>JAGDYQ010000063.1:4845162-4986477 GCA_021962125.1 Bulinus truncatus | reverse complement strand
CTTTTGTTGAACTCTTAAAGTTAACCTTGTTTTAACCCCCCCCCCCTTTGAATTTCCAAGCTAAAAACTTTTTATTGAGATGAATCCGAGTTTTATAAAACCAATGTTTTTACGCCGTATCTAACCTCTTTCAATAAATCTGGCAAGCACTATCTTTGTCCACCCTTTTTATTTTATTATGATGAAGTACTAGTATTTCAAAGGAAATAAAACTGGATGTCGCATCCATTTAATAATTAGGGGTATACACGCTTTCTACAGTCATGACCCAAGGGCGGTTAATTAAGCAAAACGCAATTAACTGGCCGTAAAGACACCGTGATAGAGCGATGGAAAAAAAGACAACAATGTAGAGTTATTGTTCCTGAATTTCAAGAGTTATTGTTCCTGAATTTCATCATCTATTTAAAAAAATTTCAAATGTCATTTAAATTGTATTTAACCTAAAATACTTGAGAGGAGAAAGAGTAATTCTGAAACTAGATTCATGACCCTAACGTTTTTTTTACTCGTTATTGTCCTATCTTGAAAGTATAACTCATCAATAGAGTATAACATTAACACATTTCAGATGATTAGCACGTCCCTGGCTACCTCGTGAACAACGGCAGAAATATACCGGATTCAGCCATTCTCATTACGAATGCGCGTAATGGGGTAAAAAGGGAAAATTATATTGTGATATTGGGTGACATTTGGTATCTAGCATATACATTTTATTTAATTTTTGTTCGTTAAAAACAATAACAATTAATTAGAACCATACATTCTCATTAACATGTTAGGGTAAAATTAAGTTATACTTGGCAATTTTTTTTTATATTAAAGAATAATTAATGTGGTGCATCGAAAGTTTCAGCTACGTTCAAAGGCCAAAAGCTCTGATAATTTTTACTTTTCAATATGATCAGCAACGTTGTCGAACTTGTCCTGTCACAACCTATATAGTTACATCAAGTTACATGAATTTGTCCATTTAAACAAAAAACGTACAACTGTACAGATAAAATATTCTGCTCAAACCTCGCTATGCCAGGCAAGCTAATTTATTATTATTTATTTGTAAATAAAATAATGATGTCTTGCAATAAAGAACGTTTAAAATCTTTAAACAAATGTAAAGCTGTCTACCAATTGTGGGACGGATGGCCGAGTGGTGTAGATACTCGACTGTCGACCTGAGAGTCCTGGGTTCGATCTAGTTGAAATTTGGTGCAATGTTGTCCCACAAGTCCACCCAGCTTTAAATGGGTACCTCTGACTTAAGTTGGGGAAATAAAGGCGGCTGGGCGTTGTGCTAACCACACTTTCCCTTTCAATCCCGATGGCCCGTTGGGAACTTTACTACCACTTGATACTTCAAATTGATTAAAAATACTATAGCAATCAGTGGCAGAAAACCCCGTCGGACAACAGGGGCCACTACTAAACTCATGACGTTAACTCCATCGACAACTTATTTTCAGAAACGCAATGGCTACGGGTACAGCAAACGCGCATGCGCTCTAGCGCTCTAGACGGACTATTTTTTGTGCGCATGCGCGACTGCTGGATTCCGAATTTTTTTTCGGGGTCCAGCTATAGATATTGCTCCTATCCCTAACCCTAACCCTATCCCTAACCTTATCCCTAACTCTAACCCCAGTGGCGCAACCGGGGGGGGGCTGGGGTGGGGGCGCTACCAGGCCAAATCATCAATACATAATTAATGTTATAAAGTTACAAAAATGACTGTCAAACTGACTTTTTTTCATAATGTGAGGCCCCTCCCCCCACCCAGCATTTTTTGCTGGTTGCGCCACTGCCTAATCCTATTCCTAGCCCTATTCCTAACCCTAGCCCGAAAACAAAAATAAAAAAAAAAAAATACGGAGTACGTTTGCTGTATCCCGAAAAAAAATACGGAGTACGTTTGCTGTATCCCGAAAAAAAATACGGAGTACGTTTGCTGTATCCCGAAAAAAAAATTACGAGCCACTTCGTTTCAGAAATACATCCACGACAACGGACTTAACAATGTTGATGTTCCTCTAACATACGAGTTCTATCAAAAGCTATTTCAATATCAACTGTTTAGAATTTTCTTGTTTTGAAGAAAAAAAAATAAAAGCTAGCCATAATGTTATAAAAAAAAATATTCTGCACTTTCTCACCCTTAAAGAAGAAAGTCAGACATTATCAAAGTCTCATAACTCGAGTAATTCTTCATAGCTCTGAAATTATCATGATTGCCGGCCCTTAAAACATTTTTCTTTTTATAACGAGAGTACCAGACCCGTATGGCCGGGAAACATAAATATCGAATAAGTCTTGACTGAGATAATAACTAAACATAAGACATCTCTGTGGATGCTTGGTGGGAAGAGGGAGGTGCGTCTTAAATGTCTGGGGTCTTCGGTAAAGAGCCCTCATGTTAATTTTTAAAATTTGAAATATTGGTTGTCTTTTATATATTTTTTAAAGACATTGTTACGCCATAGAGGATAGAGTAACTCGCGCTAGTGGCGCCCGATGTAAAATTTGAAAATGTGACCCTATTTCCGATTACTTAATTACTGCAGATGCCGCCTCTGGTGAGCGGATATTGGACGAAAAGGGGGGGGGGGAGAAGGATGCAATGACACATGTTTTCATGGCGCTGAAAATAATGGGGGGGGGGGGGTAGGTGTAGAAATGGTCCAACATAAATCCGCTCCTTGGTATTCTTTATCTCTCAATAAATTAACTCTTTTCTGTTCTAACATTGCATCAAAAAAAAACGAAAGCTTTCCTTGCGCACCGCGACACACCTCCAGCACACACAACCGTCTCGCATTGCTATTAGACGTCCGATTAGGATTGGTGGGCTATTTTTAGATAGCACAGCCAAGGGGTAAAAGTTTACGGAAACAAGTCGTTCAAATAAACTAATTGCGGTGTATTGCAGTGGACGTTCCAACACGTTGCGATGTTTGAAGCACATGTACTTGCCATATTAAACTGAAAAAAAAAGGTTTTTATTATATGTGAGCTATCCTAGTTTATGTTCCATTCTTAAATTACATTGAATTTGGATTAAGCAAATTTAAGTGACTGTTTAATTGATGAAAACAGGCCAACCATTTCCACTAAGACTGACCTAATTTAGCATCAATTTTTAAATTATTCGGTAAGTTTCAACTTTATTTTATCTTTTCGCTATTTTAAATTAAATTCAGAAAGACCAAATAATGTTTTTGAACAAAGTTTGTGGTTAATGACAGCAAGAATTCTGTTACTTGAATAATATGGTTGAATATATTTATATTATTAGTAATATTAGCATAACTAACCCCGTAACTTTTATTTCCATAAATTTATATCTGGCAATTTTCCCGTAAAGCCTACAGTAAAGATGATTCATATAATGTGTGAAATATTTTACCAATAGAAGCGTATTAGTATTACTTAAAATTATTTTTTACAATATTCTTTTTATTTTATAATACAGTTTGTCAGCTTTATTAATCTAGTAATTTATTACTTATTGAAAAAATGCCTTATAAAATATCAATCATCCCTAGTTTATGATTGCATAACCCTAACCCTAAGACTAAGAACACTTACTTCAGACACACACAGTCAGAGCCTTTTCATTTTATAATTAATGCTCTTTTTGATGGATGTCTTTTTTTAGCTGCTCAGAATTGTCTTCTGCTTCTGTGACCCCAATTGATGTATGTCCTCCTCAACAGTCTGTCTTAACTAAAATACTTAAGTGAAATATGTTTAAGTCTTAGTTGAAAAAATCATCTTTGGCTCATAGGTCATAGTAACTAGTAAGTCTCTCTACCTATGATTAAGTTTAGTAAACTCTGGTAAGTGTTTTTCTTCTTTTATGACAGAATTATTATTATTATTTTTATAGGCCCTGTGAATCTGTCATATTCATTTTTCTAAGCACTCCACACAATTACAACAGTTGTAGCCTTAGCCAGAGAAAGCCAATGTTTATTGTTCACTCAGTGAAAGCTTATATCCTGTTGTAAGATTCCGTGGCTATTGTCATGACATTCATTGAGGCTGTTATTTCTACCTGTTTGGTTCATTTGATGTGGGTATAGACAGGAAGTGAATGGGGAGAAGTATGTATATGAGGTGGGGGGTTGGGTTGAGCCTTGACAATATATAACTCTGATCTGGAGAGTTACCTGGCAATACATAACTCTGATCTGGAGAGTTACCTGGCAATACATAACTCTGATCTGGAGAGTTACCTGGCAATACATAACTCTGATCTGGAGAGTTACCTGGCAATACATGTTTACTTTGTACATAATTTCAAAGAAAGTTGTAATAAGGGGAGGGGATTGGGTATTTACAGTTTTTTTTAAATTAATTTACTCTGCTGCAACAAAACCAGAAACTGGAGAAGAAGTGGATCCCTGATGAAAGAGTTTGTTAGGTATGGACTAGGACTTAAAAGAGAGGTAGAGTTCAGCTATTAAAATGACCAGTGCTGCATTTACATAAAATATTCATAAAGGATTTTCTTTCTTTTGTGAATAAAAGAAATGTATTGTCACTTGATAGACTGTTGTTGTGCATCACTACACACAAACACATACATAGACTCACTCATTGTACAGTAATTTATCACATAATCTGTTTACACTGATTTACACAGACATACATAGACTCAGTCATTGTACAGTAATTTATCACATTATCAGTTTACTCAAGCACTGCATTCTCTTCACTGTTACACAAAGACACTCATAGACTCACTGATACACACAGACATAAATTGACTCACTGATACACACAGACATACATAGGTTCACTGATACACACAGACATACATAGGTTCACTGATACACACAGACATACATAGGTTCACTGATACACACATACATAGGTTCACTGTTACACCCTAGTCATACATAGGTTCACTGTTACACCCTAGTCATACATAGGTTCACTGTTACACCCTAGTCATACATAGATTCACTGTTACACCCTAGTCATACATAGGTTCACTGTTACACCCTAGTCATACATAGGTTCACTATTACACACAGACATACATAGGTTCACTGTTACACCCTAGTCATACATAGGTTCACTGTTACACCCTAGTCATACATAGGTTCACTATTACACACAGACATACATAGGTTCACTGTTACACCCTAGTCATACATAGGTTCACTGTTACACACAGACATACATAGGTTCACTGTTACACCCTAGTCATACATAGATTCACTGTTACACACAGACATACATAGGTTCACTGTTACACCCTAGTCATACATAGGTTCACTGTTACACACAGACATACATAGGTTCACTATTACACCCTAGTCATACATAGATTAACTGTTACACACAGACATACATAGATTCACTGTTACACCCAGACATACATAGACTCACTGTTACACCCAGACAACCATAACTACTTTACGACATATCAAAACACATACTCCATAAACCACAAACGCACCATATAGCTCGACACACACACACACTTAGTACTGACACCCAGTGGCTCATGTGGGGAGGAAGGTGGCGGGTTGGCCCCTCCCCGGGCGGGACTCCCTTTGTCAAGACAAGTTGCATCATTCTCACTGCTTTGAGATTTTTTATAAGACAAGGGAGCGGCATTTTTAGAGCCCTTCCCCACCCCCGGGCGCCACATGGGCCCAAGATATCAATCATTCTTAACTGCTGACACACCACACACACCCCACATAATTTCACCACACTAGCCACCAGTGTTGTTTATGGTATTGTTCTCTCTGTCTGTTTTAGTTTGTTTTTTTTTTAAGTATAAGAGCTTAGCACCTGTTACCCACCAACTCTAAATCTGCTTACATTTACACCCCCCCCCTTTTTCCCTCAATTGACACTTTGCATTATTTATTGATACTGGCGATACACAGACACAACCCCCCCTTCCCCATCTCAAACACAATCACACACACTCAAACACAATCACACACACTCAAACACAATCACACACACTCAAACACAATCACACACACTCAAACACAAATCCAGTGGTGCAAGAAGTCATATTTCTGAACTTAAAAATTGTGCCCATTGATACATAGACTCTCCTTAAATTAAAAAAAAAACACACAACCTTCGAGCGATATGAAGATATTGACAGCCAGCTTTTTTTTTGTGTGTTCATAAACCGCAAACCTTATTCCGCTGAGTCATGCCAGTAAAAACGTGACACATGCAGGTATTTAGTATTCAGAAATGGTATGTACAGTAGCCCCCTGACTATCCGGCCTCATTTAGGGGAGGGAAATTCCAGACACTTCTTGATAGGCAAGTGATCTATGAACATGTCTTACGTCACTTGTACCAACACGTTATTCATTGTAGTACCGAAACATCTGATTCATTCAATTCAACCTCCTTGGATTCATTCCCCAGTTTGTTGTTGTTTTCTATTAGTCAGCCGGACTGGAAAATGGTGGGATAGTGGGAGAGTCTGTTGTGGGATAGTGGGAGAGTCTGTTGTGGGGTAGTGGGAGAGTATGTTGTAGGATAGTGGGAGAGTATGTTGTAGGATAGTGGGAGAGTCTGTTGTGGGATTGTGGGATAGTGGGAGAGTCTGTTGTAGGATAGTGGGAGAGTATGTTGTAGGATAGTGGAGAGTATGTTGTAGGATAGTGGGAGAGTATGTTGTAGGATAGTGGGATAGTCTGTTGTAGGATAGTGGGAGAGTCTGCTGTTATCTTTTCTAAAATCATTGAGTGTGATATAATTTCTTTTAAATGATTACTAGGGCCAATGCGGAATTTCACAACTACATTCTATTTACGACATTCTATTTACGACATGTTTTAACAATTGACTAAATGCGCGCCTGTAAGTATTGTTGCTATAGAAACAAATCTAAATGCCGCATTTATCGAACTGATGCTAAGGGTACCTTCTTGGTGTGCACGCAACCTCTCTCAAACGTTTGTTCATATCTAGGTCAGGGGAGAGCTTCCTGTACGCACTGTGTGTGTGTGAGAGAGAGAGAGTGTGTGTGTGTGAGAGAGAGAGAGAGAGATTAAACACACATTTATATTAACATGCGTTTAAAACTTCCTTTCATTTTTTTAAAGCATACCGGACGCTTTATCACCCCTCCACACACACACATCTCTCTCTCTCTCTCTCTCCCCTCTCTCTCTCTCTCTCTCTCTCTCACACACACACACTACGTGACATTGTACAGGTAAGATGACGGACTGTCGACCTTTTTCTCCCCCTCCCCCCTTCCCCAATCTCCCTTACCCATATCATCCACTCACAATGGTGAGGTTAAATATGATATGACATCACTTTCCGTCAGATGCTAATCCCCCCCCCCCCAAGATGTAAATTTAGTACCCACTCCTCCTCTCATCCCGTCCCAAGGCCTGGATTCTTCTATTTATAGATTTAATCAGTCGATTTTCTTCAAAAAGATAAGTGGGTGGAATTAACAGCCCGAGTCTAAAGAAAATATGATCAAAGGGAGTTAAACTCATGTATGAAGACACTCCTAGTTGTGAGGGGGTGATCACTTGTTCTATGTGAGAGTATGTTGACTTGTTCTATGTGAGAGTATGTTGACTTGTTCTATGTGAGAGTATGTTGACTTGTTCTATGTGAGAGTATGTTGACCTGTTCTATGTGAGAGTATGTTGACTTGTTCTATGTGAGAGTATGTTGACCTGTTCTATGTGAGAGTATGTTGACTTGTTCTATGTGAGAGTATGTTGACCTGTTCTATGTGAGAGTATGTTGACTTGTTCTATGCGAGAGTATGTTGACCTGTTCTATGTGAGAGTATGTTGACTTGTTCTATGTGAGAGTATGTTGACTTGTTCTATGTGAGAGTATGTTGACTTGTTCTATGTGAGAGTATGTTGACCTGTTCTATGTGAGAGTATGTTGACTTGTTCTATGTGAGAGTATGTTGACCTGTTCTATGTGAGAGTATGTTGACTTGTTCTATGTGAGAGTATGTTGACTTGTTCTATGTGAGAGTATGTTGACTTGTTCTATGTGAGTATATGTTGACTTGTTCTATGTGAGTATATGTTGACTTGTTCTATGTGAGAGTATGTTGACTTGTTCTATGTGAGTATATGTTGGCATGTTCTATGCGAGTATATGTTAAACTGATCTATATGTATGTATGTAAATTTTACTAGCAGTACTAGATAACTGAGCTAAATTTAACTACCAGTACTAGCTCATCTGCCTTAGCCCGGTAATTTTAAAATTTAACTTTCAAAACCAAAACGTTTTCCTTGGGTTGTCTTTTGCATACTCTATATCTTAACTTACGTCTTGGTACATTCACTAACCTTGTTATCGAGCGTTTTGATAGCGATAACATTACCAGTTACTTTCTACCCCCCCACCCCCTCTTTTTGTTTTTGCAGTACATGTATATGTCGACCGTTCTATAAGCCGTTCTCCTGTAATAAAAATAAAAAGAGTGGAATTTTTATTACCCGTTGGACATTTTTATGTGAACCTCGGGGAGACGTTAATGAAATCAATCATTTGTGTCATTAGCCCTTATTATGTCTTATCCACCAGTTAATCCCGCCTGTCGGATATTAGGCATACCTGTTTGCATTTATACGGATATAAGCCTGCGTGTGTTGCATTTATACAGATATAAGCCTGCGTGCGTTGCATTTATCCGGATATAAGCCTGCGTGTATCAGGTGTGCGTTTTATGTCCAGACGTGTGTATGGAAGGATAACACGTTATAACACAATGGCATGTCCGTACGAATGAGGTCGCTTGTCATATACCGGTATGCATAATTTTCACTATTCTAACATTGAATTGTTTACAACATGAAGGTTCAATGATTGGTTTTGGGAACAAAAAGGAGATTTTAAGGAATTATTATTGTTTTTTTTTTTGTTTAAGAATAAATCACTAGGATATTGTTAGGAAAGAGCACATTTATATTTTAAATAGAATCGAAATTTTTATATTGCCCCCCCCCTTGCAGGGCGCCCCCCCTTGCAGGGCCTCCCCCCCCTGGAGGCCCCACCCATATTGTTGAGTAACAGCGGGCTTTTCTAAAAAAAAATGATCTTCTAGATTCTAGAATCCTGTAACTGCAGTTAAACTTTGTTGCTGGGTGCATCCGCATGTGTCACGCAACATGGACATCTTTAACTAATGGTATAATTAGTGTCTGGCTCTATGTCTGGGTAATGTAATCTTACGCCACTGTTTCGTTTACTTGATCGTTAATATGTCACGACCCAATTTTTGTGTTCGGGCGAGCAGCCTGTAGTTCACTGCTTCACTTCTCAACATGCCAGAGTGAAGTTGTCGTATTGTTTTCAGTGACAGGTAGTGAATATTGAAAAGGGGGGGGGGGGAGTTAATTTTGATCCCAGACAAAGCCAATCGTTGCTGCAGCATGTATTACATTTGTACGCTACATGTACGCAGTGCATGTCATCAGTACACATTCGGCTTACCTATAGTACACCGTGTACACACAAAGTGACACAACCTGCCTTTTTTATTGTACAGTTTAAGCCTGTACACATTTCCGTGACCAGCAGCACACCTTCGTGTTGTTTTCTTGCCGTGCTGGTTTGTTGATTTATTGTCCTGACTTTATAACTGTTTGAATTTTTTTTTTAATGTTTTACTAAAGTAATATTTCAATAACAGCAGCTGTAGAGTATTTAGATTTTTTTCCCCCTTACTTACTGATTTTAATAATTTTTTTTCCTCTCGTTGAAATGTTTGAAATCTGTCTCTTGGTTGGTTTGGCCTGGATCTTCTCAAAATAAAATACTCTCTGTAAGCAAGTCTGTTGGGCTATTTCTTCGGGATTATTTGTTTATTTTCGCTTCCGAAAACTTTTAGCGAATGCAAAATTTGGAATACTGGCGCAAGCTACGGTCGTACAAAGACTGCTCGGCTGAATGTTCATTTATTGACAAAGGTAAATAGTTTATTTTAAATTTGTTTCTAGTATATGTATCTGGGAGTTGAAATAGAAAAGACATCTAAACAATTGGTAATTCGAGGGAGTGCTCATTATATTGAACGGACTAATTCCGACTCATAGTCAAGGAGTGTTGAGGGTTGTGTTTGAGCCGGGTAACAAGATTTGTACACTTTTAGGGTCAACATAAATAGTCAGTTATTGGTCGGCATCGGGCCTTGCAGAGCCGATTTCTCCAACTTGGGCAAATGAGACACATGGGGGCAATTTTAGCAGCCACAACGTTTACAACCAGTGACTGTTTCTTTAGTTGTCTGCAATGTTTGGGCCCAGTGTTTGAGCCCAATGTTTTTTCCCAGTGTTTGAGCCCAAAGTTTTGGCCCA
Source organism: Bulinus truncatus (assembly GCA_021962125.1). Classification (NCBI taxonomy): domain Eukaryota; kingdom Metazoa; phylum Mollusca; class Gastropoda; family Planorbidae; genus Bulinus; species Bulinus truncatus. The sequence continues at coordinate 4,976,140 of JAGDYQ010000063.1, read as the reverse complement.
TTGTTTGAGCCCAATATTTTGGCCCAGTGTTTGAGCCCAATATTTTGGCCCAGTGTTTGAGCCCAATATTTTGGCCCAGTGTTTTAGCCCAATGTTTGGGCCCAGTGTTTGAGCCCAATATTTTGGCCCAGTGTTTGAGCCCAATATTTTGGCCCAGTGTTTGAGCCCAATGTTTGAGCCCAATATTTTGGCCCAGTGTTTGAGCCCAATGTTTCGGCCCAGTGTTTGAGCCCAATGTTTTGGCCCAGTGTTTGAGCCCAATATTTTGGCCCAGTTTTTGAGCCCAATATTTTGGCCCAGTGTTTGAGCCCAATATTTTGGCCCAGTGTTTGAGCCCAATGTTTGGGCCCAGTGTTTGAGGACATTATTTTCACAAGTGCCCCATCTGTACATTTTTTTATTGGTTTACACAAAAACTTTACTAACCTTATTGTTCATTATTTTTTTGTCAAGATCTGAAACCGTTCATTTAGAAAGCCAAATGATTTTTTTTTGTGTTAAAAACAGTCTATTTAAGCAGTAGATGTTGCAACACTAACAGTCTATTTAAGCAGTAGATGTTGCAATACTAACAGTCTATTTAAGCAGTAGATGTTGCAATGCTAACAGTCTATTTGAGCAGTAGATGTCGCAATGCTAACAGTCTATTTAAGCAGTAGATGTCGCAATAGTAATTTACTGGGTTGAGACGTTCAGTATGTCAAGTCATTCTGGTACTTAGACTGATGGACCGTACGTCAACTATAAATAGTAAGAGTTTACTTCGTGATTGCAGTAAAAGTAGGGCACAATGTAGTATGACGCAACAGTCCAGTATATCGAAAAGGGGGGGGGGTTGGAGAACCGCGGCCCCACTTACATAGAGCACAACCTGTGTGGTACACGGGTACTTTCTTGCGACCACCTTCTTGTACCCACGTAACTAGGACAACTACTTCCAGTTTGATTTGCTACCCCCCCTCCACCCCTATCCATCACCCAATGGTCCCCGGGGGAGGAGGGGGGGACTCCTTGATGTGGGGGAGTGGCCAATGTGGTTATAGCTGGTGTAAATAATAAATTACATTTCACAACCACCCCCACCCCCACCACTGTTTCCCGCCCACCGTCTTCTTTCTGACATTCATGACTTGATTCTTGATGAAGTACGTTTTTATTTTTGCTAAGAGCTAAGTGAAACACTGAGACACATATATATCTCTCCCCGAGTCCTGCCACAGTCTGCTTGCTACCTGTACCCTGTCTTGCTTTTAATGAATCCTCTGTATAGTAGCGGAGATCAGGTAAATGTTTTTATAATGCATGTTACTTTTAATATATATACATATTTTTTTTATCTTGTGTTGCTTTAATTGTAAGATAACTTATCTCTATACTTATAAGACGCATTTGTTGTCTGTCTGTCTGTCTGTTCCCTTATAACTCAAGATCCAGAAAACCAAATAACGTGAAATTTGTTATACATACACATAATTACATGGGGAAGGTTATAGGACATGTTTCAACTCGATGGGTAGTTTAATTGTAATTAATTATTTTATTTTAGTATTTTACTATATTAAAGTAATCTCGACGGCGCCATAAATATAATTCCTCTGTGACGTCATTTCCCGATGATACATTTTTAAAAGAGGGGTAACTTCCGGAAACTCCAATTGTAAACATGGTGAAATCAATAGTCATATCTATTTACCTATCGTTTTATGTATTCAGAAGATTAAAATTAAAGGTGCACTTTAATAAACCGAAATACGTTAATTAAAATGTTTCTGTGACATTATTAACATTATTAATACAATCTCAATGGGTAGTTTAATTGTAATTAATATTTTTAGTATTTTACTATTCAATGCACAGGGAATTCCCTGTATTCACGCACCAAGTGAATGTATAATTGAACGGACGGAGAAGAAAGGGTTAGGGACGGGAAAAAAAATATTGTTGTTGTTTTTTTGTTCCTGCTGCAAATACCCGGCTTTGGCCGGGATTAAAATAAGGTTTTCTGTTTATTTAAGAAGCGTAATTTGACGTTTAATTGTACAGAGAGAGGGAGGGGGGAGAGATAAAGAGAGGGGGGCAGGGAGGGAGAGGGAAGGAGGGGGCAGGGAGGGGGAGAGAAGGAGGGAGGGAGAGAGAGGATGGAAGAAATGGGAGGGAGTGAGAGATAAAGAGATAGAGGGGGCAGGGAGGGAGAGAGGGGGACGGGGTGAGAGAAGGAGGGAGGGAGATAGGGAGAGAGAGGGAGATGGGAAAGTTAGGGAGGGAAGGAGAGGGAGGGATAAAGGGAGGGAGGAAAAGAGAAAGGGAGAGAGGGGGTAGGAAGGGAGAGAGGGGGGTAGGGAGAAAACAAAAGGTAAACAAAAAACTTATTTCAAAACCCGGGCAAAGCCGGGTACTTGCAACTAGTAATTTATTTGACGGGGGTAACTACCCAGGGGTGGGGGGGTGTTAATGAGAGCCGCATTTGAGTCATTGAGAGCCGCGGGGAGGAGTTCAATGGGAGCCGTATTCCAGGGGATTTCATGTATTGTGTTAAAGGAAACAATAGAGCCAATGGAATCAGATTTGGTGGGTAAAAAAAAAAATACGATGATATATGTTTAACGTGAGCCTCATTCTGACCGATGTTGGTGTTGTTTGATTGGTTTGTTTTATTTGAAGTTATATTCTGATTTATTGTTGTTGTTGTTGTTTTAAAATTGCCACCCACTTGAGTGACACTTAGGCCCAGTCTTGAACCAGCCACTCTACAGTAGAGAGTGATCATGTCGTCCTGTTGACCAGTTAGATCATTTTAAGTTTATGTGAGGAATTTTATTTTCATACCGTACAACCCATTCCGTTGGATCATAATGTAAGTGTATATGTATAATCTGTATATATATAATCTGTATATATATAAACTGTATATATAATCTGTATATATATAATATGTATATATAATCTGAAACATCTTTCGCCATAGTTTTTTTTTAAGTACGGGCAAACGTTTTTAAACCGCGGGCCACGATGGTTATTACATTTGACAGAAGGGCCGTACCAAGGGCAGATGGGTGGAGTGAAGATATAGGTATTAGTGAAAGGTAAATTTAAACGTCATTGATGTGAATATAGCACCGGCCGGGTCAACCAGCCTGACGGGCGGGGTCAATTAGCCTGACGGGCTGGACGTCAGTTTGCCCATGTCTGTCATAGATCGTGCAGCTGTCATCGTTGACACGGCCGTCATAAAACATACACACACACACATATATATATGTGTGTGTATGTGTGTGATCTGCATGATGCATCCATTCCAGCTACGGGCAAATACTGCCCCCTCTGACTGTCTGACCCGGCCCGCAGTTGAAATTTAAGTCCATTCAATGTACATTAGTTCAAATATAACACTCAAACTATCTACTTTTCGCCCGACCCTCCTGTCGAGTTTCTCACCTTGTCAAATTTAAGAACCAAAAAAAAACGTGACCCGTGTTTCAACATGTTTGCCCACCTCCTGGTCTAGTCCCGCGTCATAGATATTACGTCGTTCGCTTTACGCAGAACCGTAGTTATAAGAATGGCACAGCTGCAAACATAGATATTTATGTCGCCTCCATGATATATAATATATACTCCGCCTCCGACGTTTTACCGGTTTAGAGCGGGTGGTGGTGGGAGTAGAAATTGAGTCTGTATAAGATTCCCCCCTCCCACACACACACACCTGTTTCACTGTCTATTAGCAAACTCCAGTTTTTACCCCTTCACCCCTTCTTCCTCTCCCTTACTTCTTGACCAGGAAGATCTCTAGCCCTGAAATCCGATGACTGTTTTAAGTCCATCCATCCAACTGCCTGTCAGCCGTCATCAGGGCCACTGGTCAACTTTGACCGTTTAAACAGTCAGTGTCCGTTGACAGATGGTGCTAGGCTAGTGATGGTACAGTAGTAGTTAGTAGTAGCAGCAGAACTAGTAGTAGTCGTGGTGGCGGCGGTGACCCACATAAGTGGTGTGACTGACTAACTTTAGCATACAATGCAAGGCCAGTAGTGGACCGGTGTCGGTAGAAGCTAATGGTAGCGATGGTTCACCCCCCCCTCCCAAGGCCAACAGGATTAGCACACATCTATATATGGAGGCTAATCCGTTGAGTCTTTGGATACAGCAATACGGTATGTACATATATATATATATATATATATATATATATATATATATATATTTGTGTGTGTGTGTGTGCCTGTCTCAAAAGCCGGCCATTCGGTATGTACATATATCTCTGCATTTCACAATAGCAGGCCATGTCACCTATTATTTGGGGGTTTAAATGCAATACATAATTGATAAGCACCGTGTAACAAACAGAGCATGCTCCCCCACCCCCACCATCTCTGACTTTGCCACTCACAGTGTCCCCTTAGGTCAGTGGTTGTCAAAGTTGTGGGCCCCCAGCTGATTTCAAATAGGTCGCCTAATAATTTACTGAGAAATACTATACAATTAAATTTTAGATTTTTCTTTTTTATCCTTTTTTTTTCCTTACTGGGTTGTCACTTTCAAAAGCTCGAGAACCACTGTTCTAAGTTGTGCGTGCGTGTGCCCCCACGTCCATAATAAGTCGATAGCGCGCACTCACGTAGCTACAGAGCGCACTAATGTTTCGTCTCGTACGCGCAATAAAGACAGTTATGTTACTTACTTTTTAAAAAATTCCAATTTCCTTCCAAAATCTCACAGTTGGTATCTTTTGTCGAACACTCCCCTTAGTGAATATTATATATGGAATATAGGTCTCACTCCATTTTGACGGTTCTCATTCTGTCGTGTCGCATGTTGGGCATGTGTGGTAAGGCTACTTGTTACATGTCTTTCGTATCTAGACCAAGGAGGTTGAATACATGGAGACGGCGTCTGCTATCAGATGGTACCAAGCGGCTGAATCCAGTGGGCGTAGCCTATCGCCGCCATGTTCGACTCAAAACATTCCACCAGCTTTCATTACGATACCAGTTTTCTCATTCTAAAAATGACTCCAATGAGCTTTGTATTTTTGTCATCACTGTTTTTCTAAAGTCTGCTAAGGCCCTAGTTAATTTCTAGTGGACTAGTTATTCTAATATGTCAATTGCAAAGCGCTGTAGTCTATGTAAAGCTATTTATACGATCAGCTAATAGAGGCCTATAAAGCTTATATTATACGCTATATCGAAATTAAGCCAGGGTAAAAATTGTATTTTTACGTAGTACATAATATTTTGTATTTATACTTTGATGTTTATTGCAAAGCATTTGATCAAACAATGAAAAATGGCTAGCACTAAGCAGCGTAAACTAGACTAAAAACAATACTGTCATTATTGCCTTTCGAAGCGTTTCGAAGCAATCAGTAAATCAAACGATAGCAACAAACTATCGATACACAAAGACCCGCTGAGAGAGGGGCATGGGGGGAAATGCCCAGTGGCCCGGCGAGTTTTAGGGGCCCAGACAGAGCTGGCCAATCAACTTTTGAAAATATCAGCACGATGGGGGGGGCGTGACAGCCCTGCCCAGGGGCCCGAAATTTCTGTAGGTGGGCCTGGATGCACATTTAAAAAGCCAATAAAACTTGTTCTACGACAAGAATCAAACATGAGCCTGCCATTTGATGATTCACGTAAACCAGCTAAGTATGTCTTCGCATTGCACCGTATCAATATTTATGTACATTGTAAAACGTTGTTGAAATCGTGGGGACATTGTGTTACATTGTAGTACATTGTGGATTATGTGGGACATTCTGGTACATTCTGTTTCATTGTGGTACATTGTGGGACATTCTGTTTCCTTGTGGGACATTCTGGTACATTCCATTTCATTGTGGTACATTGTGGGACATTCTGGTACATTCTGTTTCATTGTGGTATATTGTGGGACATTCTGGTACATTCTGTTTCATTCTCTCAATGCCACCTAATCCATCGATTAAAGCATAGCCAACAGGCAACTTAAATGAACCATTGACAGCTAAAATCATAAACGTTAGGCTCTCTTTTTGCCAACGGCATTGTGTCATCATCTAGATGTTTATTGCATATTACAACAGCACTGCTTTACAGCAACAGTATTAAGCACAAACAAATTAACTAATTAGCATTATTATTATAGTGACTAACTGATGAAGCAATATCCCGTGTACAACCGTACGCCAAACAAGAGGGCATTCATTAATTTAAAAAAAAATATATAACACAGTGTTTTATAACGTTCAAAATAGTACAATAATATAACATACACACTACACAGCTACCAATGTTTTGAGTCGAACATGGCGGCGATAGGCAACGCCCACTGGTTTCAGCCAAGTGACGTCATACCGCCTCCAGTAATTCAACCTCCTTGATCTAGACCCACTTCTCTGTCTGGAGTTCAAACCCACTTTTGAGGTTCCATCAGACAAGATGGGATGATTGCATGGCCGGCCTAACGAATTGCTAGGCCCAATTTAAACGGATGCTTGCATGCCCCCCCCCTTCCATCTTCTCATTTATTTTTGTTTACAATAACAACTATTGCTATTAATGCTAAATGTAAATTGAGGGGCCCCTGCCAGGCGCGGGGCCCAATATGGGGGCAATCGGTCAAGTCGGCCTAAGGCCGGGCCCCGGATGTTTGTCTCTAAGACCCGAGATCTTTCTGCGAAATGGCTAATAATAGTTACACCCTTTGGTTTAGCTGGAGTAGAGAGAGGTCATCTTAGCGTTAGGTCTCTGTGACTTTGTGCGTGTGTGTTGTGTGCGTGTGTGTGTGTGTGTGTGTTGTGCCAGTTTCCTCCACGTCTCAAATAAAAATCCAGCAGTTATTTTTAAACTGAAATGATTATTTTAATTCAGTTTTTTTTTTTTTTAATTTAATGCTTCATCGACTTTTACAAGGCTGCAAAATGTCAATTGGCCCTCGAAACAGTTCGCATCTCATGAACCAATTGTCTGATTATAAATGAGTTTTAAAAAGGAAGTCTCAAGTATTGTGGACCGTTCTAAATCTCCACAGGTTGTGACATTTATGTGGAATATTCCCCCTACCCACTCCCACCTCCTACATTCCTTCCCCCCCCCTCTTTTGTAGACCGTAGGTAGGCAAAAAAAATGTCTCGTGGGCCAAGTACGACCTTTTAAGCGTTTTATTCCCGCCCGATATCCAAGATCTATTATATTATAACATTTATATTGAAGTTATATGATTTCATATTAAAAACTTCAACCATTGGTCCGACCCTTCTTTCATATTTCAAACCTATTGTGGCTCGCGATTCAAAAAAGTTTGCTCACCTCCAGGTGTAAAAAAAAAAGTAAAGTTCTCTTAAGCCCCTAAGGGCTTATCGGGTCAGATGAAGTGTATAATTCATCTGTCTCAGTAACCACGGCATATGAAGGGATTGTGTGGTTAGCACCACGCCCAGCCACCTTTACTCCCCCCCTCCCTCCCCTACCCCAAGTTTAAGTCAGGTTCCCTCCTAAAGCTGGGTGGATTTGGGGCACCAAAATGCCATAATGACAGGAGCTTACAACGATATTAGTGCGTGCGTGCGCGCGGCGTGATTGGGATTAAATGATTCACCCAATAATGAACCCGCTACATGTTTGAACCTCCGATTCTGATGCGAAGGTTTCGAATTTGAACCTAAAGCCCCCCTCCACCCACTCAACACACACACACACACAAACACGCGCCTTTCGAATTAGGGTCTATGTGCACACCAACTTTAGCCCAACTGGATGCAGTCTGTCTATTGGTGAATGTATTATTGTACAGGATGCAGTCTGTCTATTGGTGGTGAATATATTATTGTACAGGATGCAGTCTGTCTATTGGTGGTGAATGGGTTATTGTACAGGATGCAGTCTGTCTATTGGTGGTGAATGTATTATTGTACAGAATGCAGTCTATCTATTGGTGGTGAATGTATTATTGTACAGGATGCAGTCTGTCTATTGGTGGTGAATGTATTATTGTACAATGTACATTTATTGCTTCTCAAGATGTAAACAAGACGGACAGGTAGTTTATAGTTGACATGCTGGAAATGATTCCTTCTTTTTTTTTAAATTATTTTTCTCCCTTTTAAAGAAACACATTCTTTGTTATTACATTGTAAAATGCGGTAATTGATGACAGTCTATGTTTGATAACAGTCTATGATTAATAACAGTCTATAATTGATAACAGTGTATGATTGATAGCAGTCTATGATTGATAACAGTCTATGATTGATAAGAGTCTATGATTGATAATAGTCTATAATTGATAACAGTCTATGATTGATAACTGTCTATGATTGATAACAGTCTATAATTGATAACAGTCTATGATTGATAACTGTCTATGATTGATAATAGTCTATGATTGATAACAGTCTATGATTGATAACAGTCTATGATTGATAACTGTCTATAATTGATAACAGTTTATGATTGATAACTGTCTATGATTGATAACAGTCTATGATTGATAACTGTCTATAATTGATAACAGTCTATGATTGATAACAGTCTATGATTGATAACAGTCTATGATTGATAACTGTCTATAATTGATAACAGTCTATGATTGATAACTGTCTATGATTGATAACAGTCTATGATTGATAACTGTCTATAATTGATAACAGTCTATGATTGATAACAGTCTATAATTGATAACAGTCTATGATTGATAACAGTCTATGATTGATAACTGTCTATGATTAATAATAGTCTATGATTGATTATCAATACAACTATTTCCTTTTGGGCACTTCCTTTGTCCCCTAAACTCTCACTCCCCCCTCTCTCTCTGTGTCTCCCCCTCTCTCTCTCTCTCTCTCTCTCTGTGTCTCCCTCCCCCGCTCTCTCAATCTATCTAAGTCCCCCCCCCACACACACACAAAACCTCATAATAGTGTGATGCCTTCCACATGACTTAGAACGTTTCCACTGTATCGCTCTCACTGAGTGGTCCAGAGGTATGGAATCAACAGTCTTGAGTTCCAAGGCCCCACATATTTCCTGGCATCAGCGTTATTTTTGTCTCCGTATTGTACGTTTGATGCTGAGTATCACATTATCAAGCCCCCCCCCCTCAACTGGGCCCTCACTACAATGCAGCCACCACTGTGTGAGGTTATCTCAAGGTCTATTCTTGGCTTCATCATACACATTTTTTTTTCAATTTGCCACATATTTTTGGTTACTTTCTTTCAATTTTGTTTTTAAAAGAAATTATTTTGTCCTGTATTTGTTCATTTACTAGTCATTCTTCAGCTGTGTACATGTACTAGTCATTCTTGAGCTGTGTACATGTACTAGTCATTCTTCAGCTGTGTACATGTACTGGTCATTCTTGAGCTGTGTACATGTGTACTAGTCATTCTTCAGCTGTGTACATGTACTGGTCATTCTTCAGCTGTGTACATGTGTACTAGTCATTCTTCAGCTGTGTACATGTACTAGTCATTCTTCAGCTGTGTACATGTACTGGTCATTCTTGAGCTGTGTACATGTGTACTAGTCATTCTTCAGCTGTGTACATGTACTGGTCATTCTTCAGCTGTGTATATGTACTAGTCATTCTTCAGCTGTGTACATGTACTGGTCATTCTTCATATGTGTACATGTACTAGTCATTCTTCAGCTGTGTACATGTACTGGTCATTCTTCAGCTGTGTACATGTGTACTAGTCATTCTTCAGCTGTGTACATGTACTGGTCATTCTTCAGCTGTGTACATGTACTGGTCATTCTTCAGCTGTGTATATGTACTAGTCATTCTTCAGCTGTGTACATGTACTGGTCATTCTTCAGCTGTGTACATGTACTAGTCATTCTTCAGCTGTGTACATGTACTAGTCATTCTTCAGCTGTGTACATGTACTAGTCATTCTTCAGCTGTGTACATGTGTACTAGTCATTCTTCAGCTGTATACATGTACTAGTCATTCTTCAGCTGTATACATGTACTAGTCATTCTTCAGCTGTGTACATGTACTAGTCATTCTTCAGCTGTGTACATGTACTGGTCATTCTTCAGCTGTGTACATGTACTAGTCATTCTTCGGCTGTGTACATGTACTGGTCATTCTTCGGCTGTGTACATGTACTGGTCATTCTTCAGCTGTGTACATGTACTGGTCATTCTTCAGCTGTGTACATGTACTAGTCATTCTTCGGCTGTGTACATGTACTGGTCATTCTTCGGCTGTGTACATGTACTGGTCATTCTTCAGCTGTGTACATGTACTGGTCATTCTTCAGCTGTGTACATGTACTGGTCATTCTTCAGCTGTGTACATGTACTAGTCATTCTTCAGCTGTGTACATGTACTGGTCATTCTTCAGCTGTGTACATGTACTGGTCATTCTTCAGCTGTGTACATGTACTAATCATTCTTCAGCTGTGTACATGTACTGGTCATTCTTCAGCTGTGTACATATGTACTAGTCATTGAAAACTTTTTATAAAAATGAAAAAAAAAACTAACCCATAAGTTGAAGACTTTTCCATCTGTTGAGCTTGTTGTGTGTGTTAAACTTGAAATTAAAGTTGATTGGCTTTGCCTTGATAGTGTGTCTGTGTGAGTGTGTGTCTGTGTGAGTGTGTGTCTGTGTGAGTGTGTGTGTCTGTGTGAGTGTGTGTCTTGTGAGTGTGTTATGAGGATAATTCCCGTTTCCAGGTTTCTCTTGTTCATATTTGAAATATTTCTGGCGCAGATATAAACCGTTGATTATGTTTGACTCTTATGTCGTCGATTTCTGCAACAGGCCACACCCGGTGTTGCTCTATTGTCCCCGTTTTGTCTGTCTGTCTGTCTGTCATCACCCTAGATCTCAACAACCATAAGTCCTAGACCCATGATGTATATATCATTTTGTAGGTCTTGGCCTGCCAAGAAATGACCGTTTTCCATTTCGCGATCTGAGCTCTGAGGGCCGTAAAAGAGGGCCTTATAAAGTACCGTTTTTTACTATATAAGCTATATTAATAATGGAGCGCCCTTTATCTCAGCAACCATAAGTCCTAGACCCATGATGTATATATCATTTTGTAGGTCTTGGCCTGCCATGTGTACATCAAAAGTTTATTTTGCGATAGGACCTCTCAAGACCGGGCTTCAGGGCTCCTAAAGGGCTTATATATTATATATAGTTTATAAGCTAAACGAAGGGGCGAAATCATTATTTATTTTTGTATCAGTTATTCAACATGACTTACTTCCCTTACTTTTTATTAAACCCATAATCAATGACAACTTTGCAGCACAGCTCAATCAACCAAAAGTCATCATTTGTTGGGACTTCAATCAAGATTTCAAAGAGCCCGGGGCAGAAAATGCGCTAACACGTCCTGTGTCCAGTATGGAACAGGCTTCAATTGCTTGTTTTTTTTAGCAGCGGTCCCCAAAGTGTGGATCAACTACAGATTTTTTAAGTTGATTCCCCCCCCCCCCCCGCAATATAATAATTATTGAACTGACGAAACATAAAAATTACCGCGCAGCTTTTGTTTCTTTTATTATTCCACCACTTCCCCCTCCCCCCCCCCTTCTTTTACAGGGGGTCGCTACCAGAGATGAGCGGACAGCGGACGCGTCAGCTTGCGGACGCAGATCCGCAGACTTTTCCGAATCCGCGGACTGACAGCGGACGCTTCGTATGGTTAAGTTGCGGACTGACGCGGATCTTCTTTAGCGTTACCATAAACAATTTCAAGTCATTTAAACAGCTAAATTTCAGCAATGCGGACGTGCGGACTGACTGCGGACCAATGTTGTAAGATTCTGCGGACGCGGATCATTGATAGAAATCCGCGGACGGACGCGGACACTAAATTTCAAGATGCGCACACCTCTGGTCGCTACACCCCCCCTCCCACCCCCAAGTTTATTAGATTGAGAACCTCTGCTATGTTAGATTGGCTCATTTTTTTTTTAAAATTCTTTCTTTACACATGGGGTCGCGAAAACCGATCTGGTCTCTAAGTGGGGGTCGATAACTCTTGAGAACCGCTGGTGTAATAAAACATGCGATGTACGTCACTCAGTGATAGCTGCACTCTGGATGGAAAAATGTTTTCATGAATTTTGTGCCGATGTAATATTTTCGTGTTTTTCAATAAGCCGGCGATTCCCAACATTTTGTGTGCATGTGTGTCTGTCTGTGTGTGTGTGTGTGTGTGTCTGTTTATGTGTGTCTGTTTGTGTGCCTCACATGATCTAAACTTCTTATCTCTCCCCCCCCCCTTTCCCCTTGTATTATGTACATAATTTTCCAAATGCCAAAATTGCATTCTTCAATTCGCCTGTACCCCATGCCCACCCCATACAAATTTCCGCCGCCTGCAGCATACCGTTTATATGCCGTTGTTACAGATAGAGGTGAATTATATAAATACTTCAGCAGCCACACTCACACAAATACAGACACACACACACTCATACACGAAACAGCCACGCACAAACACTCATACACAGACAGTCACACAAATACAGACACACACACACACTCATACACAGACACTCACACAAATACAGACACACACACACTCATACACAAAACAGCTGCGCACAAATACACACACAGACAGTCACACAAATACAGACACACACACACGTACAAATGAATAATGTTTATGTAAATAATAAAGATTTTATTTAAATTCTTCATACCTTTTTTTTTTTTATTCTTACCGTTTATGATGTATTTGTATTTTTAGTTAAAAAAATAATTAAAAAATCATTCACACTATAATTTTACAAAATTAAAATTTCTATTATATCAAAAGTTTTATATCATTAAATAGCTTATTCATTTCCAAATTTAATGACGTATAACTTCACTAGGCATTTATAACATAATGAAAATGCCTAGTTTACAAAACAATTCTGAAATCAGCTTAAAAAAATGGCCGAAAATGAACAACAGTTGAGAGTTAATACATTCATTTATTTATAAAAACAAAAGCTGTTTAGCATAGTACCTTAGAAAAATTGATGTATAATAATTGAGTCATGACCATGGCCTACTGGTCCACTTGGTGGCCAGGTCATTTCTTCCAGCAATAATGGGAATCATGGGTTTTTAAGTGCATCAGTCAGGCTTACTTCACGACGTGACAATTGGCAGATAAAGAATATTTGTGAGTTACACAGGACAAAACTACTTTACATCCACGAATGCCTTTATCAATCTTATCATATAATGAATCTCCACCTCCCATTTGTTTGATATCCAGCCAACAGCTGAAACCAAGGGAAGTCAGTCTTTCGTAAAGTCGGATAATGTTTCTCTGCTTGGCCCACTGATAAGATATGAATATGTCTGGTGCCTCTGATGCCTGATTAAACAAAACAATAAAAAGATTTAACAAATAGATCAAAAGGGTTAAAAAATTTATCAAACTCAGATGATACATATTGAACTATAAATAAGGGCACTCCAAAAATATATTTAATCATATGTGCTAAATTTAAAAAATTAAGAAAATTTATGTTTTTTACTATTTTATCCAAGTTTGACTGCACTTCATTAGTTACTGTACCACCATTTTTAGTTTTACTTTTGTCTATTTCAATTTCCTGAACAACAGGAACCCACCAATTTTTGTATTCTGAAAATAAACATAAGATTTGAAAAAAAAAAATTCATGTTACTTGAATAATACAGTGAAATAATACCTTTTTTCAGAAATAATTAGAAAAGCAGAATTTTTAAACTTAAAACTCGAATTTTTACCCATAATCTGAATTCAGAACCAAAATTACCTGACTGCACATTGCCCCTGCAGGAGCAAGTCCAATTACATTAAGCTGTACTTTCTTAAAAGTTCCTGAAATTTGTCTTTAGCCCAGTATCTCTTGTCAGGCATATCCTCTCCAGATCTTTGAAAAAATCTAATGAATAAATATTCACTAAATATAGGACCCATGGAGCCAGGTGGAGGCCAAGAACATTGTTCCAGTAACAAAGGGATGATTGGTTTATGTAGACTAACAGCCAAGTTAACCTGCAAATACAGATATCTTGTTAGAAAAACAATGTCTATTTGTAAAACTAATCTCTATCATAAAAACATAAGAAAAATCAATAAAATTAATGAATTGAAAACTACATAATACATTTGCTATTATGAAGTCAACGACATTACTAGCGACATGATTTAATCATTTTCTTTTATATTTGTCTTGATTTATTTACTTTGCTTCATTGATCACCGTTATTTTATTTTTTTATTTTTTAGGTTGACTATAATAGTATATAAGAACAAAATTGTCCGAATTATGGTTTATCAAAAAATAAAACTTTCAAAATGCCATTTCTTTACAGTTAAAAAAAATTGATGAAATACATAATTTCTTTTGCACTGGACTCCTGTTACAATTTGGAGACTTGGTATATTTACTTGTAACACAACTTATCACAACTTTAGCAGCTCGTGTATTCCTGTGTCAATCTTTTTCAAACAGCTATCCCCACTCCCCATTTGACCAATGTCCAGCCAGCATTCATAGCCAGCCATTTCTAAGTGTTGTTTCAGGAGTTTAACCTCAGTTTGGTGATACCACTGGTAGCTAATAAAGATTGAGGGGGAGAAGCATACAAACCCTTCGTCTTCTACTACTGATTCTGCAATAAGTCAAGGTTATTATTCAATGAAAAGCTTTATATAATATATATATATATATATATATATATATATATATATATACATACATGTATATATATACACACATCTTACAAAGTAAAACAAAATATCACATTTTATCAGTTCTAGGACAGAAAAACAAAAACTACAAAGAATATTAGGGGCAAATTCTCCAATACACCCAGCCATCACTAAATGGCCATTTTTAACAGCATTTCCTTATAATGGCCATTTTAAATCGCCTTTCTTTAAAACAGCCAAATTATAGCATTGTTTTTTGAGTTACAGCCCACAATGTTTGTTAGATAGCCCACAATAAACCAATTATGGAAAAATCTGGCCATAGTGCATTAAAACTAATTAGCCTGAAGGTGATTCTCTTTCTGAAATTAGACAAAACATAATAAACGAGGCAAGGCAACTTGGTTTTGAGGATTTGAAAGAAGGTGATTGATTGACTCTCAGATGCTGACAGGGTACCTCTTTTAAATAAAGAAGTGATCCAGTTAAAATCAAAATGTTCTCAAAAAAAAAGAACACAGTGCTAAAGTGTCTCAAGGAGTAAACTCAGCCAATGCCTGTTACTAAACAAGGCTGAAAGCAGGCAACTTTGTACCACATTTTAACTGGGTCAATCCACAACAGCGGAAAGAGGATAGCAAATATATATATATATATATATATATATATATATATATCTTGTCGTATAAATAATATATAACTTCTCATACAACAAACTCTACACTCTCTAAGACTATCTCTATGACTCTATCTCTATGACTTTATTTCCCTCTGAACTCTTTTATGACTATCTTTTCTGACTATCCTCTTTCTTCTTGACCTACAAACTGCATCTTATGTATTCCTATTTTCATAACCTAGAATATTCCCCAACTAACTTTTATTAGATCATATCTTTCTATGAGTTGAATTCACTGGCTGTAGAAATGACCAGAGTTTGAGCTGATAACTGCTAGCTCCCGACCCCGACACTCACCTATGCATGTAACACACACAATTACAATGACAATAAGGATAAATACATATGTACAAAAGATGTATTTTGCTTTTTGAATTAATTTGATTATTTTTACACTATTTTGTAAATTTTTTTATTTTCAAGTAGGCTAAGCTTTTTAAAAAGAAATAAAAAGAGTTAAATGCTCATGAACTAAAGAATATTTGTTACATGGACTTTTGTTTACTGCCAACTTTTACTGAATGTATTTAGGCTGTTAAGTGAGATATGAGAATTAAATGAATTTGGGCATGGAAATAAAAGCTTGTCTATGTCTACCATGAATTTTAAAGTTTAAACATCTTTATCAATCAAAGTACTCTGGTATTCAAAGTGTTATTCTAAACCAGGTCTTAGCAACATAATAAGAAATATAATAAAACTAAATTTGTACATGTTTACAATATTTGATGTCATATATTATTATGATGCTTAGTTTGCCAATTATTTATTTTATTATTATGTAGCTAGAGATATCAAACATTTTGTTTGTTGCGTCAGAATTCTCGCCAGATATGTTTCGTTGGCTTGCCAATTATGTTACTCTGATTTTAATATGCTTCACCAAATATTTAACATCAACTTTATAAGTGTTAAATATGTTACATTTACTTTTCTGACTAATATATAAAACATAACTCAGTGCAGTACACAATATAACAAATACTTAATACAACTATAATACAATTTTGCTTATTTAAAGATCTCCTAACTACTACAACAAACTACTTAGATCTACCTAGGTCTACTCTAAGCCTGTCAGCACTATACTCTACAACATCTTTCTCTCATCTAATATCCGCTGTCTACTGTCTAATATCTACCACTGAATATTAACTTATTCAAACTTAACTTTATAAAGGTCGTGGGGGTAGGGGTGATCAACTGATCATGCCTCTTTATAAGTCCAAACATAAGATAGTAAGTTGTTCTGGTTTAATCAAAGATCTTGGCTACACACATCAATCATAATTGCCTTTGAAGGTGTATGCTTCACTCCGCCATGGGAAAGATAGCGTGACAATTCACATTAATACCTTTGTTTATTAATTTGACATCAAATGCACCAGTTTATTTTGAAAAGCAATTTTATATTAACTATAAAGATTTAATGCTTTCCTACTAAAACTTAGGGAAAATGTCATTTTTGATTCAAACAATCTCTTCAGAATGGCAAAAATATAAATAAGAGAGCGATTTCATTCATTATTACTTTTGCTATTTCACATAGTTCAATATTGTGTCTGTTTAGAGCTAGGTGAGAATTACAGTAAGTTGCATGTGCAAATTTTCAGACTTCTTCAATTAACTCTGTAATCATTTTTGTTAAGCTTTGAGGGTTGCTGTTAGAAAAGATTAAATTATAAAAATAAAGGCAATTTACTCTAATAGTAAATAAAAAAATTACCCGCATTTTTCATAGCATTTTCAACAATAACTGCAGCATCTGGGCTCGTCCATCTCTCAGTTGAGTCAAATCGTGAGTTGCCTCACTTGTTTTATATAATATACCTGAATAACAATGTAAGAATAATTCCTAGATAATCGCTGTGTAATTAAGCAACAAATTAAGGTTTTTCTAAAATCATTTTTATCACAACTGCTTTAAACGAGTTACAATAAAGAATTTTATAAAAAAGAAGTCTAATGAAGACTGTTTGCTGTATTCATTCAACATTACGTAATAGATCTGTTAAAACAACCCTTTATATCTGTATTGTTGTAACCCAAGTGCTGCTAAGAAGTCTCCAATCATGTTCAGACTTTGGATTAAGTATTTTGGATAGGTCTTTAGCCCAGTATGGAGCATGGCTTAATGTCTGTTATAAAAATATTTCAATTCATTACATAGCTCTCATTATTTATAAAAACTTAAAAATAATACAATATAAATAAGCTAAATTACTTAAGCAATGCAGAAAATCCTAAATGAAAAACAAAAATCATTTGAATCAAACTAACTTTAAAAAAGATTACGAAGGTTGGTAAGGTAAATCTCATTATGAGAATATGATGATAATAATAATGAAATTTAACATTTCATCTAAAAGGCTCAGAGATGAAAGTTAAAGGCAAAAAATTTAATACACAATAAAAAGAAATATCTATAGTAATATAAAGAATTCAAATTTGTTTCTCCGGAAAAATAAATCTTCTAGAATCACTACATAAGGGTTCAGCTATTGCTTAGAACTTAACTAAAGCCACAATATGACTAAAGTCTCCTATACTTAAAAAATAAATAAATATCTAAGAAATATTCAAGATGATTGTTGTGTAGTAAATAGTAATTTGCTTTTTTCTGATCAAGTTTTCTTTAAAATAATAATAGGTAGATTAATTCCCCAGTTAGGCAATTTTTTAATATTCCAAAATATATAATCTAATTGTTGCTTGTCTCAATAGCTTAAAACAATGTGAAAACTTAAAAGCATTTTAAATTACTCTTCAATCAACTTGCATAGACTTAATTAGCTCTATTCAAAAGCAGACATGACATCATGTGGAAATTTACTTTCAAACTAGAGTTCATACCTAAACTAACCCTAATGTTTTTCAGTTTATTGTATGTAACAGTGGAAAGATAATATACTTATTAGTTTATTCCTTCTTATGAAACATAAAGATAAATACCTTACAACCAGAGCCATAGCATTTTACATGTAACTTGTTTCATTTTTCTTTACTTAATACAAAATTCATAGCTGTCACAATAACATTATGTAACCTTTCAAGTTTATTAGCCTTCTGTGATTATTATACAAACAATAGGTTGAACCAGGGCATATGCATGTCTGACACTGAAATCAATAGGTTGAACCAGGGCACATGCATGTCTGACACTGAAATCAATAGGTTGAACCAGGGCACATGCATGTCTGACACTGAGATCAATAGATTTAACCATGGTACATGCATGACTGACACTGAGATCAACAGGTTGAACCATGACACATGCATGACTGACACTGAGATCAACAGGTTGAACCATGACACATGCATGACTGACACTGAGATCAACAGGTTGAACCATGACACATGCATGACTGACACTGAGATCAATAGATTTAACCACGGTACATGCATGCCTGACACTGAGATCAACAGGTTGAACCATGACACATGCATGTACGACACAGTAAGAAATCATTCCCATCAAGCACCAGCTTAACACTCTGTTGGCAAACCAACTGTTTCTGTTTTTTCCTCTCACCTCGAGTTTTGAGCACCTCATTGGCAGTCATGGTGATGATGTTGGCTTTGTCCATGGCTTCCTGCACCTGCTTGTTGACCGCTTCCACATTGACCGCCAGTCCGGGCAGGGGAATGTTTAGCTTGAACTGGGAGCAGTGGAATATGACAACCTGGTCACCTTCCCTGTTCAGGTGACACGGGAAGAGAGAGACAAAGCTTTTATTTTCAGACCGGCTCAAATTATGGCAGCCATAATAAAACAAATCAACTATGTAGCAAAGGAAGAAGGAAGGGGGGGGGAGGAATCGCAAGATATCAAGTTTCATGCTATATACAATTGTTTACAGGGGAGGCAATTTCATTATGAAATGCAACCCTTCGAAAGATAGCTAGAGTTTATAGAAAATTATCTGGGATACATATTACATGGGGGGGGGGGTCTAAGACTTGTATAATGGGCCAAATGGGCGTACAAAGCTGTTACAGATAGGCAAACTAGGTTAGTGCCTAGGGCCCCTACATCCAAAGGGCCCACTTCAAGTACAAATTCCTAACAAATCTAATGCTTTAGGGGCCCCTTTAACGTCCGTTTGCCTCCCCCTCCCTCCCTCCTTTAAAAAGCATATAAAAAAAATCAGATCTGTGCTGCAGAATTTTTCCACCGCTAAGATGATTAGTTATGTTGTTATCTATGGGTAACTGACGACAAATGGGGGTCACTGACCTATAAAAGTTCTCCAGGTACCACTGAAAGGCGTACTCACTGGGTTTCTGTCCGTCCAACGCGATCAAGTGCCGCCTCATGTTTGGGTCTGTGAATAGAAAGTTTTATGGTCAAGTGATTACAACAAAAAAAAAACAACAACAATAAAATGACTGGACAGAAAAAAAAACAATAACAACTAGACCGGGGGTGGGGGTAGGGTGGGGCAGTAGTTTGCCCATGGCTGAGCTGGACAGACTAGTGAACCACGTGACATGGACAGACTAGACACAGGTTCACTGGGTTACTAAGAGATGTTAGACATGTGTACCGACTGACTGACTAGACCTCGGGTCGGAAACCTAGGGCTCGCGAGCCGCATGCGGCTCTTTCGATGTAAAGTTGCGGCTCTTTCGATGTCACATTGCGGCCTTCCAGTTCCATGTGCAAATAATAATAATTATTTTATTTACCTAACCCTAATCAAATCCCATAATACTGAAACAACAATTTTAGTGGCTCTTTAAAAACTGAGAAAATTGTAAATTATAACTTTTGGCTCTATTGTCTGAAAAGGTTGCCGACCCCTGGACTAGACAGACTGGTGAACCACGTGACATGAGACAGACTAGACACAGGTTCAACGCGTTACTAAGAGATGTTAGACATGAGCATCGACGGACTGACTAGACAGCCAACGCATGTGTGTATCGCACGACTAGATTCACTTGAAGGCTATACTGACTTGTATGATAGATGCGCACCGCGCGGCGCAGTAGCTTATTGGGAGTCCGCATTAAGGAAACTCTGCACAGCTGGTCTCAACTGCGACTTGTCTTTAGATCACGCGAGAATAACCGGTATCCGAATTGTTTGCCGCACAAGACTACATGTAGTGACATTGTACAACAAAATAAAATGTATAACTATCTGGGTTTATTTACTTTAAATTTTATTCAAATTCGTGTTGAAACATCCTGTAAAATATTAAACCTTTCCCAACATTTTGTGTGCATGTGTGTCTGTCTGTTTATGTGTGTGTGTCTGTCTGTTTATGTGTGTCTGTTTGTTACTGATTCAAGTTAGTAAAAAAAAATCGTTTATATATTTATTTAGAAATCAGGCTTTTTAAAAAAAGGCGTGCATTGGATCTGTTATGATGTACATGAGCACCCTTGTACAAGTTGTACTACTCCACATCTAGCCATACAATATTTAATAAATGAAATGTTTAATACATGTAATAATATAAACATAACAACACTTGCAGCAGACGCAAAACTAAACAGATACATAGTGAGGCCGTTGCCTGTATTAATCTGACCTCGATTGGGTCCACAGTACGAATTTCGGATATTTTAAAAAAAAATTTTCACCCACTCAAGCAACAATAAAATGGGGGAAGATAATTTATCTAAGTCAGCGTTTACGTTTTCTCCACTCGAAAAGCGCACAACCAACGTGTCAATGTGTGTGCACATTAGGGGTAACGTGTCACGTGTGTGTGTGCACATTAAGTGTAACGTGTCACGTGTGTGTGCACATTAAGGGTAACGTGTCGTTTGTGTGTGCACATTAGGGGTAAAGTGTAATGTGTGTGCACATTAGGGGTAACGTATCATGTGTGTGTGTGCACATTAGGGGTAACGTTTGTGTGTGTGCACATTAGCGGTAATTTGTCGTGTGTGCGCATATTGGGAGGGCCAAAACCAGAGACGAAGACAGAAAGACGGCGAAGGTGCTTTCAAGGTCTTCACTGTGGGTGGGGGAGGGGTCAAGGGTTAGGGGTTAAAGTGAAGTGGAGTAAAGTGTTTCCTCTAGGCTGTGCTCGTACATTAAACAACTAAAAGTCACAAATAAACTGAAGAGAAAAAAGGGCTAATAGTAAGCTGCACGAAAATCACCGAAGACCAGCACGCGGCCGCATTTGGGCTAGAAAATCCTCGAAGCCCCGCAACTGGCCGCCTTTGGGCTAGAACATCCGGCCAAATTAAAGTACGACTGTAATTTCGGAATGAAATAAATCTTTCTATGCAAGTGTTAAAAAGAGACATTTTTAAACGAGTTCCCGCATTGCCGTTCATCCGGCACGCCATTCAGGCCGGATAACAGATTCTACAGATTTACATTTCACGTCGTTTTTTTTTTTTTGATTCTGCTGTCTTCTTTTGTTTTATATTTTATAGCATGAAAAAAGTTCGTAAGACAGGACATAAAACAACTAAAAGTCTAACTAAATAGTTCTAAGTAAACAAACAGTTCGGGAATTCCCCCAATAACTGGTCTAAAAGTGAAAGTGGCATGAATATTGTTACGGCTTTATTTACTGTGCAATATTAGCAACATGTCAAAACATTCATAACGAGAAACAACAACAACAAAGGAAATCAACATCAAAAAAAAAAGTTTGCAATAAACAGAACTGCTTTCAAAAATAAATTCCACCGCGAACATGGGAGAATGATTATTATTTTTTTCAAGCCAATATATCAAACAAAATCAAAATGGCCTCCAACTGCCAACAAATATAAAGGTCAACGTAACCCAAGCCGGCAGCTTACCTTTGAGGCTGCCTCGTTTCAAGGTGTAGGAGAATCTCGTGCGCTGGTTATTTTTACGTTTGAGGCACATGGCTAAAGTGGGTGGTCAGTAGACGCTGGCCACTGAGAGAGACAGGGGGGTCAAAGCTGGACAGTTCAGATTTTCCGTTAGAGTTTTTTTTTTACTAGTTTTTTTATTTTTGGCCAGATGTGTTGTGAACGTGTCATTTTGTTATATGACTGAGTGTGGCTGTTTTTGTGTGTGACTGTCTGTGTATGAGTGTTTGTGCGTGGCTGTTTCGTGTATGAGTGTGTATGTGTGTCTGTATTTGTGTGTGAGTGTCTGTGTATGAGTGTTTGTATTTGTGTGAGTGTCTGTGTATGAGTGTTTGTGCGTGGCTGTTTCGTGTATGAGTGTGTGCGTGTATGAGTGTGTGTCTGTATTTGTGTGACTGTCTGTGTATGAGTGTTTGTGCGTGGCTGTTTCGTGTATGAGTGTGTGTGTGTCTGTATTTGTGTGACTGTCTGTGTGTGAGTGTTTGTGCGTGGCTGTTTCGTGTATGAGTGTGTGTGTGTCTGTATTTGTGTGACTGTCTGTGTGTGAGTGTTTTTGCGTGGCTGTTTCGTGTATGAGTGTGTGTGTCTGTATTTGTGTGAGTGTGGATGCGCTTTGTGTGTGTGTGTGTGGGGCTGCTGAAGTATTTATATAATTCACCTCCTTCTGTAACAACGGCATATAAACGGAATGCTGCAGGCGGCGGAAATGTCTTTGTTATGGGCTGGGTATGGGGGTACAGGCGAACTGAAGAATGCAATTTTGGTCATTTGGAAAATTTTGTACATAATACAAGGGGAAATGGGGGGGGGGGGGAGAGATAAGAAGTTTAGGTCGTGTGAGGCACACAAACAGACAGACACACACAGACACTCACAGACAGACACTTACACACACACACACACAGACAGACAGACACACATGCACACAAAATGTTGGGAAATCGCCGGCTTAATGAAAAACACGAAAATATGACATCGTCACAAAATTCATGAAAACATTTTTCCACTGAGAGTGCAGCCATCACTGAGTGACGTAGAGCGCATGTTTTACTACACCAGCGGTTCTCTAAAGTTATCCCCCCCCCCACTTAGAGACCAGATCGGTTTTTGCGACCCATGTGTAAAGAAAGAATTTAAAAAAAAATGAGCCTATCTAACATAGCAGAGGTTCTCAATGTAAGAAACTTTGGGGGGGGGGGGGGAGGGGTGCGACCCCCTGTAAAAGAAGGGGGGAGGGGGGAATAATAAAAGAAACAAAAGCTGCGCGGTAATTTTTATTTTTCCTCAGTTCAATAATTATTGTATTTGTGTGGGGGGGGGGGGGATCAACTTTAAAAATCTGTAGTTCATCCACACTTTGGGGACCGCTGCCGGCCTGTTGCAGAAATCGTCGACATAAGAGTCAAACATAATCAACGGTTTAAATCTGCGCCAGAAATCTTTGAAATGTGAACTAGATAAACCTGACAACGGGAATTATCCTCTTAACACACTCACACAGACACACACTCAGACAACGCCAATCAGCTTTAATTCCAAGTTTAACACACGCAACAAGCTCAACAGATGGAAAACTCTTCAACTTATGGGTCGTTTTTTTTTTCATTTTTTATAAAAAGTTTTCAATCGTTAGTACATGTACACAGCTGAAGAGTGACTAGTACATGTACACAGCTGAAGAGTGACTAGTACATGTACACAGCTGAAGAATGACTAGTACATGTACACAGCTGAAGAATGACTAGTACATGTACACAGCTGAAGAATGACTAGTACATGTACACAGCTGAAGAATGACTAGTACATGTACACATCTGAAGAATGACTAGTACATATGTACACAGCTGAAGAATGACCAGTATATGTACACGGCTGAAGAATGACCAGTATATGTACACGGCTGAAGAATGACCAATATATGTACACGGCTGAAGAATGACCAATATATGTACACGGCTGAAGAATGACTAGTAAATGAACAAATACATGACAAAATAATTTCTTTTAAAAACAAAATTGAAAGAAAGTAACCAACAAAAATGCTGTGGCAAATTGAAAAAAAAAATGTGTGATGAAGCCAAGAATAGAACTCGAGATAACACCACACAGTGGTGGCTGCATTGTACTGAGGGCCCAGTGGAGGGTGGGGGGGGAAGGGCTTGATAATTTGATACTCAGCATCAAACGTACAATACGGAGACAAAAATAACGTTGATGCCAGGAAATATGTGGGGCCTTGGAACTCAAGACTGTTGATTCCATACCTCTGGACTCTACTCAGTGAGAGCGATACAGGGGGAACGTTCTAAGTCATGTGGAAGGCATCACACTATTATGAGGTTTTGTGTGTGTGTGGGGGGGGGGCTTAGATAGATTGAGAGAGATAGAGACAGAGAGAGAGAGAGAGAGAGAGAGAGAGAGAGAGAGAGAGAGAAGGGGGGGAGTGAGAGTTTAGGGGACAAAGGAAGTGCCCAAAAGGAAATAGTTGTATTGCTAGTCAGTCATAGACTGTTATCAATTATAGACTGTTATCAATCATAGACTGCTATGAATTATAGACTGTTATCAATAATATACTTTTATCAATAATAGACTGTTATCAATCATAGACTGTTATCAATCATAGACTGTCATCAATTACATTCTACAATGTAATAACAAAGAATGTGTTTCTTTAAAAAGGAGAAAAATAATAAAAAAAAAAAAAAGAAAGGAATCATTTCCAGCATTTCAAATATAAACAATCTGTCCGTCTTGTTTACATCTAGAGTTGCAAATAACTGTGCAATAACCCATTCACCACCAATAGACAGACTGCATCCAGTACAATAACACATTTACCACCAATAGACAGACCGCATCCAGTACAATAACACATTTACCACGAATAGACAGACCGCATCCAGTACAATAACACATTTACCACGAATAGACAGACCGCATCCAGTACAATGATACATTCACCACCAATAGACAGACCGCATCCAGTACAATAACACATTCACCATCAATAGACAGACTGCATCCAGTACAATAACACATTCACCACCAATAGACAGACCGCATCCAGTACAATAACACATTTACCACGAATAGACAGACCGCATCCAGTACAATACGTTCACCACCAATAGACAGACCGCATCCAGTAGAATAATACATTCACCACCAATAGACCGCATCCAGTACAATCATACATTCACCACCAATAGACAGACTGCATCCAGTACAATAACCCATTCACCACCAATAGAGAGACTGCATCCAGTACAATAATACGTTCACCACCAATAGACAGACTGCATCCTGTTGGGCTAACGTTGTGTGTACATAGATCCTTATTCAAAAGGCGTGTGTATTGAAGTGGGTGGAGGGTGGGGGGAGGGGGTTAGGTTCGAATTCGAAACCTTCGCATCAGAATCGGCAGTTCAAACATGTAGCGGGTTCTTTATTGGGTGGATCATTTAAGCCCAAGCACGCCGCGCGCACGCACGCACTAATGTCGTTGTAAGCTCCTATCATTATGGCATTTCGGATCCCGAATCCACCCAGATTTAGAAGGGAACCTGACTTAAACTTGGGGTAGGGGAGGGAGGGGTGGGGAAGTAAAGGCGGCTGGGCGTGGTGCTAACCACACAATCCCTTCATATGCCGTGGTTACTGAAACAGGTGAATTGTACACTTCATCTGACCCGATAAGCCCTTAGGGGCTTAAGCGAACTTTACTTTTTTTTTTTTACACCTGGGGTTGAGCAAACATTTTTGAATCGCGGGCCACAATAGGTTTGAAATATGAAAGAAGGGTCGGACCGATGGTTGAAGTTTTTATATGAAATCATATAATTTCAATGTAAATGGTATAGCACACTAGATCTTGGATATCGGGCGGGAGCAAAACGATTAAAAGGTCGAACTTGGCCCACGGGACATTTTTTTTGCCTACCTACGGTCTACAAAAAAAAAACATTAAGAGGGGATGAAGGGGGTGGGTCGGGGCAATATTCCACATAAATGTCACAACCTGTGGAGATTTAGAACGGTCCACAATACTTGAGACTTCCTTTTTAAAACTCATTTATAATCAGACAATTGGTTTATGAGATGCGAACTGTTTCAAGGGCCAATTGACATTTTGCAGCCTTGTAAAAAGTCGATGAGCATTAAATTTAAAAAAAAAAAACTGAATTAAAATAATCATTTCAGTTTAAAAATAACTGCTGGATTTTTATTTGAGACGTGGAGGAAACTGGCACAACACACACACACACAACACTCACGCACAAAGTCACAGAAACCTAACGCTGAGATGACCTCTCTCTACTCCGACTAAACCAAAGTGTGTTGCTATTATTAGCCATTTCGCAGAAAGATCTCAGGTCTTAGAGACAAACATCCGGGTCCGGCCTAAGGCCGACTTGACCGACTGCCCCATATTGGGCCCCGCGCCTGGCAGGGGCCCCGCAATTTACATTTACCATTAATAGTAATAGTTGTTATTGTACCGCCATAGATATTGCTCCACACCCTAACTCTAACCCTATTCCTAACTCTATCCCTAACCCTATCCCTAACCCTAATCCTAACCCTATTGCTAACTCTAATATCTATGGTCGTAACCCGGAAAAAAAATACGGACTACGGCCCTATTCCTATTATAAAAAAATGGCGTCCGACGTAACCGTAGCCATTGCGTTATTGTAAACAAAAAAAGGAGAAGAGGGGGCCTCGCAAGCATCCGTTAAATTTGGGCCCCGCTATTCGCAAGGCCGGCCCTGCAACCCTCCCATCTTGTTTGATGGAACCTCAAAATTTGGGTGTGAACTCCAGACAGAGAGGTGGGTCGAGATACGAAAGACATGTAACAAGTAGCATTAGCACACATGCCCAACATGCGACACGACAGAATGAGAAACCTCGGAATGAAATGAGACCTATGTTCCATATATAATTTTCACTACGGGCAGTGTTCGACAAAAGATACTGGCTGTGAGACATTTTTTTTTAAATGTAAGCGTAACAAAGCTGTATATATTGGGCATACGAGACGAAGCATTAGTGCGCTCTGTAGCTACGTGAGTGCGCGCTATCGACTTGTTATGGACGTGGGGGCACACGCACGCACAACTTAGAACAGTGGCTCTCGAGCTTTTGAAAGTGACAACC
Source organism: Bulinus truncatus (assembly GCA_021962125.1). Classification (NCBI taxonomy): domain Eukaryota; kingdom Metazoa; phylum Mollusca; class Gastropoda; family Planorbidae; genus Bulinus; species Bulinus truncatus. Next base: position 4,948,824 of record JAGDYQ010000063.1, on the reverse strand, counting down.
CAGTAAGGAAAAAAAAAAGGATAAAAAAGAAAAATCTAAAATGTAATTGTATAGTATTTCTCAGTAAATTATTAGGCGACCTGTTTGAAATCAGCTGGGGGGCCCCACAACTTTGACAACCACTGACCTAGATGGACACTGTGAGTGGCAAAGTCAGAGATGGGCCGGGGGGGGGGAGCATGCTCTGTTTGTTACACGGTGCTTATCAATTATGTATTGGATTTAAACCCCCAAATAATAGTGACATGGCCTGCTATTGTGAAATGCACAGATGTATGTGCATACCGAATGGCCGGCTTCTGAGACAGGCACACACACACACACACACACACATATATATATATATATATATGTGTACATACCGTATTGCTGTATCCAAAGACTCAACGGATTAGCCTCCATATATAGATGTGTGCTAATCATGTTGGCCTAGGGGGGGGGGGTGAACCATCACTACCATTAGCTTCTACCGACACCGTTCCACTACTGGCCCTGCATTGTATGCTAATGTTGGTCAGTCGTCACACTTATGTGGGTCACCACCGCCATCACGACTACTAATTCTACTACTACTACTACTACTACTGTACCACCACTGGCCTAGCACCATCTGTCACACGTAGGTCAACGGACACTGAATGTTAATACGGTCAAAGTTGACCACTGTTCCTAATGACGGCTGACAGGCAGATGGATGGATGAACTTAAAATATTCATCGGATTTTCAGGGCTAGAGATCTTCCTGGTCAAGAATAAAGGGAGAGGAAGGGGAGTTTTCTAATAGACAGTGGATAAGGTGTGTGTGTGTGGGGGGGGGGATCTTATACTGACTGAATTTCTGCTCCCACCCCAACCCCCCTCTAAACCACTCTACCTGATCCCCTTCATAATGTATTTGCTCTAGGCGTTGTGTGACTAGTGTTAATATTAACGGATATTGTTCAATAATGTACGTGCACAAGGTACTATCATGTAGCCGGGGAATGCGCTGAAAATGTCTTAATATAAAGCTATATAAACTGTATCTTACATGTCTTATTATCAATACGACGTCTTGAAATGTGTCTTAAAGTCTTACAACGAAGGGCGGCCACAGTAATGATAAATCTATGTTTAAGACGGTAAAACGTCGGAGGCGGAGTATATATTATATATCATGGAGGTGACATAAATATGTATGTTTGCAGCTGTGCCATTCTTATAACTACGGTTCTGCGTAACGCGAACGACGTAATATCTATGACGAGGGACTAGACCAGGAGGTGGGCAATCATTTTGAAACGCGGGTCACGTTTTCTTTTTTTGGTTCTTAAATTTGACAAGGAGGGTCGGGCCAAAAAGTAGATAGTTTCAGTATTGATTTGAACTATATGTACATTGAATGGATTTCAACCGCGGGCCGGGTCAGACAGCCAGATGGGGCAGTATTTGCCCGTGGCTGGACTGGATGCATCATGCATATCACACACACACACACACATAAATATAATATATGTATATGTATTATGGCTGACGTGTCAGAGATGATAGCTGCACGATCTATGACAGACATGGGCAAACTGAGGTCCAGCCCGTCAGGCTAATTGACCCGGCCCATCAGGCTGGTTGACCCGGCCCGTCAGGCTGGTTGACCCGGCCCGTCAGGCTGGTTGACCCGGCCGGTGCTCTGTTCACATCAATGACGTTTAAGTTTACCTTTCACCAATACCTATATCTTCACTCCACCCATCTGCCCTTGGTACGGCGGCCCTTCTGTCAAATGTAAGAACCATCGTGGCCCGCGGTTTAAAAACGTTTGCCCACACTTAAAAAAACTATGGCGAAAGATGTTTCAGATTACATATACAGATTATATATACATATTATATATATACAGATTATATATACAGATTATATATATACAGATTATATATACACACTTACATTATGATCCAACGGAATGGGTTGTATGGTATGAAAATAAAATTTCCTCACATAAACTTAAAATGATCTAACTGGTAAACAGGACCACATGATCGCTCTCTACTGTAGAGTGGCTGGTTCAAGACCGGGCCTAAGTGTCACTCAAGTGGGTGGCAATTTTAAAACAACAACAACAACAACAATAAATCAGAATATAATTTCAAATAAAACAAACCAATCAACCAACACCAACATCGGTCAGAATGAGGCTCACGTTTTAAACATATGTCATCGTATTTTTTTTTTATCCACCAAATCTGATTCCATTGGCTCTATTGTTTCCTTTTAACACAATACATGAACCCCCCCCCCTGGAATACGGCTCCCACTGAACCCCTCCCCGGGGCTCTCAACGACTCAAATGCGGCTCTCATTAACACCCCCCACCCCCCTGGGTAGTTACCCCCCCCCCCGTCATATAAATTATAAGTTATCTTACAATGAAAGCAACACAAGAGTAATATATATATATATATATATGTTAAAAGTAACATTATAACATTTACCTGATGTCCGCTACTATACAGAGGACTCATTAAAAGCAAGACAAGGTACAGGTAGCAAGCAGACTGTGGCAGAACTCGGGAGAGAGATATATGTGTCAGTGTTTCACTTAGCTCTTAGCAAAAAAAAAACGTACTTCATCAAGAATCAAGTCATGAATGTCAGAAAGACGATGGGCGGGAAACGGTGGGGGTGGTGGTGGTGGTTGTGGTTTAATGTAATTTATTATTTACACCAGCTACAACCACATTGGCCACTCCCCCACATCTAAGAGTCCTCCCCCTGCCCCCGGGGACCATTGGGTGATGGATAGGGGTGGAGGAGGGGTAGTAAATCAAACTGGAAGTTGTTGTCCTAGTTACGTGGGTACAAGAAGGTGGTCACAAGAAAGTACCCGTGTACCACACAGGTTGTGCTCTATGTAAGTGGGGCCGCGGTTCTCCACCCCCCCACCACCCCCTAACCCATATCCGCCCCCCCCCTTTCGATATACTGGACTGTTGCGTCATACTACATTGTGCCCTACTTTTACTGCAATCACGAAGTAAAATCTTACTATTTATAGTTGACGTACGGTCCATCAGTCTAAGTACCAGAATGACTTGACATACTGAACGTCTCAACCCAGTAAATTACTATTGCGGCATCTACTGCTTAAATAGACTGTTAGTGTTGCAACATCTACTGCTTAAATGTACTGTTTTAAAAAAAAATCATTTGGCTTTCTAAATGAACGGTTTCAGATCTTGACAAAAAAAAATGAACAATAAGGTTAGTAAAGTTTTTGTGTAAACCAATAAAAAAAATGTACAGATGGGGCACTTGTGAAAATAATGTCCTCAAACACTGGGCCAAAACATTGGGCTCAAACACTGGGCCAAAACATTGGGCTCAAACACTGGGCCGAAACATTAGGCTCAAACAAAGGGCCGAAACATTGGGCTCAAACACTGGGCCAAAACTTTGGGCTCAAACACTGGGAAAAAACATTGGGCTCAAACACTGAGCCAAAACTTTGGGCTCAAACACTGGGATAAAACTTTGGGCTCAAACACTGGGCCAACACTTTGGGCTCAAACACTGGGAAAAAACTTTGGGCTCAAACACTGGGCCGAAACATTGGGCTCAAACACTGGGAAAAAACTTTGGGCTCAAACACTGGGCCAAAACTTTGGGCTCAAACACTGGGAAAAAACATTGGGCTCAAACACTGGGAAAAAACATTGGGCTCAAACACTGGGCCAAAACTTTGGGCTCAAACACTGGGAAAAAACATTGGGCTCAAACACTGTGCCAAAACTTTGGGCTCAAACACTGGGAAAAAACATTGGGCCCAAACACTGGGCCAAAACTTTGGGCTCAAACACTGGGAAAAAACTTTGGGCTCAAACACTGGGCCGAAACATTGGGCTCAAACACTGGGAAAAAACTTTGGGCTCAAACACTGGGCCAAAACTTTGGGCTCAAACACTGGGAAAAAACATTGGGCTCAAACACTGGGAAAAAACATTGGGCTCAAACACTGGGCCAAAACTTTGGGCTCAAACTCTGGGAAAAACTTTGGGCTCAAACACTGGGCCAAAACTTTGGGCTCAAACACTGGGCCGAAACATTGGGCTCAAACACTGGGAAAAAACTTTGGGCTCAAACACTGGGTCAAAACTTTGGGCTCAAACACTGGGAAAAAACATTGGGCTCAAACACTGGGAAAAAACATTGGGCTCAAACACTGGGAAAAAACTTTGGGTCAAACACTGGGAAAAAACATTGGGCTTAAACACTGGGAAAAAACATTGGGCTCAAACACTGGGCCAAAACTTTGGGCTCAAACACTGGGAAAAAACATTGGGCTCAAACACTGGGCCAAAACTTTGGGCTCAAACACTGGGCCAAAACTTTGGGCTCAAACACTGGGAAAAAACATTGGGCTCAAACACTGGGCCAAAACTTTGGGCTCAAACACTGGGAAAAAACATTGGTCTCAAACACTGGGCCAAAACTTTGGGCTCAAACACTGGGAAAAAACATGGTGCTCAAACACTGGGAAAAAACATTGGGCTCAAACACTGGGCCAAAACATTGGGCTCAAACACTGGGCCGAAACATTAGGCTCAAACAAAGGGCCGAAACATTGGGCTCAAACACTGGGCCAAAACTTTGGGCTCAAACACTGGGAAAAAACATTGGTCTCAAACACTGGGCCAAAACTTTGGGCTCAAACACTGGGAAAAAACATTGGGCTCAAACACTGGGAAAAAACATTGGGCTCAAACACTGGGCCAAAACTTTGGGCTCAAACACTGGGAAAAAACATTGGGCTCAAACACTGAGCCAAAACTTTGGGCTCAAACACTGGGATAAAACTTTGGGCTCAAACACTGGGCCAACACTTTGGGCTCAAACACTGGGAAAAAACTTTGGGCTCAAACACTGGGCCGAAACATTGGGCTCAAACACTGGGAAAAAACTTTGGGCTCAAACACTGGGCCAAAACTTTGGGCACAACACTGGGAAAAAACATTGTTCTCAAACACTGGGAAAAAACATTGGGCTCAAACACTGGGCCAAAACTTTGGGCTCAAACACTGGGAAAAAACATTGGGCTCAAACACTGGGCCAAAACTTTGGGCTCAAACACTGGGAAAAAACTTTGGGCTCAAACACTGGGCCGAAACATTGGGCTCAAACACTGGGAAAAAACTTTGGGCTCAAACACTGGGCCAAAACTTTGGGCTCAAACACTGGGAAAAAACATTGGGCTCAAACACTGGGAAAAAACATTGGGCTCAAACACTGGGCCAAAACTTTGGGCTCAAACTCTGGGAAAAAACATTGGGCTCAAACACTGGGAAAAAACATTGGGCTCAAACACTGGATCAAAACTTTGGGCTCAAACACTGGGAAAAAACATTGGGCTCAAACACTGGGAAAAAACATTGGGCTCAAACACTGGGCCAAAACTTTGGGCTCAAACACTGGGAAAAAACATTGGGCTCAAACACTGGGCCAAAACTTTGGGCTCAAACACTGGGAAAAAACATTGGGCTCAAACACTGGGCCAAAACTTTGGGCTCAAACACTGGGCCAAAACTTTGGGCTCAAACACTGGGAAAAAACTTTGGGCTCAAACACTGGGCCAAAACTTTGGGCTCAAACACTGGGAAAAAACATTGGGCTCAAACACTGGGCCAAAACTTTGGGCTCAAACACTGGGAAAAAACTTTGGGCTCAAACACTGGGCCAAAACTTTGGGCTCAAACACTGGGAAAAAACTTTGAGCTCAAACACTGGGCCGAAACATCGGGCTCAAACACTGGGAAAAAACTTTGGGCTCAAACACTGGGAAAAAACTTTGGGCTCAAACACTGGGCCGAAACATTGGGCTCAAACACTGGGAAAAAACTTTGGGCTCAAACACTGGGACAAAACATTGGGCCGAAACATTGGGCTCAAACACTGGGCCGAAACATTGCAACTAAAGAAACAGTCACTGGTTGTAAACGTTGTGGCTGCTAAAATTGCCCCCATGTGTCTCATTTGCCCAAGTTGGAGAAATCGGCCCTGCAAGGCCCGATGCCGACCAATAACTGACTATTTATGTTGACCCCTAAAAGTGTACACATCTTGTTACCCGGCTCAAACACAACCCTCAACACTCCATGACTAGGAGTCGGAATTAGTCCGTTCAATACAATGAGCACTCCCTCGAATTACAAATTGTTTAGATGTTTTTTTCTATTTCAACTCCCAGATACACATACATAAGAAACAAATTTAAAATAAACTATTTACCTTTGTCGATAACTGAACATTCAGCCGAGCAGTCTTTGTACGACCGTAGCTTGCGCCAGTATTCCAAATTTTGCATTCGCTAAAAGTTTTCGGAAGCGAGAATAACAAATATTCCTGAAGAAATAGCCCAACAGACTTGCTTACAGAGAGTATTTTATTTTGAAAAAGATCCAGGCCAAACCAAACAAGAGACAGATTTCAAACATTTCAACGAGAGGAAAAAAAATATTAAAATCAGTAAAAAACGGGGGAAAAAATCTAAATACTCTACAGCTGCTGTTATCTAAATACTCTACAGCTGCTGTTATTGAAATATTACTTTAGTAAAACATAAAAAAAAAAATTCAAACAGTTATAAAGTCAGGACAATAAATCAACAAACCAGCACGGCAGAAAACAACACGAAGGTGCTGGTCACGGAAATGTGTACAGGCTTAAACTGTACAATAAAAGGCAGGTTGTGTGTACACGGTGTACTACTATAGGTAAGCCGAATGTGTACTGATGACATGCACTGCGTACATGTAGCGTACAAATGTTAATACATGCTGCAGCAACGATTGGCTTTGTCTGGGATCAAAATTACCCCCCCCCCCTCCCTTTTTCAATATTCACTACCGGTCACTGAAAAACAATACAACAACTTCACTCTGGCAGGTTGAGAAGTGAAGCAGTGGACTTACAGGCTGCTCGCCCGAACACAAAAATTGGGTCGTGACATATTAACGATCAAGTAAACGAAACAGAGACGTAAGATTACATTACCCAGACTATAGAACCAGACATAGACGTAAGATTACATTACCCAGACATAGAACCAGACATAGACGTAAGATTACATTACCCAGACTATAGAACCAGACATAGACGTAAGATTACATTACCCAGACATAGAACCAGACAGAGACGTAAGATTACATTACCCAGACATAGAACCAGACAGAGACGTAAGATTACATTACCCAGACATAGAACCAGACAGAGACGTAAGATTACATTACCCAGACATAGAACCAGACATAGAGCCAGACACTAATTATATCATTAGTTAAAGATGTCCATGTTGCGTGAAACATGCGGATGCACCCAGCAACAAAGTTTAACTGCAGTTACAGGATTCTAGAATCTAGGAGACCATTTTTTTTTTTTTAGAAAAGCCCGCTGTTACTCAGCAATAGGGTCTACATCCTCCAGGCGGGGGGGGGGGGGCAATTTAAAAATGTCGGTTCTATTTAAAACATGAATGTGCTCTTTCCTTCAATATCCCAGTGATTTATTCTTAAACAAACAAAAAACAAAAATAATTCCTTAAAATCTCCTTTTTGTTCCCAAAACCAATCATTGAAGCTTCATGTTGTAAACAATTCAATGTTAGAATATTGAAAATTATGCATACCGGTATATAACAAGCGACCTCATTCGTACGGACATGCCATTGTGTTATAACGTGTTATCCTTCCATACACACGTCTGGTCCTGGACATAAAACGCACACCTGATACACGCAGGCTTATATCCGTATTAAATGCAACACACGCAGGCTTATATCCGTATAAATGCAAAACAGGCATGCCTAATATCCGACAGGCGGGATCAACTGGTGGATAAGACATAATAAGGGCTAATGCCACAAATGATTGATTTCATTAACGTCTCCCCAAGGTTCACATAAAAATGTCCAACGGGTAATAAAAATTCCACTCTATTTTTATTACAGGAGAACGGCTTATGGAACGGTCGAAATATACATGTACTGCAAAAACAAAAAGAGGGGGTGGGGGTGTAGAAAGTAACTGGTAATATTATCGCTATCAAAACGCTCGATAACAAGGTTAGTGAATGTACTAAGACGTAAGTTAAGATATAGAGTATGCAAAAGACAACCCGATGAAAACGTTTTGGTTTTTAAAGTTAAATTTTAAAATTACCGGGCTAAGGCAGATGAGCTAGTACTGGTAGTTAAATTTAGCTCAGTTATCTAGTACTGCTAGTAAAATTTACATACATACATATAGATCAGTTCAACATATACTCACATAGAACAGGTCAACATACTCTCACATAGAACAAGTCAACATATACTCACATAGAACAAGTCAACATATACTCACATAGAACAGGTCAACATACTCTCACATAGAACAAGTCAACATATACTCACATAGAACAAGTCAACATATACTCACATAGAACAAGTCAACATATACTCACATAGAACAGGTCAACATATACTCACATAGAACAGATCAACATACACTCACATAGAAGAGGTCAACATATACTCACATAGAACAAGTTAACATACTCTCACATAGAACGAGTCAACATACCCTCACATAGAACAGGTCAACATAGTCTCACACAGAACAGGTGCGCCCCCCCCCCCCCGCCAGTGGTTAAATTCACCCCTGGTAACAACAAGGAGTGTCTCCATATTTTTCTTTAGACTTGGTCTGTTAATTCCACCCACTTATCTTTTTGAAGAAAATCAACTGATTAAATCTATAAATAGAAGAATCCAGGCCTTGGGACGGGATGAGAGGAGGAGGAGGAGTGGGTACTAAATTTACATCTTGGGGGGGGGGGGATTAGCATCTGACGGAAAGTGATGTCATATCATATTTAACCTCACCATTGTGAGTGGATGATATGGGTTAGGGAGATTGGGGGGGTGGAGGGGGAGAAAGGTCGACAGTCCGTCATCTTACCTGTACAATGTCACGTAGTGAGAGAGAGAGAGAGAGAGAGAGAGAGAGAGAGAGAGAGAGAGAGGTGTGTGGAGGGGTGATAAAGCGTCCGGTATGCTTTAAAAAAATGAAAGGAAGTTTTAAACGCATGTTAATATAAATGTGTGTTTAATCTCTCTCTCTCTCACACACACACACACATACACACACACTCTCTCTCACACACACACAGTGCGTACAGGAAGCTCTCGCCTGACCTAGATATGAACAAACATTTGAGAGAGGATGCGTGCACACCAAGAAGGTAGCCCTAGCATCAGTTCGATAAATGCGGCATTCAGATTTGTTTCTATAGCAACAATATTTACAGGCGCGCATTTAGTCAATTGTTAAAACATGTCGTAAATAGAATGTCGTAATTGTGAAATTCCGCATTGGCCCTAGTAATCATTTAAAAGAAATTATATCACACTCAATGATTTTAGAAAAAGATAACAGCAGACTATTCAGATACCTTACAGCAGACTCTCCCACTATCCTACAACAGACTCCTACTATCCTACAACAGACTCTCCCATTATCCTACAACAGACTCTCCCACTATCCTACAACAGACTCTCCCACTATCCTACAATTTTCCAGTCCGGCTGACTAATAGAAAACAAGAAGTCAACAACTAACAAACTGGGGAATGAATCCAAGGAGGTTGAATTGAATGAATCAGATGTTTCGGTACTACAATGAATAACGTGTTGGTACAAGTGACGTAAGACATGTTCATAGATCACTTGCCTATCAAGAAGTGTCTGGAATTTCCCTCCACTAAATGAGGCCGGATAGTCAGGAGGCTACTGTACATACAATTTCTGAATACTAAATACCTGCATATGTCACGTTTTTACTGGCATGACTCAGCGGAATAAGGTTTGCGGTTTATGAACACGCAAAAAAAGTTGACTGTCAATATCTTCAAATCGCTCGAAGGTGTGTGTGTTTTAAATTAAAGGAGAGTCTATGTATCAATGGGCTCAGTGTTGTAAGTTCAGAAATATCACTTCTTGCACCACTGGATTTGTGTGTGAGTGTGTGTGTGTGTGTGATTGTGTTTGAGATGGGGAAGGGGGGTGTGTCTGTGTATCGCCAGTATCAATAAATAATGCAAAGTGTCAATTGAGGGAAAAGGGGGGGGGGGGATGTAAATGTAAGCAGATTCAGAGTTGGTGGGTAACAGGTGCTGTGCTCTTATACTTAAAAAAACTATAACAGACAGAGAAAACAATACCATAAACAACACTGGTGGCTAGTGTGGTGAAATTATGTGGGGTGTGTGTGTGTGGTGTGTGTCAGCAGTTAAGAATGATTAATATCTTGGGCCCATGTGGCGCCCGGGGGTTGGGGGAGGGCTCTAAAAAATGTCGCTCCCTTGTCTTATAAAAAATCTTAAAGCAGTGAGAATGATGCAACTTGTCTTGACAAAGGGAGTCCCGCCCGGGGAGGGGCAAACCCGCCACCTTCCTCCCCACATGTGCCACTATGTATGTCTCTGTGTATCAGTGAACCTATGTATGTCTATGTGTATCAGTGAGTCTATGTATGTCTGTGTGTATCAGTGAGTCTATGTATGTCTGTGTGTATCAGTGAGTCTATGTATGTCTGTGTGTATCAGTGAGTCTATGTATGTCTGTGTGTATCAGTGAACCTATGTATGTCTGTGTGTATCAGTGAGTCTAAGTATGTCTGTGTGTATCAGTGAGTCTATGTATGTCTGTGTGTATCAGTGAGTCTATGTATGTCTGTGTGTATCAGTGAGTCTATGTATGTCTGTGTGTATCAGTGAGTCTATGTATGTCTGTGTGTATCAGTGAGTCTATGTATGTCTGTGTGTATCAGTGAACCTATGTATGTCTATGTGTATCAGTGAGTCTATGTATGTCTGTGTGTATCAGTGAGTCTATGTATGTCTGTGTGTATCAGTGAACCTATGTATGTCTGTGTGTAACAGTGAGTCTATGTATGTCTGTGTGTATCAGTGAACCTATGTATGTCTTTGTGTAACAGTGAAGAGAATGCAGTGCTTGAGTAAACAGATTATGTGATAAATTACTGTACAATGAGTGAGTCTATGTATGTGTTTGTGTGTAGTGATGCACAACAACAGTCTATCAAGTGACAATACATTTTTTTTATTCACAAAAGAAAGAAAATCCTATATGAATATTTCATGTACATGCAGCACTGGTAATTTTAATAGCTGAACTCTACCTCTCTATTAAGTCCTAGTCAATACCTAACAAACTCTTTCATCAGGGACCCACTTCTTCTCCAGTTTCTGGTTTTGTTGCAGCAGAGTAAATTAATTAAAAAAAAACTGTAAATACCCAATCCCCTCCCCTTATTACAACTTTCTTTGAAATTATGTACAAAGTAAACATGTATTGCCAGGTAACTCTCCAGATCAGAGTTATATATTGTCAAGACTCAACCCTACCCCCCTCCTAATCTACATAATTCTCCCCATTCACTTCCTGTCTATACCCACATCAAATGAACCAAACAGGTAGAAATAACAGCCTCAATGCATGTCATGACAATAGCAACTAATCTTACAACAGGATATAAGCTTTCACTGTGTGAACAATAAACATTGGCTTTCTCTGGCTAAGGCTACAACTGTTGTCATTGTGTGGAGTGCTTAGAAAAATGAATATGACAGATTCACAGGGCCTATAAAAAATAATAATAATTCTGTCATAAAAGAAGAAAAACACTTACCAGAGTTTACTAAACTTCATCATAGGTAGAGAGACTTACTAGTGACTATGACCTATGAGCCAAAGATGATTTTTTCAACTAAGACTTAAACATATTTCACTTAAGTATTTTAGTTAAGACAGACTGTTGAGGAGGACATACAGATCAATTGGGGTCACAGAAGCAGAAGTCAATTCTGAGCAGCTAAAAAAAAGACATCCATCAAAAAGAGCATACATTATAAAATGAAAAGGCAGGCTGTCTCTGACTGTGTGTGACTGAAGTAAGTGTTCTTAGTCTTAGGGTCAGGGTTATGCAATCATAAACTAGGGATGATTGATATTTTATAAGGCATTTTTTCAACAAGTAATAAATTACTAGATTAATAAAGCTGACAAACTGTATTATAAAATAAAAAGAATATTGTAAAAAATAATTTTAAGTAATACTAATACGCTTCTATTGGTAAAATATTTCACATTATATGAATCATCTTTACTGTAGGCTTTAGGGGAAAAATTGCCAGATATAATTTATGGAAATAAAAGTTACGGGGTGAGTTATGCTAATATTACTAATAATATAAATATATTCAACATATTATTCAAGTAACAGAATTCTTGCTGTCATTAACAACAAACTTTGTTCAAAAACATTATTTGGTCTTTCTGAATTTAATTTAAAATAGCGAAAAGATAAAATAAAGATGAAACTTACCGAATAATTTAAAAATTGATGCTAAATTAGGTCAGTCTTAGTGGAAATGGTTGACCTGTTTTCATCAATTAAACAGTCACTTAGATTTGCTTAATCCAAATTCAATGTAATTTAAGAATGGAACATAAACTAGGATAGCTCACATATAATAAAAACCTTTTTTCAGTTTGATATGGCAAGTACATGTGCTTCAAACATCGCAACGTGTCAAGGAACGTCCACTGCAATACACCGCAATTAGTTTATTTGAACGACTTGTTTCCGTAAACTTTTACCCCTTGGCTGCGCTATCTAAAAATAGCCCACCAATCCTAATCGGACGTCCAATAGCAATGCGAGACGGTTGTGTGTGCTGGAGGTGTGTCGCGGTGCGCAAGGAAAGCTTTCGTCTTTTTTGATGCAATGTTAGAACAGAAAAGAGTTCATTTATTGAGAGATAAAGAATACCAAGGAGCGAATTTGTGTTGGACCATTTCTACACCTACACCCCCCCCCCCCATTATTTTCAGTGCCATGAAAACATGTGTCATTGCATCTTTCTCCCCCCCCCCCTTTTCGTCCAATATCCGCTCACCAGAGGCGGCATCTGCAGTAATTAAGTAATCGGAAATAGGGTCACATTTTCAAATTTTACATCGGGCGCCACTAGCGCGAGTTACTCTACCCTCTACAATGTCTTTAAAAATATATATATAAGACAACCAATATTTCAATTTTTAAAAATTAACATGAGGGCTATATACCGAAGACCCCAGACATTTAAGACGCACCTCCCTCTTCCCGCCAAGCCTCCACAGAGATGTCTTATGTTTAGTTATTATCTCAGTCAAGACTTATTCGATATTTATGTTTCCCGGCCATACGGGTCTGGTACTCTCGTTATTAAAAAGAAAAATGTTTTAAGGGCCGGCAATCATGATAATTTCAGAGCTATGAAGAATTACTCAAGTTATGAGACTTTGATAATGTCTGACTTTCTTCTTTAAGGGTGAGGCAGAAAGTGCAGAATATTTTTTTTTATATAACATTATGGCTAGTTTTTATTTTTTTTCTTCAAAACAAGAAAATTCTAAACAGTTGGTATTGAAATAGCTTTTGATAAAACTCATGTGTGAGAGAAACATCAACATTGTTGTGTCCGTTGTCGTGGATGTATTTCTGAAACGAAGTGGCTCCGTATTTTTTTTTTCGGGATGGATACAGCAAACGTACTCCGTATTTTTTTTTTTTAATTTTTGTTTTCGGGGCTAGGGTTAGGAATAGGGCTAGGAATAGGATTAGGCAGTGGCGCAACCAGCAAAAAATGCTGGGGGCGGGGGGGGGGTAGGCTCACATTATGAAAAAAGTCAGTTTGACAGTCATTTTTGTAACTTTATAACATTAATTATGTATTGATGATTTGGCCTGGGAGCGCCCCCCCAGCCCCCCCCCTGGTTGCGCCACTGGGATTAGGGTTAGGGATAAGGTTAGGGATAGGGTTAGGGTTAGGGATAGGAGCAATATCTATAGCTGGACCACGAAAAAAAAAATTCGGAATCCAGCAGTCGCGCATGCGCACAAAAAAATAGTCCGTCTAGAGCGCTAGAGCGCATGCGCGTTTTCTGTATCCGTAGCCATTGCGTTTCTGAAAAATAAGTTGTCGTTGGCGTTAACGTCATGAATTTAGTAGTGGCTCCTGTTGTCCAACGGGGTTTTCGGCCACTGATTGCTATAGTATTTCTAATCAGTCCATGAAATCAATTTGAAGTATCAAGTGGTAGTAAAGTTCCCTTAGCCCTAACGGGCCATCGGGATTGAAAGGGATTGTGTGGTTAGCACAACGCCCAGCCGCCTTTACTTCCCCAACTTAATAAGTCAGGTACCCATTTAAAGCTGGGTGGACTTGTGGGACGACTTTGCACCACCAAATTTCACCTAGATCGAACCCAGGACTCTCAGGTCGACAGTCGAGTATCTACACCACTCGGCCATCCGTCCCACAATTGGTAGACAGCTTTACATATGTATATAGATTTTAAAAGTTCATTATTGCAAGACATCATTATTTTATTTACAAATAAATAATAATAAATTAGCTTGCCTGGCATAGCGAAGTTTGAGCAGAATATTTTATCTGTACAGTTGTACGTTTTTTTTTTTTTAAATGGACAAATTCATGTAACTTGATGTAACTATATAGGTTGTGACAGGACAAGTTCGATAACGCGTGCTGATCCTATTGAAAAGTAAAAGTTACCAGAGCTATCGGCCTTTGAACGCAGCTGAAATTTTCTATGTACCACATTAATTATTAGACTTTTAATATTAAAAAAAAATGACAAATATAACTTAATTTTACCCCTAACATGTTAACCTAATACAGAGACATTCTCAAAATGTAGGGTTCTAATTAATTGCTATTGTTTCTAACGAAAAAAAATTGTAAATAAAATGTATTTGCTAGATACCAAATGTCACTCAATATCACAATATAATTTTCCCTTTTTACCCCATTACGCGCATGTTGTGATGAGAATGGCTGAATCCGGCATATTGCTGCTAATCGTCAGGGACGTGCTAATCATCTGAAATATGTTAATGTTATACTCTAGTGATGAGTTATACTTTCAATAACGAGTAAAATCACGTTAGGGCCATGAATCTAGTTTCAGAATTACGCTTTCTCCTCTCAAGTATTTTAGGTTAAATACAATTTAAAGGACATTTTATTTTTATAAATAATGAAATTCAGGAACGATAACTCTACATTGTTGTCTTTTTAGAGCATTTTCGAAAAAAAAATGCTCTATTGTCCCCGTTTTGTCTGTCTGTCTGTCTGTCTGTCATCACCCTAGATCTCAACAACAATAAGTCCTAGACCCATGATGTATATATCATTTTGTAGGTCTTGGCCTGCCAAGAAATGACTTTTTTCCATTTCGCGATCTGACCTCTCAGGGCCGTAAAAGGGGCCTTATAAAGTACTGTTTTTTACTATATAAGCTATATTAATAATGGACCGTCCTACATCTCAGCAACCATAAATCCTAGACCCATGATGTATATATCATTTTGTAGGTCTTGGCCTTCCAAGAAATTACTTTTATTCCATTTCGCGATCTGACCTCTCAGGGCCGTAAAAGGGGCCTTAGAAAGTACCGTTTTTTACTACATAAGCTATATTAATAATGGACCGCCCTATATCTCAGCAACCACAAGTCCTAGACCCATGATGTATATATCATTTTGTAGGTCTTGGCCTGCCAAGTGTACATCAAAAGTCCATTTCGCGATTTGACCTCTCAGGGCCAAAATATAAGAATTTGTTATGTACCGTTTTGCTTATATTTTAAATATAAATAATAAAAGCTAATCAAAGGGGCGTAATCATTATTTATTTTTGTAACTGTTATTCAACATGACTTACTTGTCCTTTTAATATCTTTTTTTCAGATATATGCATTACACAATTGAATTTATAAACATTTCCAAAATTTACAAATATTTACTGAAAGATAACATGAAAATGCGCTAACACGTCCTGTGTCCAGAATGGAACAGGCTTAATTGCTTGTTTTTTTTTTCATTGCTCTCCTATCACGGTGTCTTACGGCCAATAACTGCGTTTTGCTTTATTAACTGCCCTTGGGTCATGGCTGTAGAAGCGTGTATACCCCTAATTATTAAATGGATGCGACATCCAGTTTTATTTCCTTTGAAATACTAGTACTAGTACTAGTACTTTATCATAATAAAATAAAAAGCGTGGACAAAGATACTGCTTGCCAGATTTATTGAAAGAGGTTAGATACGGCGTAAAACATTGGTTTTAAAAACTCGGATTCATCTCAATAAAAAGCTTTTTAGCTTGAAAATTCAAAGGGGGGAAAACAAGGTTAACTTTAAGAGTTCAACAAAAAGAAATATGCCAGGCAACCTAGGGCTTTAATTGAGGAATATGCCAGGCAAGCCTGGAGCTGTAATTTGAAGACCTTTTAAGAAAAATAAGCATATGTATATATTGTTTCGTTTTTATGAGGGCCAAATAAAAAAAAGGAAGTATTGCAAATGGATAAAGTGGGGAGGGAGAGACGTTCTCGGGCAGAGATGTTGAGTATTGCTATGTACAGCAATGGTGTCAGGTTGCCCTTACTTTAGATTTATTATTGAATTTGGGGAATCCAACGCGAACGCACAGTTTGCCTATCTATACAAACGTCTGTCAAATGACCAGTTCAATTCATGCACTACAATCACAATCAGATGATTAGATTAAGAATATTTCCCTAACATTCCCCCCCCCCCGGGCCCAGTGAAATGTGGCACAATGTTTTTGGAATTAAATATCTAGATTAAACTGAAATAATAAAAAATATAATTTGAATAAATTAAAAGAAACAAAACAATAACTGCAAATAGTTTAGTATACAAGTTTATTTATTTTTTTTTTTCAAATCAAGGCACAGAAAATTAAACAGACTAAGTTCAACCATTAGACATAGAAATAAATTATCCACGTCTAGCATTTCAACCAAATTTTTCAATTTCTTCAACCAGATTAAGAAAAAAAAAAGAAACTTTTTTTTTAAGGAAACTGAAAATGGCGATATGATTGTTCAAAAAACAAAAACAACAAAAAACACAACAAGTCAATCAATAAAATAATGAATAAAAAAATCAACAAACTTTTATTTAGTTTGATACAAAAATATAATCAAGCAATGGCATGGAAAATAGAAAGAAAAAATGGCTGACATCAGCTTGAATGCATAAATGAAACATAATCTGATGCTTGAAAGAAAAGAAAAAAAAAATCATCTAGCAGGAAAGATATTGTATTTTTTTTTTTTCATTTCTTGCCTCTTTTCAACTTTATAATAAATGAAACCTGTTTCTAGGTGAAGTATTTAAAAAAAAAAAGAAGGAATGGAGCAATTTTTTTTAGTCACATAGCGAATTCAACACTTAATTCATCTACATTTAAAATTACAAACAGTAGTGAGAAACAATATATATATACAGTGCAGTGCTTATGAGGCACAACCTATATATAAATATAATATGAACATTTATATATTTTAAAACAAAGCAATATGGCATTGTGCAATAATATTGCCTACAAAACATTATTGTCAAATGATTTTTATATATGATAATTCATCACATCTAATTGTAAAAAAAAAAAGTTTTTAAATTATATACAGAGGACTCTTGTCTATCCTGCATTATGGGTTGGAAATAAATCTAACAACTCAACTATATCAATAAAATAAACATCATTGCTATTTATCGAAACTTTCATGTATTTCTCCTATTATTACAGAAAAATTATGTTTTTTGAAACAAACGTGGAACGTGCGTTTTGTTTATTTTCTCCACTTTTTACTCGTTTATGTCCTATCTTGAAAGTATAATGTTTTTCTGCTACAACTAGGCAGTGTAGCATAAAACCCAATTAAACATTTTTATAAGCCAGATAGTTCAGGCAGTGTTGTGGAGTGTTGTTGAATCCAGTCGATGTACCCTAAGTCCACCCAGCTTACTAATGGGTGACTGACATTTTTTGGGGAAAGTAATGGCGGCTAACCACACAATGACAAGGACTAGCCATGGCTACAGAAACAGATCTGCTCAACTTCATCTAAACCTGTCAGTATTGCCTTTGTTAGGGAAACTTATATATATAATCCAAGTGTGCATATTGTTAAATTTTTTTGTAAATGGCATCATTAAAAAGAAAATAAATTGTGGAAATTTTCAATTGAAAATCAAAACTATCAAAAGTTCATATAATGTGAAAAAAAAAAAGTATAAAATCATGTCCCTTGTGAAGCCACCAAAAACATAATATTTCTGGCAACATAAATACCTCATTTTATAGAGTAACATTAACAAACCAAAATGAAGAATCTTTCTCTAAAATTATTTGCATGAATCAAATTTTATCTAATCATTTAGTAAATAAAATTAATGTGGTTTTTCAATAATGAAAATACATTTATTTAAAAATAACTTAGTCTTTTGTTTCAGTTGATAATTCTCAAAATCTGATGTTAAACTAATGAACTTAACCATCTTATTGAATAAAAATTTTAAATAATAATAATGGACGCAACAGTTAAAATGCTTTCAGGTAAAAATGTAAATTTTTACATAAAACAATCCGGTGAATTATTTTTTTTGCACATATCTTTTTCAGACTAAGTATTTATAAATATATATATATATATAAATATATATATAATCAACTAATGAGAAATAAGATTTAAAAAAAAAACAAAGTACAATATTTTACAAAGCAAGAACATAAGAATGTGATAAACGCACACAAAAAACAAAATTTATATCAAAAAAAAAAAAGAACTATAAGTGCTTGAGAATTTACATTTTTTTATTTTTATTTAATACTTAGAAATATAAAACAAATCTGTGAAATGCATTTCAAAATATTTTAATTGATTTATTGTAAAATGAACACATTGTGTCGTGGAGTACAAAGTGGGGGGAGGGGGTATAATAGAAAAAAAATATAATTGTCAGAGCACCCGGTAATTTAAATTGTAAATGTAGAACGATTTCTAAGGCCACACGATCTCAGTTAAAAGAGAAAACAAAAACATACATTTGTGTAAGCCATTAATGGGAAGAATGATATTCTCTGACAATCTTATTGGTTGGTATTGCTAGAATGAAATTCTCTGACAATATTATTGGTTGGTATTGCTAGAATGAAATTCTCTGACAATCTTATTGGTTGGTATTGCTAGAATGAGATTCTCTGACAATCTTATAGGTATTGCTGAGTTTTTTAAAACTGAATTTATAAAGAAGCTTCATTTTTTTTAAACAATGCTGATTGGTGTCAATAGAGACAGTGACAGTACCTAGTATAATGCTGTTTTTTAGAAATAAATTTCTGAGTCAAATTTTCTAGGTCAAATTTACTGTGTAAAAGAAGGGAAGAGCACTAATTCAGAAAAAGGTTTTTTGTTTCAAGCATAGTATTTTTTTTTTTTACTAATGATGTGATCAATGTCACATAAATCAATACAAGAATACTGAATAATAACACATACAAAAATATGACAAATGCTTATCTTAATGTATTGTGCCACAGTATACATACTTTTATAAAGTACAGCCAATTTATTGTATATTTACTCAAGTCAAAATGGACAGAATATAATCCAAAAGTATTTATAAAGTACCAGTTCTGATTTATTTATTTTTACTGGCAATCACTTATTAAACCTTTACCTGTTATCAAAATTATGAATTATTTACATTGTGAAAAAAAAAAAGACAAAAATATTTTTTTATTCCATGAAGCAGTTGATTGTTCATGATATTAGTTGAAGAAAAAAACAATGTGAATATGTCATTGCAGGTGCAAAAAAAAAAAAAAATAATTAATATGCTTTATTCAAGCCTAACAATACTGTGAATTGGTCAACAAATGGGACAGAAATTATGAAATCAAACACTGTTATTTTTTTTAAAGACAATATAAATTGAAAAAAAAAAAAGGAATCATATAAATGTTATAGAACGAAACAGTTTTTAAACAAAGTTTTGGTTTATATATGCATATATATATCTATTATATTTACAAACTCTGATCATTCAACAAATTGCTTCTTCAGCTAAGGTTTATATTTTTTTTTTCAGGTTAAAAAAATAGTTTGATCAACAAAAAAAGGGAGAATCAAATACACAGATAATCTGATGTAGTATTTACAGTCATCACATTGTATTCCATGGCCAGGTAAGAAAAGCATTTTGACTGGAAGAAATACATTTTGAATAAGAATCCTACTTAAAATTTTTTTTTTTGTGTGTAATAATTTCACTGATTTTTTTTTTTTTCGGATTTGTGAGTCTTTGACAGCAAACCAAAAAAAAAAATAAAATTGTTGAAAAAAACTTTTACTTTCCATTTTGTTAAACAGGCCCTCCATGATCACAAAGTTTTTTTTTTGTTGTTCTGCCTCGATTGC
Source organism: Bulinus truncatus (assembly GCA_021962125.1). Taxonomy (NCBI): domain Eukaryota; kingdom Metazoa; phylum Mollusca; class Gastropoda; family Planorbidae; genus Bulinus; species Bulinus truncatus. Next base: position 4,928,435 of record JAGDYQ010000063.1, on the reverse strand, counting down.
AAACATTTAAACTATTTTAAATCATCACATTTTGAAACAAAAAAAAAAATAATTATTCTGAGCTTCATTCACAATGGCTTGGCCATCTAATGAAAATATATACATCCAAGTAATCAGCCAAGCCTATGTACGGTAAATCCCCACAAACAATGAGCTCAGTAATAAATGGCAACAAATCTTACACAAGTTATTTAGTCAAAAAAAAAAATGTTTTTGTGGTTGTGGAATATTTTGAACAAATATCTACTTTATTATTATTTGAGTTTAAAAAAAAAAAAACATGCCTGTTCAACTTCTAAATATGGTCATTTATATTTTCAAGATCTTTGGAAACAAATCTTTCAACAATTATGAAAGAATGAGCAACACTTCTAAGTGGTTCAAGAAAACAAAGTTCAAAGGTCAGTTTCCACCAATAAAAATTGGCCCATAGTATCCACTATTATGACATATTGACTTAATAAAAGCTTCTGCTTTGAATGTTCACATGCAGAAAAATGTAAATATATAACTTTTTTTTTTAATTGAAACAAAGGATACCGGTAAACATTTTCCTGTTGACATTCATTTTTTATGAAAATTACATAATTATTGAAAAATGTAATGAGTAAAAGGCATATCAAACAATAATATATGAAAATCTCTCTTGAAAAAAGCTTTTTTTTTATAATTAGTTGGCCAATTTTTTTTTCAAATACCTAATTAAAAACAAAAATTTGCTAATTAGTAAAAATGATATTAAACTTAGAAAAACCTAACTCTTTGCATTTTCATATATATATTTACCATGCATTTTAAATCAAAATGTTGTTAACTTAATGTTTTATTTCACTTTATGCAATGATAAAATTAAATAGGGCTTGTATATTCCATTAAGCACTGATATAAATATACGTCAATCTGACCATCTCAAGCATTATATGTAAAAGATATTTCATTTTAAATGCCATTATGTTCTTTCTAAAGGCAACTGTGTTTAACATTCAGGCACTTTGAACAAAAATAATAACATTGTTGGGTGATCAAAAAAAGCTTTACACTTAAACAATGACACTGTCATTTCTATTTTATTTTTCAACATCTAAGATCCAAAGAAAAAAAAAATTTTTAATTTATAATGTAACTCAGAGACAAAAGAACATCTGCAATATTTTATTTCATAAAAAAACAAAAAACGATTACAAGGCCAATAAAATTATTAAGCTGAACTGAAAAAAAAAATTAATGAGAAGACGCTACGTACTGTAAGGTTTAAAAGAAAAAAATAATATTTAATAAAAAGCTTCGATATAATAACAAACACCTGGTCATTATTGTTGAAATGATTTTTAAAATATGTCCTATTCCAATTGAGATGAAACCTGACTGATTTCAATAAAAGCTGTACATGGAGCCTACATGTATATGTAATCTCATGGTTAGCCTAAACATTTACTTTTTTTTTTTTAATACTTTTCTATGTCTTCAATACTTAAGGCTAACTATAAAAAAAAAAGTTCAAAACAGGCAAAGCTTACAATCTAAAAATTAAATGTGTAAAAAAAATATAATTGAACATATTTAAAATGCCATTACAGCTGATATATAACAAGTTGAACACAATGTGGTAGAATGCCTTCTTAATAGACAATATTCTTGTTAAACTTAAAAAAAAAAAGTGAATGAGAATATAAAAAAAAAAAAGTTTACATTTAAAGCATAAAAGTATACACAAAAATTTTGTAATGTCATCTCAAAAAAATCAATCAGTAGTTAGAGGATTCACAATTATTGTGTAGAGGGATGAACAGTAGAGCAAGCTTTTCTTAATTCTTTAAATGAGGTCTCAAACTATTAAAAAAAAAGTTACAACCATTTGAATGAAAAGCTTTAGAAGAACACTTATGGCTTTATGACTAGGACCCATACATAACCCCCCCCCCCCCCCCAGCGATTTCATACTTTTTTAAAAAAAAATAACATTTAAATTTTATGAAACAGGAACATAAACATTCAAGAGATGGAAACAGGAAACATTCTCAAAAAAAGATGTCACTGAGACAATAAGAATTTATTGGTTGTATAGGTGACTGTAAAATTACTTGACCATTTTTTACACAAAAAAAAAAGCCAATGGCATTAATTTTTTTAAAACAAACTTTGTTCTTTTATTTTAGGTATATGTGGATTATCTTCTCTTTGATTCGTCAAATTTAAAAAAAAACTTATATTTTCAAATTTAGTAAACATATGAGTAGTTTACTTTGGTTTGAATTCCAATGAAAAAAAATATTGGCAATGTAAATTTTACTATGGGGAAAATAAAGTTGAGGGCTGTATATTCTGGAGTAAAAATGAAACCATGTCAATATTTTGTTTCTATGTGTATATATGGACATAGTTAACAAGAGGCACTTACAAATGCTGTCAGGCCAATTAAAGCATTTTTGAAATGAAAAACAGTTAAAAAAAATATACAACACACACAAAAATATCTATCTGGCAGCTCATTATAGCAACAAATTAACAATAAAAATGATTGATTTTTTACATTAATTTTAGTCTATGTAAAAAAATAACAATTAATCTGTAATCTAAATAATAAAAATGAACAATCAATCCTCCCTTAAAATGACTTTATAATGTAAAAAAAAAAAAGAAACATGTTTTAAAAATCAAGATATTTTACAACATATTTATAGTTCATAAAAAGTGGTTTACATATGAAACAGACCATAAGTTAGCAATTATTTTATTTTAAAATCCATTACAACTTTTTTATATGGTAGAATCCACATTTCTTTTGTACGGGCATGGCACTTAGCTTCTCTGCCTTCCAACAAAAATGTCAATAAGTCAACGAAACAATTGTCCATCAATTTTTTTCCTCCTCAGCACAAGTCAGAAGAATGAACATATTTGTTGTCCGAATCCAGAACGCAAAACAAAAGAAAAAAAAAGAATATTGTATGAAAATGTTTTTTTTTTCCTTGACAGTTTTGTACACAATTATAATAATAAGTTCAATACTTTCAAAAACAAGCTGAGCATAATTAATATGGCTTTTCTTTTTTAAAAAAAAACAGTTTGTATTATTTTACTGCCGTCTGAAGTCCGGAGAGGGGAAAAAAAAAAAAAACCAACGAAATTTAACTCGATTTGAAAAACGTTCTTGAGTTGTTTTATTTTCATTTTTTTTTTTAGCAAAGTTGTTTACTCATCATCTTTATCCTTCTGAGGTTTGATCTCACACACTTCGAACAGCTCCTCTGGTGTGTAGCCGAGTAAATTGTGCAAGTCGCAAACGAATCTGTACACGTAGCGCTTACCAGCTGTTTTGTGAATGATGTTTTTATCATAGTAGTATCTGTTAGGGGGTGGGGGAGGAGAGAAATAAAATCACAGGGTTAGTCAACAGAATTCTATATGATAACATTTTTAAAGGATAACACTTTGTAAGAATCAAATGCTAAATTAAGACAGGTTTAAAAAAAAAGTAAAAAAAAAAAAAAAAAAGAAAATAAAAAAAAAAAAAAAAAAAAAAGAGTGGGTGAGTTACTCATTTTGAATGAGGTAACAGAGAGAAGAAAAAAAAAAAGTGGTAGGAAAAATACAATACCCTTATCACACAATATTTGCTTAAAGAATGTGAAAATAAAATTATTATCATCAAGTCTATTAGCAAATCTAAGCTCACCTTAAACCTCTGCTGAGTTTCTCGTAATTCATTTTTGGCTTGTTTTTACGGATCCCCCATCTCCTGGCCACTTCGTCTGGGTCGGAGAGTTTGAACTCCCAGCCGTCCCCAGTCCAGCTGATGAAATGCTGGCATGACTTGTCTGTCAGTTGCTCCAGTAGAAACTGCCAGAGTTGGATTGGGCCGCTCCCTGTGGCAATCAGTGGATGAATATTTATTAGTCACATTAATCAAACTTCTTTTATTAACATTAAAAAAATTTTTTTTAGCACAAACAAATAAATAGCATATTTTAGCACATATATATATATATATATTTTAGCATACAGGAAAAAAAAAGAATATTATAGCAAACGGAAAAATAGAATATTTTTTAGCAGAAAAAAAAATGGCAGCCACATGCTTGGTGCGTCCTCTAAGATTACAGTTTTATGTTCTTGAATTCCAAGTATCTACAAGGGATTTATGATGTAATAAAATATATAGGTTGTATACATCAGGTAGGCAACAAACACCATCACATCTGGCAAGTGGTAGCATATGGAGTATGGTGCTGATAGCTACAAGTTATCTTCAGAACTTTTACAGAAAATAATTTCAAATAATAGCAATATATATATATAAATTACAGCTGCAGATTTAGACCCATGGACACTGAAGAGAATAAAATACAACAAAGAAATGTTTGGAATGTTAGAGAAAGTGAATTATATGTGGGAGATTTCAAACTAATGGCTCATGTTCATTATGTTCATTGCAAATGTGTTCCGCACATTTTAGAAATATTGTTTCGTTTAAGATAAATAATTTAAAAACTCAGAATGACGGTATAAACGCTTATTTAGCATATTTATTTATATATAAGCACGCTCGTAACCCAATTTTCTTTTTGTGGATGATGCCTTTATGATTTTAGATTTTTGTTGTCATAATGTTATCATTTTAATTTATTCTAATTTCACAAAACTAGATATTATGTAAGAAAAGCAGACAGAAAATATTTTTAAAAAATTGGTCATGAAAAAGAAACGACATGCATAAGATGTGGCCTAGATACATGCCAGTTGAAAAGGAAAATATTAAAAATGAAAGTATTTTTACATCCTATGTCTGCCACATTGTACTGTTTCAACAAAAATTCAGTACACAATGACACGTGACGCGTCTGACGTCTGCACCATGAGGAAGCAATGAAAAGGTTGTGCAGTGAAGGTTTTGAAAAAAAAAAAGGAAAATTAATAATAATAAAAAGAAAAAGATAAGAATAATACAAGCATTTGGAATCAAACCGAAACAATTATTATATTTAATATATTACTATAACAAGACGTCTAAAATGATGTAACGATTGGGAAGGAATTGGGGAAGATGTCAGAAAAAAAGGGGTCGGGGGGGGGCAGTTTTCAAGGATCTTTAGGGGCTAAACTATTTGCAAGCGGCAGTCTCAACAAGCGTTTTCACCCCGGGGCCCTTCAAATGCAACTTTTCCTAAGGCCTGGACATTTATCTTTGCTTAGGGCCCTTAAAACGTACGTGGCAGAAACTGGGAAATCTGGGATTCGAACCCACGACCTGCATCACGAGGGCCAGGCTCAATATCTCCGCGCCACCCCCAACATAGCAACCCGAGCAGCTCGTTTTCATACTTCACCTACACCTTGTCCATATTTCATATTGGTCGTATGTTATTAGCACGCTGGGTATCTTTACAATCAGTTTCTATAATGGGGCCACCTAGGGTGTTAATGAATTTATTTTGTTTGATTGATTGATTGAAATGATTGTGGCGCCCTTAGTAGATGTTGGCGCATCACAGAGTAAGAATCACTGTTTGCGAAGATTTGAATGATCTTTGAATGCATCATGCATATTCACTTGAATGATCTTTGAATGCATCATGCATATTCACTTGAATGATCTTTAAATTCATTATGTATATTGGCTTGTAATGATCTTTTAATTCATTATGTATATTCACTTGAATGATCTTTAAACTCATTATGTATATTGGCTTGTAATGATCTTTTAATTCATTATGTATATTCACTTGAATGATCTTTAAACTCATTATATATATATTGGCTTGTAATGGTCTTTTAATTCAGTATGTATATTCACTTGAATGATCTTTAAACTCATTATGTATATTGGCTTGTAATGATCTTTTAACTCATTATGTATATTCACTATAATAATCTTTAAATGGTTATAAAACAAAAGACCGTATGCCTTTAGCTAAAATCAAGCCTTTTCAACCCAATTCTATGTTTAGAGAGAGAGAAGGCGATACGATCAATGCGTATGCAGACCAAAGACAAAGAAATGCTCTTTTTAGACTTATGCGTGTCCATTGTAGCAATTGCAACCATTGTGAAGGAAGTTCTAGCATATGAACAGTATAAACAATGCACATAATCCTTAGCCGTGCGCTGTAAATGGCTTCCATCATGCTACAAGATAGTTGATGGTAGATTTCTAATTTTTTTTAACTGGCATGCCAAAGTATATTTAAAAACGAGTCTTTTGAAATGCCAGACAGGGGCGTTTCAGTTTGTGGCCAGACTCACCTAGACCTCGCCCATCTGGACCTCTCAAAATGGAACATTCTGAAATTATGATTATTTTTTTTTTTCAAGATATAGAATCGATAAAAAGAAAGGGAACAAAATATACAAATTTCATACGCTAGCACGTATTATGATATAAACAATACCACAATGGGAAAATTTAAAACAACTTATATTTTAAGAATGTATTATTAAAAATTATTGTTTTGAAATTTTTGTTTTGATTTTAGAGACATGTTTATTTACATCAAATAACTTGACCTAAATAAAACACGATGCTCAGTTCAGTGGGGCACACAGACATACTCTCTGACACATATTTTACAAATTCCTTAAAGGGTTTATTTTTAGTAAGAAGAGAACAAGTACTCTTTGAATTTAATTTTCGCAATTTAAGTATGTTTTTCATTAATGGTATACATTGTCGCAATATAATAAAACGTCCATAAATCTGACTTGGAAGACATGTGTATGCATTTAATTAATTATAATCTTGACAGGGAAAATATTCGTCGGGGTAGTAAAATGTGACAACGAATCAAGCAACAGATTTAAGCAGTTTTTGTTGAAATAATAAAGGGCATGAGTCATGTGTATGACATAAGCCTTCAACTTATCATGATTCTCTGAAGCCATAAGTGCAGGATGTAAGACCGGGGGGGGGGGGCTATAAAGAGAAATGAATCAAGCTAGCTGATGCTTTTAGTGCCCGCTCTAGCCCGGAGGGCTAGCCATTTCAAACGGCATCGCCCCTTAATAGTTTGTTTGTGAATTGTTTTTTTTTTATTTTAAACGAGGCGTAATTTATTTTGTTACAGTCTGGCGTAAAAAGGTTTTTAAGTAGGGCCGTCATGTGGTAGGGCACAGAGTTTTATTTATTTATTTATTTTTATTAACTGGAGGTTATAAATTTGAAAGTTTTCCATTAAACTGTTTGGTGTGTCGACTCACAGAATCAAGTCCGGAGGGTTCAATGTTTCATGGAACCAAAGATAAAAGAATAATGAGAGAGAAATGTGTATGTGGGGGAGGGGGGTGGAGTGAAATGAGTTCAAATCTAAGAGGTGATAAAACTAAGTGTGGTTAAGTAGCCTGTCTGACAAGGCCTTTATTTTTCCCCCTGGACGGATCGATCGAGGTGACCATTGCTATATGGATGGTCGGTGTTGGCTGGGAGGCGCTGCTTTGGTAGTCATCCGGGTCTGCATATTGTACCATGGTACATATACGTACTAGTCTCTCAGCTGTGTCTCCCGTAGTGCCTCCAACGCCATTGCACCATCGGTTCTTGTGGGGGTGAAAGATAGGGCAATACAAAAAAAAAAACCCGCCTCATTTGTGGTTTCTAGGATCTAAGAGATAAACCTTTCAAGCGATGGTGAAAAGAATGTCAGCCATCTAGGCACAGTGTGGGTGAGTGTATTAGCCACGGCTATCAATGTGAAAGTGGTAGCGATCAGTGTTTATCTCGTTCTGTGTCCAGCCGCCGCCTTTACTTTAACCCAAACCACCGTCGGGCAGGTTGGGTGGGGCCCTCCGTCGATCGGACCCGAGAAAAAGTACCCGGCGCTCCCCGGGGTTCGAACTCGGGGGGGGGGGCTGTCTGTTCGCAGTCGAGCACTGTACCAGTACCAAGAAAGTGGAAAGGGAGGAAGGGGGCAAGGGAAAGTGCCGCGTCGTGATGTTCACGTTAATCGTAACACATAAATAGTTCCAAGACTAGGCTTTCTAAGACTACTGACATTGTTAACTACGATTTAAAGGCAACATTTCACATGAAAAGGCAACTATTCATACAAAAAAAAAGGCAAGATTTCATACCAAAACGGCAAGATTTCATAACAAAAAGCACAATTTCATAACAAAAGGCACAATTTCATACCAAAAGCAACATTTCATACCAACAACCAAGGGGAAACGTTGCATACCGGCAATCAAATGTCAACATTTCATACCATCAACGAAAAGGAAAAGATTTCATACCAAGCCAACCAAGATGCCAACATTAACAAACAGACAAAAGAGAACTGCCACAAGAGATAAAACAGGGTTCTGTCATGTCGTTACTTCAGCGACAATCCGCCCAGGACTTAGCAGGATTATAAAAACATTACCAAGTGTCCGACACGCTACATAAACTGAAATTTACCGCACGAGGGACATTTTATGTTTTCTGGAGTACTGCCGTCCAGGGACGTTCTCTTGGAGAGGCAATTTAGTCTAGGGCCCCCACTACTTACATGCCCCCCCCCTATTGAGACATTTTTTTTCCATAGCACAAACATAAATGTCAATTTTGTTCTGTTGTTTTAAAAAGAAATGCTAAGAGGCGATTTTCTGGCAGGGGTTCATTGCTTGTACAGTGAGACCCGCCACGATTGAGCGCTAGTCTACGGCCCCGGGCCTAAAATTATTTTAAAATTGTGTAAGGTTATTTGATGCACAAGATGTCTTTTGGTTTGGGGGGGCAACCAAACGTAACATGGCATTGGGCCCAAACTGTGAAATTGTCCAGAGAAATTTCTGAGAATCCTCAGTTTTCAACGGAAGTATCTTGTAGCGTGATTGATGAAACAATTTTTTTTTATTATTAATCTATATAAATAAAAGCGATTTTTGTTCTGCGTTAAATCGAAAGTATAGAATTAATACAACAGTATTCCAGTTTAAAATACAATCATAAAAAAAATCGGATCTGCCCGAAACCAAAAATAACCTAGCCTACCGATCAAGTCTAAGGGGATTATAACTCTATGCAAAGGTTTTTGCAGGGTACAGCTAGAAAAGTATAATTGGCGTATGCATCAACAATCTGCTCATATTGACGACGCTTTGTAAATTGCACTAAGTGACACCCAACACAACTTGAAAACAACAGTACAAAAAAGGGGGAAATCACCGAGTAACACTAAAGTCCATCCATCACTGCTTATTGCCCTCCCCCCCCTCCCCATTTACCCCCTTTTATGTCTCATTGTTGCATCCAGGGGGGTGGTGGGCGGCAACCAAGGGAGACTACCAACAACTCAAAAAAAAATGAGATGATGATGAATTAATTCCCCCTTGATATGCTAATCACAAGAAAGCCGGTTACATCTTTTAATGATGACACAACATTAACGACGACAGACCCAAAGGGAAATTACTTTTTCTCTTTTGTATTTTTTTTTTTTACCAATTTTAAACATGCTAAAATGTACTCTTAGAATAAAACATCTGGGGGGGAGGGGGGGGGAGAATAGTTTTCAAATAGAAGTGTGCATTAGAAGGTGAAAAAAAAAATGAAATTTCTCAAAGATGCAAAAGGCAAAAATTACGAGGTCGTGTCCCAGAATGCTTTTGTGTCGACAAGGAAATAGGCAGAAACAAAACACAAAAAAAAAAAACAACAACGAAAGTTGAGTTGTAATTTAAAATTTAAATAAAGGGAATTAAAAAAAAATGGCCGTGTCTTTTGAATATATATACAGTGGATTCCGCTTAATTGGGACACCGCTTAATTGGGACAGCCGCTTATTTGGGACAAATCTCAAAGAAACCAAACCAAGAAGCCAATAGTAAATTTGTATGTTTAATTTGGACAGCCGCTTAATCGGGACAAAAAGCCTCGGTCCCGATGTGTCCCCCATTAAGCGGAATCGACTCTGTATATATATATATATATATATATATATATATATATATATATATATAAAAAAAAGTTGTTCACAATAAAGACCGCAAGAGAAAAGAAAAGGTTTCAAAAAATATACTATATTGTTTCCCCTTTTTAAAAATTTTGTTTTGTTTTAAAAAATATGTTGAACTAAACCCTATTAATGTCACAAATCTTATAAATGTATTACGGTAAGTACAACATACAGTGTTGTTCATGTTTTTTTTATTTATAAGCCGTACCATGTTTGGATAAATATCACATGACAAGTGCATTGTGACGTCACGCGGTTACCAACAAGAGATGCTTCTCAAGCGATGAAACTGTTGGTGCGGCCTTGGGGCAAAACCACGGCCCGTGGGACAAATTCGGCCCGGAAGACTGTTCAATCCGGCCCGAAGCAGTACGCCTGTCGTGTCAGAGTGAAGCCCAGCACCACTAGCCTTTCGTGTTCTGACGTTAACATTGAATTATATTATTTCATGTCAACACTCCATTCAACTACATTTTGTTTGGCCCGCCTGTCAAACTTAAAAAAAAAAACGGAATGTGGCCCCCGCGACCCAAAAAGTTTGCCCACCCATGTGTTAGTGCATGCTATAGGGGCGATGTGGAGGGGAGACCCCAGTACCTTACGCGCGTAGCGCCGCTACTAAGTTTTGGACCAACGCTTTTATTGAAAATATGTTGTTTATTTTTTTTATTGAAATGTTTCTTTTTCAAACACAACGAGCGCAGGATTTGATGACGTCATTCTTTTAAAAACGGCTTGACAAATCAAGTCGGCAAGACACACTTTCTGAGCTTGGAATGGTCTTCATGTGCAGGTGACCCCGGAGACACGTCTTCCGAGACAGGCTGCTTGGGTGGTCAAGACAGGTTGGCTTATGATAAAACTTGACCCCGTGGCAAATATTTAGGTCACTGTGTTTTTCTCAAGTTTGACGGCCCACGCGTGTTATCGCCATTCTGTTTCTATCACCACCGTGGTGAATCGGTCTCCACTGCATCCCCGAACAAAGATTGGGGGAGATATAGATGTAGGTATGAGTAATACATAAGTAAGCAAGGTAACAATCAAGATGGTGCACACTTTCAACTATCAATATTTCACAAACGCAATTTGGGACTAAAAGTGCGTTCATGATCTGTACGCAATTCACGGTACGTGTGTGTGTGTGTACACGCATGATACATGTGCACTGTGCAGTGTTTGCGTTTATTCAGCAATAATACAGCGATTGTAACGCGCGTGAGTGTTTTAACTAGCTGCAATGACGTTACTATTTGTGAAGCCGGTGGTTAGGTTCAAAATTACCCCCCCCCCCACCCCTCCATTTACGAGCCGATAAGTAACCAAATTAAAAATAACCGGAGGATGCTGCCCCTGGCTATCGGCAAAAAGGGCCCTCCAGCCTAGTTAAGCCACTATTCAGTTGTTATGTAATGTGTGTGTGTGTGTGTTAATACAGTCGTGAGGCAGTACATTACTGTATGTGTCAGGGCCGATTGCGCCGAACTAGGCCCCGTGCCCGGTAGGGCCCCGAAATTTACATTTAGCATTAATAGTATTAGTTGTTATTGTAAAAAAAAAGAGGGAGGGCCTCGCAAGCTTCTGTTAAATTGGGCCCCGCAATTCGCAAGGCCGGCCCTGGTATGAGAGTGTATATCTATCCAGATGTGACGCGCTGTATGTGTGTGTGTTTATCCAGATGTGATGCACTGTATGGGTGTGTTTATCCAGATGTGATGCACTGTATATGTGTGTGTTTATCCAGATGTGATGCACAGTATGTGTGTGTTTATCCAGATGTGATGCACAGTATGTGTGTGTTTATCCAGATGTGATGCACTGTATGTGTGTGTGTTTATCCTGTTGTCATTATCCATATTTTAATTTCACCCACAGACGGGATTGCAGTTGGCGGAAATGCGTCACAGGTTAAAAATTTACCTAGACACCGGACATTTTAATTTTTTTAAAAAAAGGAAAGAATGAAAAAATAAATTTACACCGCCCCTCAAATAAATTACGCGGGCGCAAATATAATTCATTTACGTGACAAAATACAGAGAATAGTTTTTATGTGTTAGTTTGTGCACTGTTGAGTGGTCACCACGACATTCTACAGGCGCGAATTTAAACTGTGCGTCTGCTGCAGCTCGTAGGGCAAGATAAATGATGGTTGTTTTTATTTTTAAACAACATCATCTCCCCCCCCCGCCCCTACTTTACACACACACAGACACACAAAAGAGCAAAAGTAGAGTAAACTAGTAAACAGAAACTTGAAGGACGACAAACGTGACTGATTTGACCAATAGAGAGTACTACTAGGTACTTGAGCTACTTGTGACGGAGCCACTTGTCAAAGAGCCACAACAAAGGGCTTTATTTGGAGGGGGGGAGGGAGGGAGAGAGGGAGAGAGGGAGAGAGAGAGAGAGAGAGGGAGAGAGGGAGAGAGGGAGAGAGAGAGAGGGAGAGAGGGAGAGAGAGAGGGAGAGAGAGAGAGAGAGGGAGAGGGGGAGAGGGGGGGAGAGGGAGAGAGAGAGAGGGAGAGAGGGAGAGAGAGAGAGAGAGAGAGAGAGAGAGAGTGAGACAGAGAGAGAGAGAGAAAGAAATAATATCGAGCTATGCCATTATTAAACGCTAATAATTTAAAGAATTCTTTCAGTCGTATATATTAATGCTGCTACTGAGATAAAAAGAACGCTAAACTGTTGCTGTCAAAAGTCTCAATTGCTGTTTGTGTTTGTGTGTGTGTGGGGGGGGTATATTTATTAAAAAATAGGAATACTTGTTATCAGACTGTATAATATGTAAGAGGAAATGACTCGAAAATTTAAGTGGAAAATTTAAGTGGAGTTCGGCCCCGTATAGTCCCTAACCCACTCCAGTTGGTAACAACATGCAGACTACACTCATGAATTTACCACACTCGGACAAAGCTCTGTGGAATTCATTCATGTGTTAGCCACACTGTGTTCTACATAATGTTTTTTTTTAATTAAGGAAATGTGTAGCATTATAGAAGACAGCAGTCTTAAGACTTATACCTGAATAATTTATAAATGGAATCTATCAGCAGACATGCCAATATTTAGAATACTCTGCATTAATACAAAACTCTAGTCAGGTGTAGTTGTCAGAGGGAGAATATACTATTGGATATTTTTCATAATTGGGGGTAATATTTATCATTATAGACAGCAGTCTATGATAAAGACATAAAATATTCATACTTGGAATCTAGCAGCAGATAAGCCAAGACTAATACAAGGACAGTTGTTGTCTAAACTGGCGCCACCACACCAATAAAGTAAGTAAAAAAGTAAAGTTCCCTTAGCCCTAACGGGCCATCGGGCTAGATGAAGTGTAGAATTCATCTGTTTCTATAACCTCAGCATATGAAGGGATTGTGTGGTTAGCACAACGCCCAGCCGCCTTTACTTCCCCAACTCAAAGTCAGGTACCCATTTAAAGCTGGGTGGACTTGTGGGATCGGACCCAGGACTCTCAGGTCGACAGTCGAGTGTCTGCACCACTCGGTCTCCAGTCCCACAAATAAAGTAAGTGAAGTTCTCTTAAAGTCCTAAGGGCTCATGGGGGCAGAAAAAGTGTAGAATTCATCGGTTTCAGTAACCACGGCATATAAATGTAATGTGTGGCTGTAGCCACGACATATAAAGGGAATGTGTGGTTGTAGCCACGGCATATAAAGGGAATGTGTGGCTGAAGCCACAGCATATAAAAGGGATTGTGTGCCTGTAGCCACGGCATATAAATGTAATGTGTGACTATCACAATGCCCAGCAGCCTTTACTCCTCCAACTTAAAATTGGGGTTAAATTTAAGCTGGATAGACTTATGGATTTTCACCAGGACCTGAAAAAAAAAAATCCTGAGGTTCGAACCTGAGACCCCCCTCCTCGGTTGGCAGCCGAGAGCTGTACACCTCAACCACCCATATCTCACTAAAGCAATGACCTACCTGAATAACCGGCCAGTACAGCGGCTTGAATCATGGGCTTGCCCTGCTCACTGGACGGTGAGTCTTCAGGAGACATCCTCCTATAGCCTTGCATGGTGCAGTGGTCTACTGGACAAGTTTTGAAAAAAAAAAAAACATAATTAACCCTTTCATAGCCGTAACAGCATATCAGTTTGAAAAAATATTAGTCTATGTATTAACCCTATAATAACTGTACCAATTATTTCTGCCAATTCACAATGTTCGAAGGATAGTTTTAATATGAATTCAATAATTATGTTGCTACTATTTGGACTAACTTACCACTAGGATACTCCCATGGAGCTTCAGATTTAATGCTGTGGCCGATAAATGGTGGGTGATGGGGCCCATTTTCGAAAAAGTTATCAGGGTTACTTGGTGGCCCCCTGTAGCCCGAACTGTCCCTTAAAAATTCAGCTGTGATAAGGAAAGAAGAAAAAAAAAACAAGTTTAAAAACATAAAAAGTTTTTTTTTAAAATAAAAAAAAAAACAATACAAAAAAAGTGATGATTAAAAGAGAAAGACAAGGTCAGACCAAAAGACGAATGTTTTTGTGACTGGGTATTTCCTATTATAATATATATATAAAAGCGATTTGGGCTCTGCGTTAAATCGAAACTAAAGAATTAATACAACAGTATCCCAGTTTAAAATACAATCATGAAAAAGTCCCATCTGCCCAAAACCAAAAAAATAACCTAGCCTACCGATCAAGCCTAAGGGGATATGCAAAGGTTTTGCAGGGTACAGCTAGAGCAACTTTACAACTCACACATTCAAATATAGAGCAACTTTACAACTCCCTCATTCAAATATGGAGCAACTTTACAACTCACGCATTCAAATATGGAGCAACTTTACAACTCACACATTCAAATATGGAGCAACTTTACAACTCACGCATTTACTTAGAGAGCAACTTTAGAACTCACGTATTTACTTAGAGAGCAACTTTACAACTCACCCGTGGTAAGTGAGCTAGCCAGGTGGGGGTGGGAAGGGAAAAAGCTGTTGTTGTTATTGTTGTTGATGCTGAGATCCGACAGGCAGTAGCCGCTGCTGGTGTTGCTGCCTGCGCTGTTGGGCGTGCCCAGGCCGGTGCTGTCGTTGCCCGCGCTGTTTGGGCCACTGGCATCCGGCACCAGGTCGGTCAGGCTTTGGACGGGTTCGGGAGATGTGTAGCTTCCGGGAGAAACTGAAATGGAAAAAAAAAATAGTGTTCATACTATACATTGTGTGTTAAAACTGTACATTGTGTGTTAAAACTGTACATAGTGTGTTAAAACTGTACATAGTGTGTTAAAACTGTACATTGTGTGTTAAAACTGTACATTGTGTGTTAAAACTGTACATTGTGTGTTAAAACTGTACATAGTGTGTTAAAACTGTGCATTGTGTGTTAAAACTGTACATTGTGTGTTAAAACTGTACATAGTGTGTTAAAACTGTACATAGTGTGTTAAAACTGTACATTGTGTGTTCAGTCAGTATAGTGTGCGTTCAATCTGTAATATATTTTCTGTTAAAACTATGTGTACAATTTGAGCAGCGGTGGTGGTTCCAGAAATGATCCGGCAATACAATCCAATGTGTTGGGGTGGGGGGGGGCGCTTTAAAAAAATGAAATGAGCTTGTAGAAAAAAAGGATGAGAATTAGTTTAAAGATGAGTAGAAATTACACAATTAGGAGTTTTGTTTGTACTAATTTATGTTGACTTATTCACAGGGGTGGACTGGGGAGTTCAAGCGGTCCGGGAAAAAAAACAAAAAGCGGCCCTAACTTCATGACTTTTATTTTCTTTGTGCATTTTTTCATCCATACCGAGGGCCAGTGACCTCCAAAGTCATGGGTCACTTTACAAATTACATTATGCAATAACAAAAAAACGATAAATCGCATATATAGTTTATAATTATATATAAAATATTAAGAATGCGTCAACTCAAGTTATAAATCAATTTATTCGGACTCACTGTGATGGTGTTATTGGTGTTTATAGTATTAGCAACTTCTTTAAGCCGGGTGCCATTTCGGCTACATGATCTATAATTGTGTCATTATTCAGTTCACTTAAAACATCGGTTTCTGTTGACATAAGCATAAAAGCTTCAAGGTGTGTAGATGACAATGAGCTTCGCAAGCGATTCTTAATGTATTTCAATTTAGAGAAAGATCTCTCACAAGCTACTTGGGTAGACGACAGAGTCAATAAAATTTTATATGCACTAAAGAGATGCTTGTATGTTTGCCCATAGAAACTGTATTTATGTAGTACAGAAAAGCAGCAAACAGGACATTTTTTTTGCAAAATTTACATTTTCGAAGTTCCTCACTTTTATCCACAACTTGGTCGTCCCAGAGTTCATGTGGCGAATCTTCACTTTCACTGACGCTGTCCTCTACTGAATCATCGAACATTTGGAGAATGTATTCGTCGGGGACAGAATTTTTAAATTTGTCCCATTTCTGCGCAAAGTCAGTTAGCTCTTCTCTGAGATTAGTCGCTGTGACACTTTCATCAAATTTAACGAGAATACTGCTAAGGCGCTGCATCGCTGATGTAGCCAAACCTTAGTGTTTAATATCTTCAAAGTTCTGTGGATCAAGACAGGCAATACCTGCGAACAAGGAATCGTGACTTTCAAATCGCTTTTCAATAGTTTTTACAATTTTGTCCATGATGCAATTATGAACTTCAATGCGATATATGTCCGCTGCATTATTTCCTACTACTTCGTGCGTTTTTCTCTCATCAGACATCACTTTTGGTTTGTGTAAACGTTTCTCTACAAAATTTTCCTCAATGGTAATTTCAACATTTTCTTCTTCCAACTTGTTATTAGCCCAGGACACAAATCGTTTTGCACTGTCGAGAACACCATCGAAATCTCTTGAAATATTTTTTAACAACTTAACAGTACAGTCTACATTACGGTATGCTTGCAGTGCATCCATTCCGGCGGTTTGTAAATAATTAGAAAGCAATCCTGTGTGCTGGAATATTCTTAGGTATAGTTTTGCAGTGACAACCGTTTCAAACTTAATAAACTTATCCAGTAAAGTTTGAGCTGTATCCCGGATTTTTCCATTGAATGCGTCCGATGCTGCTAGTTCTTGTAACGTATAAATCAATTCAATGAACAATGATGAGTTTGGATCATCAAAATTTCCAAATACTTTTTTAACGCACTTTCTTTGGCCCACCATCGCGTTTCACCAATAACATTTAATCTTTGGTGTCTAGATTTCTGTTGGTGATCGACCCAAACATCCATTCTTTTATACGATTCTCTAAAGAACACCGCACATGCGTTAAGCAGTTGAAATAGGCTAATTGAAGAGGTTGTGGTTTGAGTGGTATCACTGAGAACAAGATTCAATACATGTGCGTAGCACCATACATGAATTTGATGAGGTGCAAAGTCACTCAGCCATTTCGTAAACCCATTGTATTGTCCTTGCATATTAGCTGCCCCATCTGTAGCATTGCCAACACAATATTCAATATTTATGTTACATTCAATGAGCTTCTCTTGAAATAATTCAAACATACCTTTTCCAGTAGAAGATGTACAGTTTGCAACGCATATCAATCGCTTATGAACTTTATCTGTTACATATCTTATAATTATTGAACATTGGTCCTTCACACTTACATCCTGAGTTGTATCCAATTGAACGGAAAGCATACCGGCAGATTTAATTTCCTCCGAAATGGTTTTCTTTATTATTTTTGTCATTGCATCAATGGTATAATTCAATGTCCTCTTCGATATGAGGGTTATCGAATTTCCTCTCCCCTTATTCGCCAAATTAGATGCATGTCGTCTATCATTACTTCTCCCAATAACTGTATCAAGATGTTTTTTAATTATTGGGTCAAATTTTGACAAGAGTAATAATATTTCCAAGAAATTTCCATGATCGATTGTATCGTCGTTTAATGTATATGCAGCATCATTTTTTGACCGATAACTAAGACCACGTTTTCCAATCATTTTCAGAATCTCAATTACTCCTTCCAGCACTTGTCTCTTTTCTTGAACTTCTTGGTACCTTCGTTTACTTTGCTGAGAGAATAAAATGCTATCAATGTCTCTTCCACTTGCAGTCATTAAAGGAGCTTCCACACACTTCTCGTGATATTTGCTGTTTTCATGTTCCTCTATTCTTTGATGCACATGTTTCCAGAAATTCATTCCCGTTGTGAATGAGTTCATATCGTCAGTCTTGCCATGTGCTAAGCATACTGTGCAAAACAATGCTTTAGATTCTTTACAGTATGACACCCAATTCCTATTGATACCATAGCTTCTGAAAAATACCCGGTACGCATTTGTAAATGGTAGATCAGTTTCACTCCCACTAGGTTGTATCGGGTGAAATTTAAAAAACGATTGTAAAGTATTCTGTCGAGGACGTTTGAAATAGTAACTGGTGTTTTTATTATCGATAACTGAAGTTTTTGTCACTCTTTCTGAACTATCATTTTCGGCATTTAAATCTGCCACTGCCAGCGTTGTATTGTCAGTTAACTCCGACGGCTCCGTAACATTTTCTAAATGTAAGGTGGGAATCAAGTTTGTTGGCACGACTGATTGGACCGAATGCTGATTGTTGTCATCGTTTCGATTTGTGTCGGGTTGTTTACTTGCAGAAGGTGTTTGTTGAGAGCCGGTGTCTTTAGTTTGAATTGGAGTAGCTTTAAATAAATCGACTAGATTTCGGCATTTAGCTCCATCTTTACCAAGAATCTTTAGTTTCTTATCTCTTACTTTCTCCGCACCACCTTTACATTTACGTTTTGGATTTATATCACACATAACCGTAACATATTTTATTTAATTAATATTAATTATTATTAACTAACAAATTTAAAAGAAATTTTATCAAAACAAACTCAGTGGAAGACGCCGGAAGTAGAATGGAAGATGTAAATTCTTATCTAACATGGCGGCCGCTGGCTGTACGGAGCACTGTAGGTAACTAAGGATGAATTGCTCTTTTTCAGTTAATTTACAAACCGGTTAACCAAAACTAAAAACCGGTTAACCGATGCCGCAATTTTTTGTAAAAAAAACCTGTATAATTTGTACTAAATTGATTAAATTATTATATCACCGGTCCTGGCGGCCCACCGGGAATCTTCCCGGTGTTCCGGCGGCCCAGTCCACCCCTGCTTATTCAGACAACACCTAATGAGGTCAAGATTACAAATACATGCCCGTTAGAGAGTATACCGATATCAGTGTTTTATGTTGCATAACCATTAACCCATTACTCAGAAATCAGAATATATATGTGACGTGCAGAATTGCCCTTCTCCCCCACCAACCCCAGTTCACCACAGGGTCAAGGTTCCAACCGCCATGTTGTGTAGATTCGTTTCATCGACGTCGCCTCCCCCCCCCCCCCCAAACGTTTCGGTGACAGACATCGTCGTTCCCCCCCCCCACCCCAAACGTTGCACCAACGTATTCGCCCCGACCTTATAAATACGTGAATGGCAGTAATTGAGTTAGTAAGGTGCTCTGAGTTAGTAAGGTACTGACAGACATATGAGTTAGACGTAGAGTAGTGTAGATAGTTCTAAGATTCTAAGAGTTAGTTGTAAACTTGTAGTGACATTTGTTTAAGTAGACATAATTAGACAAAGGACTTATATTGTATATACATATATATTCACCTATGTTTAGAAGCAATTAAAGTTGGATTTTTGAGTTTAAATACCAGTGTTGCTGTTGATACACATGCATTAGAGAAGTGTGTACGTAACATATTTGGCGATCCTACGCCTTGTAAAGTATAAGATATAATAACGTTACATATTTGAAAATAACAGCGTAATAATATATATATATATAATTCTTCCATCCCATAAAAAATAAAGTTACATGTATTAATCAACTAGAAAAGGTGATGAATTTGACCGAGGTTTACGTGACATTGAAAGCAGGTTTCTGCCGCGACTTGACTCCGCGAAGCTGTCGTTGACCAACCAACACGGGGGGGGGGGAGGGGTCGCACTTTCTTCGCGGAGACGAGTATACAAATGGTTTGGGATTTAAAATATTTTTTTGGCCTGGAAACGGTGTCATGGGTGGGCCGTATGAGGGGAGGCGGGGGGAAGGGCGGGGGTAAGGGAGGGGCGCTCTAAAAAAATTATGTGACTATAAATAAACAAACAAACTACTACGCGTGCCGTTACAAATGTCTTCAGTCACACAAAAAAACACAAGAACAACAGCCATCAACAACAACAACAACGACGACTACGGCTGTGAACTACAACAGCATGCTAAAGATTTGCCTTAAATTTAAACTTCTGGACATGTTCTGTTCATTCGTTGTCTTTTTTTTTTAAATATTCCTCCGCTACTAGATTATAGAACTATTATTCAGAAAGACATGACAGTAACAACCTTGGTGATTAGTCCGAGGAGTGGAGGGTGATGTACACATTGATAGAAAAAGGGGCGGACATTTGATCTTAAAACAATACAAGCTCAGAATATCTGTACATTTTAAGTGTGAATATTTTACGACCAAGTTAGATTTGTAATGATGGTGGGGTGGTTGGGGGAAGGTCAAAGGGTAACCAAAATTTATGGCCACACATGGAGCGCCATATTTCTATGGAGCGCCACCCAACGGGGTATTTTTGAAATAATTGGGGGGTGTAATGAAGGACCCTTTGAGAGCGACAATATCTTTCCTACCTTCCAGAAAGGATTGGCAACCATTGGTTCCAGAGTTTACACTTTGGTCGGACGTGTGAGAAAAACCTGGACATAAGAGAAAAACACAGAAAACGTAAGATAAAGTAATACATTTCTTCAAATAGTGAATATGTTTCTAGAGTGTTACTCTCTACCCCCCCCCTTTCCCGGTGCTATTTTAGTACTGTGTGCGCGTGGTATATTAATGAATAGTATTTCTAAAGCTTAATATAAATAATAGAGGTGTGGGTTCTGCGTTAAATCGAAAGTTAAGAATTAATACAACGGTATTGAAGTTTAAAATACAATCATGCCTAAAGGGATATAACTCTATGCAAAGGTTTTGCACGGTACAGCTAGTAAATAATATTAAAATTTACTGGTAAGCTTCAGTATTAGTGCGCAGATATGTGTCTTAGCAAATATCTCCAATATGTGTCATAGAGAATATTGATTGATCTATGTCCCGTAGTGCCCCCATGGCTAAAGGCTTTGGTGGGGATGAAAGAAGTGCACCATAAAAAAAAAACAGTGTCATTAGTGCTTTATAAATTTATTTTTTTCTAAGAGATTTCTTCTCATCCCTACAGGGACTTCACTAACACACTCACACTGACTAAGTTGGTAAAGTGTTTATCAGACAAAGAAAGAAGGGGATATTGGTGGATTGGTACATCAATAAACGGTATTTCTACAACTTTAACATATTCATATTTTAATATTCACATTTACTGGTAAGTTTCATTATTAGTGCATAGAAATGTGTACTGTAACTGACAAGTGTGCCTGCACATTTTCAAAAGTGCATCATAGAGAGTAGGGTGGATCTACTGAGTCAGTTGGTAATGTCAGTGGCGTAGTGAGGAGGGGGGTCATCATGCCATGCCCCCGGGCGTCATTCACAAAGGGGGCGCCAAAAGGTATATTTTACATATAATATAATATGGTTTTCGAATGGGGGGGAGGGGGGGCGCGCTAAAAAAGGTTTTGTGCCCCGGGCGCGAGTTAAGCTCGCTACACCACTGGGCAAAGTGTCCTATCAGACAGGGAAGAATGGGACACTGGTGAAGGGGGGTGGGGGTGGTACTTACTTCTCTGGAAACCGTCGGTCAAATCTGGGTCACAGATGGTCTCTGACAGGTTGGACGGGGCGTTACACAGCCTTGATCTGTCCTGGCACTCTGGAATAACAAGAGGTACATGCTTGACTATATTATTGCGCATTATCATTATGGACACAATTACACGTATCCATTAATCTCAGATAACCTATTCGTGCGGCCAACTTATCTCATTTGAATCATCTGTTAAAGGTAATCCGTATGACCACTTATCATGAAAACTTATCTCGAATATTCTATCTGTATGAACACTAGTATCCGATTTACTATCTGTAATGCCACACATCTCAGATAATCTAAACTGTAATGCCACACATCTCAGATAACCTAAACTGTAATGCCACACATCTCAGATAACCTAAACTGTAATGCCACACATCTCAGATAACCTAAACTGTAATGCCACACATCTCAGATAACCTAAACTGTAATGCCACACATCTCAGATAATCTAAACTGTAATGCCGCACATCTCAGATAACCTATACTGTAATGCCACACAGATAATCTACCTGTACAGTCTATAACACCAGCTCACCTTTCTTCATCTCGTCAAGGTGCTCCCAGATGATGTCCCCCACGTACGGCGGGCACAGCTCCAGGAAGTCCTTCTTCCCCATGCTGCACAGGGCCTGGCCGTCCATCTCGAAGTTGTCCATCAGGATGCCTTCCAGGGAGAACTCTTGGGAGAACCACTGCAGCCACAGGCGGACATGTGACCTTGGCCACTGGCTGGGATCTGTCGAAGGTGAAAGGTCAATAGGTTATAAGCGTTTCAATGGAAGTTTATGAAACAACATAAAAACTGAGGATTAAAGTCTGCAAAACCCAAACATTGTTGGCGAGAGGTCAATGAACTCGACTGATAAAAGAACGTGCGCTATCGTGAGCTCATAACCTGGAAGGTCAAACCGGGTTTTAATAATTGTGTCATCAGGGCCACCGCGAGAGGGAGGCAACCCGATCATATGTCATGGGCCCCAAAACACTTGTGGGGCCCCGTCATTTTCGAATCATTTTTTTTTAATAAATAAATTTTTTTTTAATTTCTAGGAAAATGGATTGGATAGGAAGATGGGCCCCGTTGTCATAATTTGATCAGAAATATCTAGTTGTGTTCATATTAATTCTAATCAAGTGACTTTTTTTTCGAATCGCCTTCAATTAACCAGACAAAAAAATGCGCATAAAGCAAATATTAAATTTTCAAGAGAAAGACTAACAAACAAACCAACACCAAACAGGCACACAAGCGCACACAACTTGTGTTCCCCCCCCCCCCCACACACACACATCACATTCTATTCAGGGGCGTCTTAATATCATCGCAGGCCCCGGGGCTCTGTGCGGGAACCACTCAGAAAATAAAATTTAATATATATATGATCAGCTGGGGTGGGGCCCTCCCCCTCCCCCCACCACTTCACCCTATACTCGTGGGGGGGGCAAGTTCCCAAGGGGGAAAGACAACGGCCCTGGTCCTCAATCCCTCTTTTCTCACCCATTTGGCGGTCTCGTGTTTTTAATATATCTCACACAAAAAATAAAAAAATATAAAAATAAAAATCAAGAAACATGATATTGGACAACGCCTCAATGAATTTGAAAAGCCGCAAAGAAAAAAAAAGGGGAGGGGGTATTCTAAAGGGTGGGGGAGAGAGAATTTATTAAATATAAAGCGACTGACTCCTGACTCTTGCATCAAGATGGGACGTAAATGAACAGACGAGAAATTGGGTTCCCTGGCGAATGAAAACATTAAACACAATATATATTTGTATGAAGTGGGCAACGATTCACGTGCACGCTGACTTCACCATCGTGGTGTATGATGGTGGGGACATGTGGAGAGGCGGTGTGTGGGAGGCGGATTGTGAGGCGGTGGAGGGATTGTGAGGCGCTAGGAAGTGTAAACCGTATTACGAATACTCACGAAGAGAAAAAAAAAAACGTCTTATTAAATTTTGAAGATCTTCGTTTAGATTTATCTCCCCTGTCCCCCCCCCTCCACATTACGTCGCTGGCAAGTGTGTGTGTGTGTGTCTGTATGTCGAATGTTTCCGTGTGAAATTGAAGTCAAAATTTTCACATTTACAGATGGTGGGGGCCTGCAACTGTCATCTCGCTCACAGTTGGCGCAGTTTTGAAACATTGGAACAAAATATATATATAAAAAAAAACTGTTGGTTGCGTTAAATCTTTTTTTGTTTACAATTTTTATTTTTTAAGTTGCCGACACGAGCTACAACAATGAACCATTTTGGGCATTATGTGAATGATGGATTCGGTAACGCAGTGGCTCCGGCACCAGCCAAAACCATTATATTAGGGTATAAGGAACATTTTTTTTTTTTTTTTCAGAATTTTTTTTTTCAGGATTAGGGTTAGGGGTAGGGTTAGGGTGTGGAGCAATATTATCTATGGCTGGTACCCGAAGTAAAAAAAAATACGGGTTCTGTCAGGGACAGAACCGTTGCCACTCCGATTCGGTAATGCTTCTGTTTTGTTTTACTGCGCATGGCATGTTTAGCCTGGGGGAGAGGTCGGGGGGGGGGGGTGATGCAGTCGTCAGGTGTGATAACCGTTGTGGGGTCAAGGGGCACAGTGTTTGGGGGTAGGTGCTTTTATCAGTTACACGCAACTTTTATTTTTAAACCACATAATATAAGAGATAATGCGCTGTTCGGAAAGTCCATGTCTGGGTGTGTGTTGTTGTTGTATGCCCTGCATACCCAATCACGACTGCCCTAGAGAAATCACATTTAAAAAAAAAAAACATAAATTTTAGTCCTTACAGGAAAAAAAAATAAAGAAGAATACTGTATGGAGCGTTTCTCTGACCAGGTCGGTTCATAATTTGTTCAGTCCAGGTGGCCAGGTAGGACAGTGAGCATCCAATGGCCGGTGATTGTGAACGTGAGCGAGAGTTAATAGACCGACCTTTCTCTTCACTTTTTTTTTGTGTGAAAATAATGAGTCAAGTTCATATGCACGCGCACACTATCATACACACACACACAGGCACAACTTGAGCGATAAATGAAATGTAATAAACCTTAAGTACAATGACATTTAAAACTTGATTTACTTTCAGCCTGCTTATAAAATTATTTTAATTAAAAGTTTTCACATGAAACTTGTCATGGAAAAAAAAGGGTCCGCTATAAACTGGGCCGTAGCTAACAATCGTGGCGCCCTGTGCAAGTTACTTTTTTTTTTTCAGCGTCCTCCTCCCGATCTGAAAAGTGCAAAAAAAAAACGTATCGGCGTCCCTCCCTACGGCGCCCTAGAGCGGGGCCGCACAACCCAGCAGTATATATATGTTTATATATATATAAATATCGCTAGTCCTATCTTGTTACATTTACCATTGTTCTGTTTAATCAAAGTTTGTATTTTGATGTTTTTAAATTAATTGAAGTTTAAAGCCTGTGCACCTGAATGAAATGTTACAGAAAACTTTTGGTCAGCAAATTGGGCCCCCCCCCCGCTAAAAGAAAAAAAAAATTGAAGTTTGTGTATTCAATTTCCATGTCTCGTTTATTTCGCTTTTTTTTAAAAGAGGGCACATAAATTTTCTTCTTATTTTGCATGTGTTCGTCGCCTCATATATTTCGTGCGCAAGTTAATGGCGTGATCTTCATTAGGTTGGTTGCCCCCCCCCCCCCAAGGTCCCAGCTAATACATGACACTGCTCACTCACACATTTAGGTTAAATTATTCGTGTGTGTGTGTGGGGGTAAGTGAGTGAGTTAGTGAGAGAGAGAGGGGGGGGGGACAGGTTGAAATCCTAAACTCTAGCTATAACTCACTTTTCAAACAAACGCCACCTGCGTGAAGTTGTGTGTGCTCACGGTCTTTTTCACTCAAAAGATAGAAGAGTCGGGTATCTCTCCCTCACACACCCAACACCCCCACCCCTCCCCACCACCACCACCACCACCAGTAAGCGCCTACTGACGTCTGGTCAACTAACAGCGCGAGAACCTGCATATATTGGCAAACGATACCAACAATTGTTTCATCTGATCCGCATCTCAAGTTTCAAGGAGATCAAAGGGAACCGGGGAGGAGGAGAAGGAAGGGGTGGGAGTATCCCCCTGATAGGGTGAAATAAGGGAGAGAATGAAACATGACAGAAACTCGGAGTTGTTTCCCCTCTGTAACACGTATTTGTTCTGTTTGTGTTATATACCGGGCTATACGGAAAAAAAAAAACGTATCGACTACAACACACATTACCGCTGAACCGGCCAATCGGATAAAGGCCGGATAAGCCATGGGCCCGCGGGCCGCCGGACTGTCAGATCAGGCACGCCACTCGTTTCTGAGTGTAACACAAGCACCAGCCTTTCGTGTTATAACGTTCACCTCCCATTTAAAATTACTTCACGTCAACATTGTATTAACGGCCCGCCAGTCAAATTTACAAACCCAATGCGGCCCGCGACTCAAAAATTTGCCCACCTTTGACGATCGTATGTGTAAGTAAAAAAAAAAACCCAAAACATTTTGTATTAAATAAATCGCCCCCCCCCAACCCAAATAAAATCTTTTTTTTATATAATTAACTCTAGTCGTGGGTCAATTAGCTTTTGGTTAAAAGGGGTCAAGGGTTACAATAGTAAGGACGCATTCATCCTGTCGTCTGCTTTCTACAGTCACGTGGATCCGTTAGAGGCAATAATAGCACAGATTCTGTCACTTCCATTCATTTTAAGCCATGTATTAAAAACAAAAAATGCCTAGCTAAGTAGGCCGCTCTTACTTTGTGTATGTAGTACATTCTATAAATAGAACGTTACATTTAAAAAAAATATTTAAAAAAAATGAAACATTTAGAAATGTAAACACATGTAAACTAATTAGCGGAACTGTTGGCATCGTTTGTCATTGCACGCATACCGCAAACAGAACAACAAACAAAATGACAACAACAGACAACTAAAAAAACAAAGTGGAAGTAATTGATGCAACAACTTGCGGTAGGTGTGTGTGTGTGTGTATGTATGTATGTATGTATGTATGTGAGTGTGTGTGTGAGAGAGAGTGTGGCGGGGAAGATGTGTGTGTGTGTGTGTGGCGGGGAAGGGGGTGTGTGGTAAATCGATAACTTGTAACGAAGGAAAATACTGATGCATCCGAGGAGTTTGGATTACATGGACTAAAACCTTTGAAAAAATAATTGCATAAAACATAAAGAGAGGGGGGAAGGAAGGGAGAGAGAGAGAGAGAGAGGGGAACAGAGAGGGTATGGGAGGAAGGGAGGGAGGGAGAGAGAGAGGAGGAAGAGGGAGGGAGAAAATGAGAGGGTATGGTGGGGGAGAGGGAAAGAAAGAGAGAGAGAGAGAGAGAGAGAGAGAGAGAGAGAGAGAGAGAGAGATGTGGGCTAAACATATTTGAAAGAGAAACAACAAGACGGTGCTATATGCAGACAGTACAGCGCACAGTAGACTCCGTCCATTCTCCCATCTCTACCTCCCCCCCTCCCTCATGTCAGTATTCGCAAGAAGATCCGAGATAAGTGACGAAACCACTCATTGCTCAGCAGGACACGCGCGACTTGAAGTTTTGCACGGACAAAAAAAAAAGAAATCTGGCAAGACCGTGTACTTCTCTGCAGGACATGTGTTTTTTGGTGGTTATTTATATATTTTTTAAAAAAAGAAATGACTATCTGGCACATTTCGTCCATTTTTACGTCTTTATGATTATAACAGACCAGTTGTTAGGGCGAGTGGGTGGAGCGGGAGGGGGTGGAGGCAGGTCCTGTAAGTAGCGAAGGGAGGATACTGACCGATTTAATAAGTGACCAGTAAAATAAATGTGTGTGTGTGTTTGTTAGTGTGTGAAACGGGACACCAAGCTGTGAGAGTGTTATTTAGAACACATTTTAAAAGAGAAAGAGACAGACAAATACTCAATACAGTAAATTCTGACCGCAGGCTAGATTGGCCATAAGGTAAAAAAGAATGTACGCTGTATATAACACTGAACAGTTCTCTTTCTCTCTCTCCCCCCCTCCCATACCCCGTTAATTTTAAACTGATGTGTTTTAAATAGACCAGCGCCCTTGTTATGGTGTACTGTACTGTCAGAGGAGCCTCGGGGGATTTGGGAAGGGGGTGGGGGGGGGGGGAGGAAGATTTGAAAGAGCATTTTTACCTATCTCTTTTTACTAGTGGGTCGGGCAATCAAGTTTGGTTTCAGATGCGCTGTTTTAACGGATATGACGGCATGCTATAGTCACGTGGTTCTTAAAATGTGGGTAGAGATCCACCAGCCAAACAAAAACAAAAAAAATAAATTTATAGTTGAAACGAATCGATAATGTTTGGAGTCATTCAATATGGAGTCATTCAATAATGGAGTCATTCAATATGGAGTCATTCAATATGGAGTCATTCAATAATGGAGTCATACAATATGGAGTCATTCAATGTGGAGTCATTCAATATGGAGTCATTCAATGTGAAGTCATTCAATAATGGAGTCATTCAATGTGGAGTCATTCAATATGGAGTCATTCAATGTGGAGTCATTCAATATGGAGTCATTCAATGTGGAGTCATTCAATATGGAGTCATTCAATATGGAATCATTCAATATGGAGTCATTCAATATGCTACAAAACTAAAAAGTTTGATTAGTCTGCAATATGATATGAAAAACAAATCTATACCAGCAGTTCTTAACCTTTTTTTCGCGACTGTGTCCCACATCGTGCGAAAGTATGTCTTAGGGCAGGGGTCGGCAACCTTTTGAGAAGGAAGAGCCAAAATTTATAATTGACAGTTTTCTCAATTTTTTTAAAAGAGCAACTAAAATGGTTGTTTCAATATTATGGAATTTGATTAGGCCACAATTGGACATCGAAAGAGCCGCATGCGGCTCGCGAGCGTAGGTTGCCGACCCCTGTCCTAGGGTACCCCCGTACATGTAAGTTCTCGAATGAATGCAATTATTGTTTTTTTTATTCATTATGGAGCGGGGCTAAACTTTTTTTAACGCTATTCTTGGGCACGTATACGTCGCTACATACCCCCCCTCCCCGCGTAACCTTTCCCGCACCCCTCGGGGTAAGCGTACCACCGGGTTGATAACCGCGGATCTATACACGCGACGAACGTTTTCATTGCAAGTTGTTGCATCGCGATTGTTTGACAACCACCACTGCTATAATCAGACGCTGTAACCATACACACACACTTACTCACCCCCCCCATGAAGGAGGGGGAGTAACTGGTCAAGGGGAGGGTGGGTCGGAACTCCTTAGATTCTCTCCCCTTTTTCGAAAAAAATTTCAGCGTGTCACGAGTCGAAAACTTTTTTCAGTGGTAAATTTAAAAAAAACGGAACTAATGTAAAATAAATGAACTCCCCGAGCCTGCAGGAACAATTAATGTTCAAAGACAGCCCCCCAAATCCTGACCGCCGCCACCCCCCCCCTACCACCCGGGCCTTACAGATCCTGCACGGGGTCACGCCCATGAGTACTTTGAACGCTCGTGTCGTCAGGTTCAATAGCGCATTAAATTGGAGAGGGGAGTAGTTTATATTTTTTTTAAAAGAAGTAAAAAAAAGGAGATCATTCATCAAAATGAAATACTCCCCCGTTCACTTTTCCTCAACTTCTCTCCCCTTTACACGTATTTTTACCCCCTTTTTTTTTTTTTAACTTTCTTTAAACAAGTGCACAAGTGAGGACGTAGACTGTATGTAAAAACACGCCCCCCCCGCCCTCCAAAAGAAATTTTTTTTGATTCTTGGCAGGTGCCAAAAAATTACTCCCCTTGGGTGACTTTGGTTGTTGAGATATATCTCTGGGTCTAGACTTTGGTTTTGAGATTGGCTTTTTTTTATTTTATTTATAAAAATACCCCGGGAAAAGGTGGGGCATTGGGGGGGTTTTTTTTTTAAAAAAAAAATCAAAAGTCGATTGAAAAATAAATTTAAAAAAGATGACGGTTTCAATTGGCTACTGGTGCGATATTCTATTTATAATGTTCACGATGCGTAGATTCTATTTTTAGTTCCGAATTTATTTTTTATTTTTTTTAACCTATCCCAGCTGTTGTTGTCGGGCATGGAATGGAAGAAGTGATATGGACGATACCGAATCTTTACTAGTTCAGATGCAATTTCCAATCTTTCTCTAGACTTCTGATTCCTATAATGATTGAAAGAACGGAATCTCTATAGCAAATTCGAGAAAAATCGTAGAAACACTGTAGTTACATTAGGAAACACGGTGATTAGGAATAAGTAAAAAAAATTAGATTCTCTCTTAGCGAATTTCGGATGTCGATTCTGATACTAAAAATAGTGCCTATTTTTTTCCTAATTCCCCTTTTCGATTTATTTACCCATAACTAGAACACATATTTATATTTTTAAAAAGTGCAGACTTTCTAATGCATAATATATATGCATATATACACAAAACGCGCCGCGTCCACGTGAACTTTGACCTAGTCAATGTATAAAAAAACGTAACAGAGAATACTTGAGCGCAGGAAAGACAGAGGATGGCAGAGTCCAAAATGTCATGAAATTTGGTGGCAATTTTATGAAATCATCTGGCCGAGACAACGACTGACGTATGCACGCTATTATCTAGTCAAGTGAATTTTTTTTTTAATACTCTGTAGTGCGTCACAGTAGACCACGTGAGGGATACGGTTTTACAATTCAGGTTACAGTGGTACATTTGTTACGGTTTGTTATGTTTGTGAACACACAACTAAACATAATCGGCTATTTGTTCGGGAAATACATTTGTTTGGTATTATGCACTACCATTATCACAGACCAGAAACATCACGTTTGGTATTGTGCACTACCATCATCATAGACCAAAAACATCAAGTTTGTTATTACGGACTACCATCTTCACACATCAGAAACATCTAGTTTGGTATTATGGACTAACGTATTCACTTATCAGAAACATCAAGTTTAACCTACGGACTACTCACACACACCAAACATCGAGTTTAACCAACACGACTCTACTCACCTTTAGGAATGTTATAACGGATTCTCTGCTTCTCAAATTCTTTGAAGCCCTCCACAATGTACTGGGACATCTGTTGTGTGGTGCCAGGTGTAAGGGGAGGTACACCATTGTTACCCGTGAAATCTGTTTGGATGGAGAGAGAGAACAAATCAACTCAAATGTTAGTCTCGTGACTAGTGTCACGGACTGACACGGCATAATGTGACAACTGTCGGGGGGTGGGAGTGAGGCGGTCTTGTCATGCAATGCAGTCGGACAGGCCAGTGGGAACATAATGCACTGGTCAGCGGAATGTAATAAAATGGTCAGAGGAATGTATCGCGTGCTGCCATAAAAAAAACAAAATGTTTCACTAGTGGCTATCTATGATGGTGGATTGGGAGGTTGGGGGGGGGGTGTAGGATGTTTATGGGACCCGGGGGGGGGGAGATGTTATACCGGGTTATCTTTTTTTTTTGTGGGCAGGGGGTTTTGGTGGGAGTGATGGTGAGGGGAGTGAGGTGTCTCTGAAGATGTTCACTTGTTGGGTTCATTCAGCCTTGAAATGAAATTGATCCACCACCACCCCCCCCTCACCTCGTATCCGTTCAAGCGTCACACCTTCTAAAATGGTGTGCAAACGTTTATGCACTGTTTGGTGTTTGTGTATGTCACACAGCAATGATGTTTGTATGTTTAATGAAGTAAAGGTGTTTGTATATTTTATGTAGTAATGGTGTTTGTATATTTTATGTTGTAATGGTGTTTGTATATTTTATGTAGTAATGTTGTTTGTATATTTTATGTAGTAATGGTGTTTGTATATTTTAGGTAGTAAAGGTGTTTGTATATTTTACGTAGTAAAGATGTTTGCATACGTTAGGTAGTTAAAGTGTTTCTGTATAAACTGATGGTGTTTGTTTATGTTTTTACTGATTATATATAATATATATATAAATTTGGTGAAGTTGTTGTATATGGATAGAAGTGGTAAATGCAAATATAGTCTTTTCATGTATTCCTACCGGGAGGTTTTCGTCTTTAACTGTACTTTAGGTTTTCGGGATGCGGATCCAAGTGGGGTTAGTATACAAATCCTGTATTGGTTTAAGTCGTGTTTTAAAATTGTACGCTGTGTCCAAACATACCAAGTATTTTCTAATTCTAAGTTCACATCATTTCAAGTTTCATTTAAAAATAAAATAATAATAATTAAAGTGAAGCCACAAACGGTCACATATAAATATCGTCATATATTAAAAGAGTCAGTAAACAGCAAGCCAATGATCTCACTATAAAACACTAAGCCTACTTAACAGGGGAGATCACTCCAGTTTACCCGTACAAATTTGTTTCGCTATATTCGGCTAAGCCTCGATTATGCCATTACACTAACAGACCTTTAACCTTTAACACTTATTTTATCATAATGAGAAAGGGGGCCGGGGGGGCATATATAAAAAAAAGTTATGTAACCATACAATGTAGTTTTTGTGTGTGTGTGTGTGTGTCTATAAAAAAATGTAAGCAATAGAGTCTTGTATAAGTACCAAGAGAAGAAAAATCATACAAAGAAAGAAAAATGCCACTCAATCAACAGACCTAATGCATTAAAAAAAAATGTAAAAAAAAAAAACTTTTTTGTTAAGACAGAAAGGGTGGGTGGGGGGTGGGTGGGGCGGTTGCTGGGGGTGGGGAGGTGTATATCAAGTGTCGACGAGCTGGGCGCTGCGGGGAGGCTGTCAGCGACCGGACTCATAGCAGACTGGTCAGCTCGGTTAGATTAGTTTGGTCCGCTTCATTTGACCGGGGTGTGGTGGGGGGGGGGAAGGGTGAAAGAGGGAGAAGGGGGGAGCGTAATTATTAAAGTACTAACGGTCAGTTGTTTAGTCAAAAGTTGAGGGGAGGGGGGGTAGAGACGCATACAAAACAAAAATATTCCAGTGTCCACTGACTTCAATTTGCCCTGGTCACTTGACATCTTTTGTCCACGAGCAGTGTCCAGTTGACGGGAAGAAGAAGGAGGGGGGGGAACAGTACGTGGGAACCTCTGACTGGTCATTCCCTCAGACGGTCACGTAAGCTACGTCACAATGGTCACTTCATGATGCATGTCCATTTTTAGTTGTTTTTTTTTCCCTCCTCATTTAAGCGTCCCCACACACTGATATGTCCACATCTCCACCCTGCCCCCTCCCACACACCATAGGGCACTTCCGCAAGACTGGGCCCAAGCTAGATGTCAAGCGTATAATGAACTCGGATATACTCTATTAAGCTCATGGTCAGCAATTTAGCTCTCAGCCTGCTAATTTGCCCCCCCCCCCAAAACCCCAATTTACCTGGTTCCTTTTGTCTATCTCGATGTTAGTCTATTCATTGACGATTCCATTTTTTTTTCTTTTTTTAAAATATAATGAAAACATATTTTTTTACCCAATATTTAATTTCCGTATTGGATTAATAACATGAATTTAAAAAAAAACAACAACAAGGGGAGATAATTAATACATAAAAACAATGAGTTATCATCCCCTTTTAATGAGACATTGTATGGACAACGACAAGAGACCGTCAAATGCAGACAAGACGTGCAGTAGACCTCTTAGCATGTGCAGCTTTATATCCAGAGGCGTACCTAAGGTGGGGAGGGGGGAGTCCAAATTTGAAAGTCCCCCGGGGCCCCACCTAGAGGAGGGCCCCCAAAAAAGTTTTTTACATTAAATATTAAGTACATTATCTCATGTCATGGTGTCGAATGTCAAAAAGCAGGCCTCCCGCCAAAAAAAAAAGAGGCCTAGCCCCCGGGCCCCCAAATCCCTAGTTTCGGCACTATCCATATCGCTAAATCATCGTTTCATATCCCGAAATAAAAAAGTTATTCAAGCATCTTATTAAGAACACAGATACACTCCAACCCAAAAGACGTGCGCAGCAGATGACGAAGCCAGTCGGGAGAAAGGAG
The DNA here is from genome assembly GCA_021962125.1 of Bulinus truncatus. Classification (NCBI taxonomy): domain Eukaryota; kingdom Metazoa; phylum Mollusca; class Gastropoda; family Planorbidae; genus Bulinus; species Bulinus truncatus. The sequence continues at coordinate 4,894,718 of JAGDYQ010000063.1, read as the reverse complement.
GTTGTTAACAAAAAAAAAAAATGAAAATCGCCGCAAGGTATGAAAGCCACATAAACACAATCTGTCTCAAGTCTAGTTTCTGTCTACGGACTATCTTGGTGGTCCACTGCTGTAAAGTAAACAATTCACTGGACATAATAAGAAGAAGAGGAGAAAATAAAAGGGGTGGGGGGGGATGAGGTGCAATTGTTTACATAATTAAATGTAAAGTTGGGAATAAAAAAAAAATGGTGGTTATGCTAATAATTAAAAAAATAATAATCATAATCTGAGGATGTATCGTGAAATCGCTGACATTAAAATAGAAATCTTATTTATAATTCAGTCAACGATTATTTGTTGGATTTAGTCAAATATATAGATAGATTAGATAGATAGATTAGATAGATGGATGGATTGATAAATAGATAGATGGATGGATGAATAGATGGATGAATGGATTGATATTGGGTTAACGAGTAATCAGTTTCAGTATTATTGTCGTTGACCAAAGAATTCGTTATCCAATAGCTCGATAACCCATAAGGACGACAGCGGTAACCGATTATTACAACCAACTCATAAAGGATCGTAAACAAAAACACGCGTCGTTCAGCAAGACATTTTATTTTTTTCCTTTTCAACCAAGTTATATATTCCAAGAACGTCGCTAACTACGGCCTACTTTGACCTTTGAACCAGCAAAATAACACTATTTTGTGTTCAGGTTGTTTTTTCGTGAAAGAAAGAATTGCTAGTTTGGTTCGGTTGCTAGTTTAGTTTGTTTTGTTAGTTTGTTGAGAGAGGAGTTTTTAGATGTACCAAGCGTAAGTAATTTTATTACTGTCTAGTAATGTGTATTCATTAGAATAGTTCAGAGCCGATCTATTCTCGGCGTTATAGGAATACACTTTAGGCATAATGGGGGGGGCCCTAGGGTAAAAGAACCTGATTGGGGTGGGAGGCGGGGCTCCGCTGTGCCTCAGATTGAATAGTTTTATTTTACTACAGGGGGGGGGGTCTTTGGTAGTGGGAGGGGGAAGTTGTGCCTGTCTATAGGAAAGGCTCTTAAAACACCTATATGGGGAGGGCGCGCTATGCAATCACTCACTTTTCTTATCTACAAAAACGTGTCTGGAGTCACTAACGACTCAAGTTTATCTCGGATATATAAATGACGCACTAACCGAGCTATGTATTAATGACACTATATAATCTGTTGCCCAATATCGCCCTTCCACAACTCCCCTTAATTTCCTATATAGACTTTTTACCCTACATTTTGGATCCACATCTGGATTAGGGTTGCCGCCTATGAAGACTCGGGAGATCTGAACAATGCCTGGATGATACTCCACAAGAAGTGGTCAAGAAGTTCTCACCGTTCACAACCACAAGAGGTGTGTGTATGCGCGCGTGTGGGTCAGTGACGGTCAGATGTTCCGTCACATTCTCCAGTGGTTGGCGGGTGATAATGGTTTTGATACGGGGGTCTAAATATAGGGCTGGGCATTACAAGGGTCAAGGTGAGAAGTTTGTTGTTAGCCAATCAGTGAGAGATTAGGTTGGGGGGGGGGGGGATCGTCGCGAATTTTGTGTAAGATATAAAAAAAAGGAGGTTACGTAGTGTCAGCTATTGAACGAGCTCAGCACTTTAGTGGCACTTTTTGTTGTCTGCTGGTAATCCAAATCGAGACTGGCTGATTGGATTGTTCGAGAGGGTTGGAAATGACCGAAAAGAAAAGATATATTTGTAAGAGAATACTTGGGAGAAACATAAATGAGAAAAAAATCGCAAAAATAAAGATAATTTTTGTGGAGTTAGTGTCACGTTATGTGACAAGTTCGTGTCCTCCGTCTTGACATCACGTGACGAGTTCGTCGAGAGTTTCTGTCACGTGATGTTCCACTGAGAGCGTCAGATTATTACGAGTAAAGCTGCAGATTGTTATGTTGGTCACCAATAGACGGCTTTAGGTCTGTAACGGTCGCAATGTTTCTTTTATCACCGCTTCCAGTAACAAAGGTTGGTGCCAATTACAAAAGGCTGTTACCAGTAACAAAGGCTGGTGCCAATTACAAAAGGCTTATGTGATAACGCAAGAAAAATTCCGATTCAATAGTTACTTTTCTACTGCTACTCAAAAGCCCTTCTTATAGATAGGCAGACCATTCTGCTGACTGTGGTCCCCGGCTATGAAGGGGCCCTGTTTGGAAATGTATTTTGAATTTATCTACAATGACCTAGATGATTTAACAGTTAGGAGCACAGGGGTTCAAATTATCAAAGAGTACTAGCCTTTAAGTGACCTCAAATGTAACGTTGCCTAGGCAAACCAAGAAAGAGAGCACATTTAAAAGTACACACAATTAAATTAAGTTGAGATCAAAACCAATCAATCATACCCATGAAATAAAAAAAAAATTCAACTTGTAACAATTAAAATGGACAGAGTGTCAGGCGTTAATGAATTCCTTAATTCACGATCAAATAAATATTATTTAAGTTCATCACATTATTTTTAAAACTTAAAAAAAAAAAAACCATGGTAAAAAATTGCAAATTTAGAATTCCTGCTATTTATCCAATTAATGAAATTTAAGGGATTGAAGAAATAGGTCACTCGAAAACAAGTTACAGGTTAGAACAGAACAGTCGTCGTCACCAGTGGGTAAGTCTAGATTGTTATACGCAGTCTCTGTGGGTGCATTACTTGAAAGAAATTAGCCAATGCGTATATAACACACACATGCAAAGCTGTACAAAATATGACGTAATTATAATTATCCATTCATTGTTAAAAAAGAATAACAACAACTTATAGTTCAAAGTTCATGTTTTTTTTTTAAATCTCGCTTAACTAATAAGTGAAGGCGAGTTAATTGACTTTTATCAGGTTATCAATATTTTAGGTCTAATACAAATGGGTACAGAAATATCTTGGGGGAAACCTAGAAGGGGGTGGGTCATAGATCTGAAAACATTTGAACCCCCCGACACTAACTGTTGCGAAACAATTAATCTCCAACCAAACAGTTTACATTCATTATCCTCCAATTCTAATGTTTATATTCTATCGACCATCCAATCCACACACACACACTCTCATATTGTATTCTGTAGCAACGTTTCTTTAACTCCCTACCGGTGGGAGGGAAGGTGGGGGTGGGGAGGAATACGGGTGTCTAACTTTTTTTTTTTTAGCTCGGCGGGTCCAAAAATTTTGTTCCCACCTTTCGTGTGAAAATTGATTTCGACCCGTAAAAACAACACGGGCGAGCAAACACATAAACTATTCATTGTGGTCACTTGATGACCACTGAATGGACGAATTGACCACCAGCTAAGGAGGCAAACCGGTTCTCACGACGGCAACCCCTGAATCTTTCACACGGTGGTAACAAAAGATCTGATCGCACCCCCCCCGACCTACCCTACCCTACCTATCGTTCAACATATTAGGATCCTTACCCCCCCCCACCCCTTTTCCCCTTCTAACGGGCGCCTTCTGACATGCGCACTGTGACGCAATGCTTCAAATCTTAAAGTGACCGTTTTAAGATGAACACGGAGATGGGAGGGGGGGGGAATTGGTCAAGTTTAAGTCACGGACACACTTTTAAAAGTTTTGAGAGTGACCATTGTATGGGTCAGCTGAGAGGTCATTACTCTCGGACAGTCCAGTGTGGATGGGGGCTCTTGATGCAGGCTCCGAGATATTTGTTTGTTTGTGAGTGTATCAACGGCCGAAGTGCTCTTCAATGACCAGTCCAGTTGTTCGGTCAAAAAGTCATCTTGGTCTTGTCCATTTAAACCTCCTCCCCTCTCAATGTCCCAGCACATCTGATAACAGCGCGACCTTCATTTGAACCGGATATGAATATTTTATAGATACACTGTGCTCAGCTTTACTAAGTCCTGCACAGTTTATTCAGTTTTAGCTTATGTTACAACTGACAGCCAATAGTGAATCCATAACTGTGTTCTCGTTCTTTTGAAACAAAGAAATGAGACAAACATATAGTCGATGCGCGCGCGTGCGTGCGTTCGTGTAGAGAGAGAGAGAGAGAGAGAGAGAGAGAGAGAGAGAGAGAGAGAAAATGTACAGAGATATGGGAGAAGGAGAAAAGATGAAAGAGAGAATCAAAGAGAATGGAAGAATTAAGCGGGGAAAATTAATTAAAAGAATTTGAAGGCGATAACCTCAACAAAACTGGCGATGACATACAGATTTTAAGAATTGAAACAAACTGTATGAATGAGTATTAATGAGATACAATATCAACTTGACATTGAAACCGCAAACTATAAATTATAACAACAACAACATGATATGAACGATTCAAGGCGGGAAACTGGAGGCGGAGGGGAAGAAGCGGTGAACATGTTGCCCGTGCGGTACAAATGAGCTGAAGCATCACTCCATGCAACCTCTTATTTTGTGTGGCCCACCGGCTAAAGGTACAAGCCCAATGCGGCCCGCGACTGAAAAAGTTCGCCTACCCCTGAGCTAAAGGGGGTGAGCACTGTAAGAGTTGATCGCGGGTAGATGTTAAGAGATAAAGCCATATTCGTATTGCTAGCATTGAGCGAACAGATTTAAAGAGATATAGCCAACTTAGTATTGCTAGCATTGAGCGAACAGATTTAAAAGAAATATAGCCAACTTAGTATTGCTAGCAGTGAGCGAACAGATTTAAAGAGATATAGCCGACTTAATGTTTGAATGAATGTAGCCAGGCATGTTGCTTTAACGGCTGAATTTTTCACACGGAAGGTGGGAACGAAATTTTCGGACCTACACTATGCTAAAAAGCTCCCCCCCCCCCCAACCCGCGCGCGGTAGGGAGTTCAAGATTCGTTGAAAACATAATACAATATGTGAGTGTGTGGATTTGAAAGGCTATATGTAAATATAACAATTAGTATCGAAGGGTAATGACTGTGGGTTTGTATGGTCAGAAACTTATTGTTTGCCAAGTTGGTGTGGGTTGTATGAGAATAGTACAACACGCATGCGTCTATGAGGGTCATACGTCCTTACGTTCACACAAACTAACCAACACACTGTTTATAGTTTTGGAGTAAAAGAAAGAAAGAAAGTAAAAGAAAGAAAGAAAGAAAAAAAAACAAGTGGAGAGAGAGAGAAGAGACTAATTCAAAGGGAGGGGTAAACCAAATCCGTGGGAAAGTAAGTAAGAGAAATAAAAAAAAAAAAAAGAAAGAAGGGCGAATGGAAGGGTGGAGGAGAGGGGGGAAGGACAGGCGTCTCTCTCTCTCTCCCCCTCATGGCGTCGGAACCTATCTGACATCAGACACAGCACCTAGGCCGAGATCTGAGAAAATAATGATTTGTTTTAAACGGGCGATGACATTTTATAGTTGGCAAGCACAGTTTTTATTTTTTCTTCTTTGCTCGCTTCTTTCACCTTGCCTTGTGATCTCGTCATTAATATATATATATATATATATATATATATATATATATATATATATATATATATATATATATATATATATATATGTATATATATATAACCAGAGTCTCAAAGTGAGGGTGTGTACAGCCTCTCCAGTTACGTGTGTTGGTGTGTAAAGTCTCTCAAGTTACGTGTGTTGGTGTGTAATTCTCTCAAGTTACGTGTGTTGGTGTGTAAAGCCTCTCAAGTTACGTGTGTTGGTGTGTATATCCTCTCAAGTAGTGTTGTTTTAGTCCCAGGTCATATTTTAGTTTCAGTTTTTATATCGTTTTTTCTGTAATAATTTCAGTTTTCGTCTAGTTTTAGTCTTGCTTCTAATTTTAGTTTTAGTTCTCGTTGACGAAAAGTCAACATTTTCGTTAACGAAGGTTTTAGTTTTAGTTTTCGTGAACGAAAGCAACACTATATTTTAGTTTCAGTTTTTATTTCGTTTTTTCTGTAATAATTTTAGTTTTCGTCTAGTTTTAAGCTATCCTCAAATCAAAGCGAAGCGTTCCGCTGTGCTATTTCTCACGTGAGATTTTTCAAAGCGCGAAAAACCCTCGCTACACCTAAGCGAAGCGAACGTAGGCGTCAGCCGACCGGATATAATGATTTTTTTAATTTTCTTTTTGTTTATTTGAAGACGTCGGCAGACATTTTCTTCTTAGGATATATTTTCTACAGTTATGGTATTTTACAAGTAAAAAGTGAAAAAAACACTTACTTTTTGGTATAATATGATATAATTCAACTTGCTATATATAAATGTAAGTCTTATTTGTTAATTTTAAGACATTTATATCAATTTTAACCATGATTTTCATTTGAGTCGATGTTTCTAGGCTGCCATTTTGGATTGTTTACACTCGCGAAACGCGAAAAAACTCTGCAAGAAGCGATGCCGCGAAATTTCTCTGCACCGCCGCGGAAATTCTACGCGGTTTGAGCATCTCCATATAAATACATTGCCGCGAAAGAGGGGCGAATTTCGCGAGCTACCTAGATACGCGAAATTCGCTTTGGTTAGAGGATAGCTTAAGTCTTGCTGCTAATTTTAGTTTTAGTTCTCGTTGACGAAAAGTCAACATTTTCGTCAACGAAGGTTTTAGTTTTCGTCAACGAAAACAACACTACTCTCAAGTTACGTGTGTTGGTGTGTACAGCCTCTCAAGTTACGTGTGTTGGTGTGTACAGTCTCTCAAGTTACGTGTGTTGGTGTGTACAGTCTCTCTAGATACGTGTGTTGGTGTGTAAATCCTCTCAAGTTACGTGTGTTGGTGTGTATATCCTCTCAAGTTACGTGTGTTGGTGTGTATAGCCTCTCAAGTTAAGTGTGTTGGTGTGTACAGTCTCTCAAGTTACGTGTGTTGGTGTGTATAGCCTCTCAAGATACGTGTGTTGGTGTGTAAAGCCTCTCAAGTTACGTGTGTTGGTGTGTGTCTCAAGTTACGTGTGTTGGTGTGTAAATCCTCTCAAGTTACGTGTGTTGGTGTATGTGTAAGGTGGTGGTGGGGGGGGGAGAGAAATGGTGTGTGTGTGTGTGTGTATGTGTGTGCTGGTTAAATGAAAAGAGCCGTATGCTTGGGTTGACCCAATGAAACAAAACTGTAAACCAGCACACAATAATTCATTTTAGACTTTAGTCGACTTTTAAAATAATGAAATGTCTAACCCATGACCGCGGGACGGATGGTCGTGTGGTAAAGCGCTCGACTGTCGACCTGAAGGTACCTGGTTCGATCTCTGGTGAGGACCAAGGAAAATTTTCAGGTCATGGCTAAAGTCCTCGCTATATCTCCCGTGGTGCCTCCATGGCCATTGCACTATCGGCTATGGTGGGGATGAAAGAAGGGCACCATAAAACCGTCCCATTAGTGGTTTATAGGATCTAAGAGATTTAATCTCATCCTTACAGGGACTTCACACACCCATGACCGCCCGACCGTGAAATTTGAACTACAAATAAGAACATGTGCTTGTATTTATATTTCTGACAGGTCTCCATGACATTTGGTTCTTACGGTAATTTTTTTCTTAAAATGTAGTCGCCACTCGGGTGATGGGGCTGTGAAGTGTTCGTGTGCCCAGATCTTAAAAACACCCTATTTGATCTAAATAAACTGTACTTATCAGAGGCGTACCTAGGGTGGGGGGAAGGGAGGTCCAAAGTCGAAAGTCCCCGCGGGCCCCAGCTTGAGGGAGGGGGGGCCTTACAAATTTTTGTTTACATTAAATATTAAGTACATTATCTCATGTCATGGTGTCGAATGTCAAAATGCAGGGGCCCCCTAAATTCTCCTAGGTTCGTCACGGGTACATATAGATTCCTTGTTGCAGTAACAGTACAGCTGGGAGGTTTTATCTTCCCCACCCCCTTTCATTTATCAACCCGTCTCCATTCACATTTATAAATAATACGGGGAAAACAACACGATTTATGAAAAACACTAAACGTGTCGAAATAATGTCTGGACAATACCGGCGTCTGAAAAAAAATGGCAAATAACAATAATAATAATTAAGAAAACTAATAACAAAACAAAAGACCATTCGGACATGTTCATTGACCGTGGCGTTCTCAGGCGCCTGTTTAGACTAGCCCATGGATTTATGATCGAAGACTTTTTGAAGTTGGGGGAAAATATATATATATATAATTAATAATAATAATAATAATAATAATAATACAGGAACCGGAACACAAAATAGAAGCAACAGTTGAAATCGTAAATATTAGGCAGGGGGGAGGTAAGCGTGGTAGTCTATTTATTAGTAGTTGTTTCCCCTTCCTTCTGAAGTTTTACGTTAACAATTTAAAAAAAAAATGGAACGGTTTGAGGTGGGGGGGAACAGGCACCGAAGGAGGTGTAAAGGTTTACATGGGTGAAGGGAAAAAGATGGGGGGGGGGGGGGGGGGTAAAAGAGTTCAGTTTAGTTGAAGTAAAAAAAAAAAAGTAAAATATCGCTTTAACGGCAGATTATAAAATAAAAACAGTAAAGGAATTTTTCTTAAAATTTCAAAATATTTGATTCAAATTTTAGAATCATATATATATATATATATATATATATATATATATATATATATATATATATATATATGTCTGTCTGTCTTGTCTATCTGTCTGTCTATCTATCTATCTATCTATCTATCTATCTATATATATATATATATATATATATATATAATGATACAGCGGGCTCTAGAATGTCTTGACGTAATGAGCAATTTAAAATAGTATCTGCCCCCCTTTCGGCTATAACAATAAGACAACACCACTTTTATAACTACAACCTTCACTTTAGATCATAAGATCACAAATTAATAGGCCGGATAGTGTGGAAAGTCGGATAATTAGCCAGAAGCTGAAGTATTTATTGATTGATTTTTTAAAACCACATAGATGGATCGATTAACCGTAACCACAATCCGCTATTTCATTGACATAATTCAACTTCCGCCCAACTTCCGGGGGGGGGGTGGCGGTGCGTCCCCGGGCTAGTTAACTACTTTTACTTCTGGATGCTAATGAGCATTACGTGCTAAGACTAAAATTTTCAAAGAAACAAAAAAAAAAATTGGAGAAAGAAAACACCGTCGGTCGGCGGACGTCATCCACACACAAGAGATCACAAGGAAACAGCTTCTGTGACGCAAGAGTTGTCCCCCCCCCCTCCTTCAACAACGCACAAAAACTGACGGGAGTTACCGTCCGTTGAATATCACTTTACAGAACAACAGAGACTCATTCATTGACCAAAAAAAAAACTGGAGTCTTTCTCTGCCGCGTCCTCTGTCTATCTTTTTGTTCGTCGCTCACTCTTGATCTATCTATCTACATGTAATAGATCATCCACGTCCTCCTCCTCCTCCTCTCCCCCCCCCCACACACACAGGGTCAATTTAACTATAACTCGCGATGGAAGGGGCGGTGTGTGGCACCCGCCTGAGGCACCGCTGACTTTTTTTTTTGTTTTTCATCTACCGACTTTCTTCCTCGGTCTCGGGGCGCCGCCGCCAGTTGTACGGAGCGGGGAGACGGGTGCTAATGTCTCGAGCAGATGGGGCACGACGGAAGGGGTGGTGAGGAGGTGGAGTGGCTGATTGCTTAAAAATCACTACAACATGTTAGCAAACAATTTGAAAGGGAGGGGGGGGGGGAAGGGGCAAACCTTACACCGCATGGATGTGTGTATATATATATAAGTGGGTGATGGGGCGGGGGGGGGGGGGAAGAAGGGGAGTTAACAGGGAAAGTTAAAATAAGAAAAAATGGAGGATAACCTGTCAACCATAACAATAGATGGCGGTGAAATGAAAAAAAAAGAGAATTGTTTTACGTTTTCAAAAAAAAAAAAACTTCTAGGAATTTTTGACAAGATCAAGAAAATACCGGAGATAAAGGTTTAAAATGGAGGAAGTTATTTTTAATGAGACTTTTTTGTCAAATCTACTACTTCTCATGGTATAATTGCGCCCTCTGACCCCATTTCCCCCACCCTCTTAATTTTTGGCTTTTATAATAAACTAGTTCATGGATCATTTTCTAAAAAAAAGTAACTGTTCACCGAAGTGTTTAGATTATTTAGAATGTGCACGGAAAGCGCAGCTCTATTTAAAAAGTCCTTTAATAAAGACTTTTGTGCCGCCAATTTGTGCTTATTCTTGTTTATTTGTGTAGCAACTAACTATTGATACATACACACACACACACAAACACAGACACACAAACAATATAAACATGGCGGCGTTTCGTGAAAAATGTTCATTTAAATTGTAGACCTGTTTATCAGTTGATGTGGATAATATTTAAAAAAAAATTATTATGGAAATTATGGAGTAAATAATACAACGTATGCAATATACAGTCGATTCCGCTTAATTGAGACACATCGGGACCGAGGCTTTTTGATCCGATTAAGCGGATGTCCCAATTAAATGTACAAATTTACTATTGGCATCTTGGTTTGGTTTCTTTGAGATTTGTCCCAAATAAGCGGCTGTCCCAATTAAGCGGTGTCCCAATTAAGCATTTAAAAAAACTTGAAAAACAACGAAAGTTACGATACGATAACAAAGCGGAAATAGGCCTAGGTCACAAGTAATCAAAATTTAAGAGCAAAGATACAGATATTTTTTTTTAATCAACCCAAGACAGTTGAGTTGTCACATGACCCAAGACTGTTGAGATATCACATGACCCAAGACAGTTTGGGGTCAGATGACCAATTAGGTCATTTACTCGTCTGGTCATCATGCAAAAAAAAAAAAAAGTCAATACAAGATAACTTTCCCCTCCCCCGTCCCCTGATGAAGTGAAACCATAACAATTTGGTGGTGTTTCCCCTTCCATTTGCACTGCCGATTGAACAAAAGAAAATTATTTGAGCGGTGGGGTGGGGTGGGGGTGTGGGTCAGAAAATAATTAGCGCTTGGTGGTGGCGGTCATTTAAAAAAAAAAACAGAAAAAAAATCCTTTCATAATCAAAGCGGTAACTCATAACTGAAGGTGAGGTAGAGGAGAGACGCGGGTGGGGGTGTGTGTGTGTGTGTGTGTGTGCAGAGTATAAGTTCAAGAAGATCTGTATTTTTTATTCTATTTCTTTATCTTCATAGACCCTCCCCCCCTCTCCCATTCCGCCTCCCTTTTCCCCTTCCCAATTTATCACACAATCAAGAATCGAACTCTTAAATAACACACAAAAAAAAAAAAAATTGTGTGTATACCGAGTGAAACAACAAACACAATTTTTGTTTTCTCCTCTCTCGACTTGGGAGGCTGAGCGGCCAGTGATGAACGCGCACATTATACTTTCATCTCGCCGTGGATCAAACCGATTCAATTCTCTCTCTCTCTCTCTCTCTCTCTCTCCACCCCCCTCCCCCTATACATTGGTGTCCTTTACCTCTCTTTTTGTTCCCCCCCCCCCCACCTATTTTTTTCTTTACATCGCGCAATCCCAATACGTTGTATACCGAGTCATATAAGACACATCAAAACACAAAGGAGTGAGAGGGGGTGTTTCCTGAAAGAAATCCTGCACAAAGACTGAAACATTTAGTTAATTAGCACCTTCACATACACACACACTCTCTCTCATGTGGAAGGCAGTGTCCGATCAAACTTCTGAACTCGTGATCGCGAGTTTTCGTCTTCATTCAAGTCAATGACAGACAGTAATTACGTGATTTGATCAAATTTATGCCATAAATTTACCATTCAGACCAAGTAAAAAACGTCTTTATAAAACATGTTTATCTCATGCTTATTGGTTAAATTTTTTTAAGGCAGTGTTTAATAAGTGTACAAGTTTTGGCTCGTATTTTGTAGCAGTCCATGCCTTACAAAATAAAATACTAAGCTACTAAGCTTCCAGATGTCCAGCTTGAGGGGGAGTCGTAACGCCACGTTAAATTCCCACCCCCCACCCACCTCTCCACACCGAAATGAGTCGGAAGACTGAAAAAAGACTTAACAGACCATCCTTCAATACTTCAGGAAAATGTGTAAGAAGTTAGGTGGGGTTGGGGTGGGGCTGGTTTGGGCCGAAGGTTCATTTGTTGTACAGATGGGTTACAACTGAAGATATACAGTATGAACAGGACAATGGACGCGAGACTGGAAGAGGATTTACAAAAACAAAACTAAAGGTGGGGGAGGAGGGGGGAGGAGATTGGCGGGGGGACAATTAACGGCTTTGGATTAGTCTAAAGTGTTGTCTTTTCTTGAATACCTAGGTCGTGTCTTCCCCCCCCCCCCTCGAAACCAAGTGGGCTCTTCTTTCTTCTGACTCTTCCGTAATCTCGCTACTTGTCGCAGTCAGTATTCGATTCAATTGAGGTTATTCCAGTCACAGCTTCTGACAAATGGCAGGTGAGAGATGATCTTTTAGCAGAGACCAGCGAAATGTCCCCCCCCCCCACACACACACACCCCGTATTATCACTTCTTTTGTGCACACACCGTGCTCGTGGGTACTTAAGGATCAAAGGGGATGATCGCGCGGTAATCTCCTAACCCTTCACCCACCCATACATTTTCTCCACCCCCTCCCCTAACACCACCGCCAATGTGTTTACTAGATCAGTTGTATCGCCGGGTTTAGGCCAGGGAATGGGGGTATCCGATATGTAACAGTGTACTTGACTGTTCGTATTGGTGTTTACCAGTACGATGAGTGTATGTATTGGTGTTTAACAGTACGATGTTGGTGTTTAGCAGTACGATGAGTGTACTGTTGGCGTTTAGCAGTACAATGAGTGTACTGTTAACGTTTAGCAGTAGGATGAGTGTACGTATCGGTGTTTAACAGTACGATGAGTATACGTATTGGTGTTTAACAGTGCGATGAGTGTACGTATTGGTGTTTAACAGTACGATAAGTGTACGTATTGGTGTTTAACAGTGCGATGAGTGTACGTATTGGTGTTTAACAGTACGATGAGTGTACGTATTGGTGTTTAACAGTACAATGAGTGTACGTATTGGTGTTTAACAGTACGATGAGTGTACTGTTGGCGTTTAGCAGTACGATGTGTTGTCCTTGCCACATTATTTGCACAGTAAACAGACCATTGAACATACAAGTTTATTTTTACCACCCGAGTGAACTTACGTGCGATTTGTGGGAAAACTACGACTTGCCGGGGGGGGGGGGGGAAATGGATGGCAAGTCAGTCCTGTGTTTTTTTTGGGGCGTTTGATCTGGGCCAGCGCTGACTTGTGTTTTAAATTTTGACACGATCATTTTTATTGACAATAGTTTGCATAAATCCACCCCCCCCCCCACCTTTTTCCAATTCAGTCAACAACTTTTAAAAAAAAATGCTCTCCCCCCCTCAACATCCCCGGGATACGCCATGCTGCAATGTCCAAGACGTTCTCAACCACAACATCTCCACATTTCAAACACCGCTCATATTTTACCATAGCTATTAGTAATAATGTATATGGCCTGACCACTCGAATCGACCGCCCCTCCTCACACCCTCGCCACCCCCCCCCCCGTGTGTACTAAAGAAGTCAAGATGACTTAAAGAGGGGGGGGGGCCTGATTGTAACAATAAATAGTTCTGGGGGGTGGGGGCGTGGGTGGAGGCAGCGGTGTGGTGTGATAATGAAAGTAACAGTCGAGGGAGTACAAGAACGTCTGTGTTGGCTAAATGTGATCTGTGAGTCGACAGTCCAAAACACCGTGGCACATCGGTGTGCAAGTCAAGACGAAGATGTGGAAATCACAACCCGAGACTTTTTTTTTTTTTCATCTGGTCCAAGTGGTCATCTAATGGGGGAAGATGAGTAAGAGAGAAAACAAAAATACGCTTTCAGGAGGGGGGGAGGGGTGGGAGTGGAGGGGGGTCAATATGTTTGTCGGTCATTCATAAATGTATCTGTATCTACAGATAATACATCACGCGGGGGTGGGGGGAGGGGTACGGCTGCTACTGGAACATATAAACTAAATCTTCCAGAGTTACTAATGAGCTTCTAATGGAGGAGAGGTGGTGTGAGGGAGGGGGAGTAGTGTGTGTGTGTGTGTGTGTGTGTGTTCAAGCAAACACTTGAAAGGCTAACTTCATCCTTAACTGGGGAAATTAGTAGTAGATGGGAGAAAAATAGATCTTGTGTGCATGGGGGGGAAGGGGCGCTACGGTGGCAAGTGTAGGAGACTGGTAGGTGTTTGTTGTGTGTGTTTGCGGCTGTGCGTGCGTGCGTGTGAGTGAGTGAGTATGCATGAAGAGGAGTTCTTGGTGTCTCCAGTCACGTGCTGCAGTGTACAAATCTTGTTCATAAATCGAGAGAGAGAGAGAGAGAGAGAGAGAGAGAGAGAGAGAGAGAGAGACAGACAGACAGACAGACAGACAAACAGATAGATAGATAGATAGACAAATAGATAATTTAAAAACTCTTTTGTGAAACGCTCTTGTTAAGCTATTGCTGACATTGTCCTATTTCAGCGCGTCGAATTTGATTCGCTTATAGTCAGTTACTGTAGAACTACAGCCAACATTGAACGACTCTTTATCACACAAAAGATTCAGCCGTACCAAGGCTTTTTTCATTGGTCAGTTGACTACTCAAGAGTCGCCTTCAAGACTAGACTAGCTGTATTAGACGACGTCCAATAGACTAGCGAGAGTTTCAGATTCGAAAAATTATGCAGCACTGAATTTTATGTAAACATTGATAAAATCAACGATGAGAATTTGTTTTATAACCTGGTCTCGCAACATTTGCTTTTTTTTTTTAACAAACCGGCAATTTTTTTATTTCATAACTTGGCTTCGTTATCTTGATTAAAAAAATCACGGAGTAACATTTGAATATATATATATATATATATATATATATATATATATATATATATATATATATATATATATATATATATATGAAGTCTTTGCCTTGCCGCAAAACGCTAAAAAAATGTTTTGCGTCATTTTTATTACATCCGAAATGTTTATTTTAGAAGGCTTAATTAACGAAATGAAAATTAGATGAACCGGAAGTGTTTCCGTTAAACCTAGACTAATAATAATTAATAGCAGCATAAAATACAGCAGACGTGAAATGATGGAGACGTGACGAGATTCGTAGCGACGTAACGCGATAAGGTCATTTAATTTATAATTTATTTTTTTTATTTGATGCGTCGATACATACTGGTTTAAGACATCGCCATCTTAAGTCATTTACCAATAATAACAAATTTCAGGCTGACATTGGCGTTATTTGCGCCTAAATTTTGATAAACAATAAAAATAATATGGCTGTTTTTTTTTTTGACAGAATCAATTCAAATTGACGATGCGCAATTCTGCATAATTTATATCACGCGGTTCTTTGAATTGAAGAACCAAAATGATTGGTTGAAGCGAAGAACCAAAATGATTGGTTGAAGCGAAGAACCATAAGGATTGGTTCAATGTACAGACTACTCTTTGAGAATTGGGACACCGTTTAATTGGGACAGCCGCTTATTTGGGACAAATCTCAAAGAAACCAAACCAAGAAGCCAATAGTAAATTTGTATGTTTAAATGGGACAGCCGCTTAATTGGGACAAAAAGCCTCGGTCCCGATGTGTCCCAATTAAGCGGAATCGACTGTATAGAAATGAACACGTGACGATGGACTTCTGTGTTTAGCGATTAAATCACGCATTTAAAAAAAAGTTGTTTGACCATAAAATGAAAACCAAAAGTTTTCACGTTTCTGGTCTCGCAAAAGGTTGTGTGTGTATCACCGCAAAAAGCCGGAAGTTTAAATATGAAATGTCCGTTACGTTGACTTTCTATATCATAGACCCATATTGCATTTTAGACAACGTTGGTCTGTTTTGTTTAAAATTTGAACTGGACGTTAAGGAAGTCCAGTTCTATCCAGCCCAGGGAACTTTATAAGTGGCGGTATCACAACATCAACGGCATTTGATGTGCTTGCTTGCTTGCGTGCGTGATGTGTGCTATAGCCTTAATTGACCACTTGGAAGACGGGCACAGCAGTTTTTAGTTCCACTGAATACAGTAGAACACAGTGAGCGGTGTGCGTTATATGAGACAAGAGTCTAATAATAGAGACCGGACAGAAGAAAACTCTAAAAGTGATAATTATTTTTTTTGTACGAGTTGAGAAATATGTCTAAAGTAAGTGAAACATCACATCACCACCCCGACTTCTACTATATATGTTGAAAAATACGATTCTTAAACAAAATGAGCGTTATCAGCTAGGGGAATTTGGGATTGTGGAGGGGAGGTGGGGGGAGAAAGAGATAAGATATTTCGTTCATTAAAATCCAAACATTCTTTCTTATTGATGGGTCCCTCAATCCATCTTTCAGAGTTATTCTCTGTAAGGGCCCAAATCATGATTTTCAAATAGTGCTTATTTTGATTTTAAAGGGGGCGGTGTGATGGTGTCCGAGGGCCCCTTTAGTCAAAGTGTGCTAACTGAACTTACCCCCACGCAAGCCTGGCAATAAGGAAAGACAGTTCTTATTGTTGTTGTTGTTGATGTTTGGGTGTGTGGTAGGCATACAGTCACTGGGCTGGTGCGGATGGTGCTGCTGCTGTTGTTGTTGTTGATGGTGGTGGTGGTGGTGTTGCGGGTCAGCGTGGGGCTGAGTATGGTGCTGCTGTTGATGCTGGAGATGCTGCTGCTGGTGCTGGTGATGATGTTGTTGTTGCTGTTGAAGGTGGGGCGCCCGCGGTGCACTGTTCTGAATGTGGTGGTGGTGGTGGTGGGGAGGAAACGGCGCCTGCTGATGGTGTCCGTAGCCGAGTTGGGCGTGGTGACTGGGCGTTTGGTGCTGTTGCTGATGGAGGTGCTGATGATGATGTTGAAGTTGGTGCTGCGACTGGTGCTGCGGTTGCTGCTGCAACAGTCTCTGCGAGTAACCGTGCACGCCGGAGCCCATCATGCTCGCCCCGCACCCAATCAGAGCGGCCCCGTGGCCGCCGCCGCAGCCCTGGTCGGGGCTCAGAAAGTCCGGCCACTGGTGGGCGCCCCCGGGGAGTGTCATGATACGCCTGTCAGTGTCCTGCTGTGTGCTGCCCGGGATGGTCATGATGCGTCGATCAGAGTCCAACAAGCTGAGACTGCTCCCAATTAACATGCTCCGCTGACCCGAATCACCAGACCGTATCGAGTCGTTTCCAGCGTCCACTCTTCATCCAAGAAAACAAATTTTCGCCGTGTTCGGCCCTCCCGTGTCACAAGATTGAATTCTAATACAAATAAACAACACAATGGGGCGCGAAGCAGCTATCCAGCGCAAGAATCTTCGTGTCTAAAGTCAAATATCGCGTAAAGTCAAGTGCACAGAAAATTATCTGAGCAAATCTAAAATATTCCACACAAAAAAATTTGAAAACTCACATAATAACAAAGATGAGATTGACTAAGAAAAGACTCGTTACTAAGTCGATTAAGAATATACTACAATCTTTTCTATTCGCTGATTAAGAATATACTATAATCTTTTCTATTCTCTGATTAAGAATATATACAACCGTTATTATTCGCTGATTAAGAAAATATAACCATCGTTTCTATTCGCTGATTAAGAATATACTACAATCGTTTCCATTCGAATACAAACTCGCAATTTTATCACGTTATCAGAGATCGTCTAAGTTAAAAATCAATTTAATTTAAAGTTCAAAGGTAAATGATGCATGCATTAGAACAGTTGATCAAATTACCCGGGATAGATGTATGACAGTTCGGTTATTACTTGATTAATAACAAATCAAACAATGAAACCGTAACCCAACTTTGAATTGTAATTCGGATCTTATTTTGAACATTTCAATCGCATTTAAATCTATTACTAGATAGAGCCACAAACTAGATGGAACCACAAACTAGATGGAGCAACAAACTAGACGGAACCACACACTAGATGGAGCCACAAACTAGATGGAACCACAAACTAGATGGAACCACACACTAAATGGAGCCACAAACTAGATGGAACCACAAACTAGATGGAGCCACAAACTAGATGGAGCCAATGTTATTACAACTGGATGTAAATATATTCTGAGCCGTTCGTTTGACTGTAACGTCATCCTCAATGGTCAGCACGTGCAGTGACCACAATTCTGATTTTCACGTCATACTCAAATAGTCAACACAAAATGTGACCACATTTCAGATTCATATTGACATTAATTTGCTAGTGTATTTCTATTTTATTTCACTAGAAACTAATAATTTCTGTATTTGTTTATTTACGTTTTGTATATATTGTCGTTTTGTTGGTTAATATATTAAGTTTAATTCAATGTAATGTACACAACAGCCGTAATGTGCACGACAGCCGTAATGTACACAACAGCCGTAATAAATCTGCCCGGCAAAGTACACTTTTAAGAACGCACGTCTTTGATGTGCATGTGTTGTTGTTTTTATTAATTTATGCTAAGTTTATGTATGCGCCCATGCCACAGTGCTGCTATGGCAATACTTCACTGGCATACGTGAATGCGGACATGCCCTCCGTGGTACCTTCACGGCCAGTACTGCCCCGACTATGTTTAGGATGTACAGAGGAAAAGAAAAAACGGTGGGGGTGGGGGGGGGGGTAATGCAAGCATTGTCCTGACGATAGTTTATGGGATCAACAAATGCACATCTCAAAATTACACTGGATCAACATGTACACAACTTGTCCGTGCAAGTACTCAACATTTGAACAAATTATCCTTACATCGGATCAACATACACACAACTTATCCTTACATCGGATCAACATATACACAACTTATCCTTACATTGGATCAATATACGCACAACTTATTCTTACATCGGATCAACATACACGCAACTTATCCTTATGTGGGATCAACATATGCACAACATATCCTTACATAGGATCAAAATATACACAATTTATCCTTACATCGGTTCAACATATACACAACTTATCCTTACATAGGATCAACATATACACAACTTATCCTTACATCGGATCAACATATACACAACTTATCCTTACATTGGATCAACATATACACAACTTATTCTTACATCGGATCAACATACACACAACTTATCCGTACATAGGATCAACATATACACAACTTATCCTAATGTGGGATCAACATATGCACACATCATCCTTACGTAGGACCAACATAGTCGCATGCCGTCCTTACATGGTCTTCGCAGGTGCTGCATCCTACCCCCACCCTACTCCCCGCGCTATTTCAATTCACCTGTCCACTACAAAGATGACCCATTTATCAGACGTCGTGACATATAACTGCCGACCACCGCGCTATAAAGCGACAGACGATTTACGTCAATGAAGCGTTATTATATTTAACATTTACGTCAATGAGGCGTTATTATATTTAACAAGTGCATAGGCATTCACGGAATAGATGTTTATCGTTTACACGTCTGTTATTGAATCAATATTAGAATTCGTCGTATATCGAGTTTCGTATATCGATCAGAGTTTCAAATTAATAACTGTCCCCTCGCTGGACAGCAGTTAAGACCTACGGCTTTAGGGTACATGTCTTTATACTTTACTGTTCATGAGTTTTTAATATATTTCTTTAAAATAAGTCATTTTTTGTGAAATGATAAAATATTTAAAATGCGATACATTTATTTTGTTTATAAATCGCTGCGGAAAGTATTAATAATACATCACATAATCACGGCGCAGAAAGCTGTGAATGTATAATGCGAAAACTACAAACCATTTTCATCCACTATGTCCGAACATTCACAATAAAGTAAAAAAAAATGAATGAAAAATAACACTACTTCAATAATCGAAGTAAAACAAGTTCATTGAATAAAAATATAATTAGTTCATCCTTCCTATAGCACAATGATCACAACTTGGATAATGAATCACATCACTTTTACACAACACACAAAAACTTCACAAATGAAATGAATTCACATCCGAAGATTTTCTTATCCAAAATTTCAGCAGTAAGCTGGGGAAAAAAAAGTGTGCCTGCAAGTTGGCGAAGATTAAAAAAGAAAAAAGAATCAAGGAGCAATAACTCACAAACTTTCTCCTTCCACCGGAATCTGCGAATCACGTCCCCCTCTTTCCTTGAAACGGAAGAGAAATTATGAATGACGATAGAGATGAATGGAAATGAGGCTGTTCTTCCCTCCCTTTCTTCTTGCAAACACCTCTCTCTCTCTCGCTCTCAATAGCTGCTAAACGCGTGGGCGGATGTTGTTGATTCCACCCCCCCCCTCACTTCTTAAGTGATTTGTTTATTTTTGGTTTATTAAAGTACAGAGCAGTATTTATAAAAATCCTTAGCTGAATCCGATTTCTTTAGTATACAAACTTTATACAGACGTATAAACTTCCTAAGAAGAAAGTTAACATTCTTAAAAACCCCTAAAACTTTAATTTAAAAAAAAAAAATATTCCGTTTCAACCTCTCACTTTTCAGCCTAAGCAACAAGTTTCCATGATTGCAGAAGCCGCGTGCCGTCAAAACCCCCGCTTGAGGCAAGCTGGCTTCGAGGTTAACACACACGCGATATAAAAAAAAAAAACCGAAACGCAGAAGCTCTCCAGCCAATCAGGGGGCGAGAGGTCGCCTATTATTCATTTAACCCGCCAGAGCTCCGCCCACTTCCGCTCACTCGAGGTGAGCGAATTTTATGAATGAAAAATTGAACGCAATGTTGTGCTGGGGGCTTCTGTGAAGTTGAGAAGGGAGGGAGGGAGGGAGGGAGGGAGGGGGGGTGAAATAATAACGGAGTTGGGATAGGGGGAGGGTGCGTGGGGGGGGGGGAGTTAATCTTAGCAAGCACAAGTTAAAACTCAGTTATGAAAAGGTGCTTTATCTCCCGATCCATCTTCTTTTTTTATTCTATAGCTTTCTTATTTAAAGTTTAACTCTTATCTTTGAAAAAATATTTATGCAAGCACAGGGTACTGTGCGATGTAATGGGGAGGGGGGGAGGGGCTAATTATAAGGCCCGGAGGGAAAAAGGGGGGGGGGCAAAGTGAGTGGTTTTTTAAAAAAAAAAATGAAAACAACAACAACAACAGCTAATTAATTGAACGGTGAGAAACAAAGTTAGTCAGCACTCACCCCCCCCCCCCCTCCCTTTCAGCCGCCAACGTACCAGATTTTTTTTGTTTGTTTGTTTGCAGGACTTTAAAAAAAAGTTATCAATTTATATTATACTAAACGATACAAATATTAAATATTCATTGTGTCAGCGGATATTCTAATAGGGTCGCCGAAAAAAAAAATACATAACGGAAATTTAGAAAATTAATTTTTGTCTACTTCCTTTAATCTTTTTATCCCTCCTTCCCTCCCCCCCCCCCCCCACCTTCTTTCATGCATAGATGAAACTTAAAAAAACTGAACCGAGAATCGCATAGTTTGAGAAACATTGCACTATACCATTTACCACAGCTATGAATTTCTCATTCAATAAAAAAAAAAAAACGTAGTTATCTTGGACGCTGCACACATGTTGCATTTATAAATGACGGTATTAGTTGTACTGTAATATGATCGTCAATGAATGTGTGTGCACCAATGTTCGCACCAATGTGTGCACCCGCTCGCACCAATGTGTGCACCAATGTTCGCACCGATGTTCGCACCAATGTTCGCACCAATGTTTGCACGAGTATATGATTAGTGCGGGAGTGCGCAACACTGCCGTAATCACTTTTTTTTTTAATAAGCCTGCGGACATATGATTGAACACTGCTGTATGATGTAAGGTCATTACATGGGATAACTTTAAATGTAGTCTTTAAAAGTGTCTGTATATAGCTGGTTACATAATTTATAATTTAAAAAAAAAATCGTCATATTGTTTTGCTTCTTTCATCGCAATCTGCTCGGTTTCCTGAAAGATTTTTTTTTCTTTAAATTTAATTTTTAACTGCTCTCACTCAACTCCCCCCCCCCCTCAACCTCACCTCACTCTGAGCAACGCCTCTTCATCACCCACCCCCAAGTTCTCACCCACCCTCCCCCACCAGCTCAAAATGCAACTGTAATATATATGTATACATTCACCGCGATAATACCCGCTGAGACAAGGGATGTTTTAAATTTACCGGATACACAGAAAGTCGAAACTTTTGCAAGATAATCCACCCCCCTTCCCGTCCCACCCCCCCCCGGGGCCGCATCTTCACTTTTCTCTTTGTCCATCTTCTCTTTTATTTAAAAAAAAAAACATTAGCATTTTTTGTCTCCCCCCCCCCGCCTGTACCCCTTCCACAAATTTCTTACATCATCCGACCCTGCATAGTTTAATAGCTCCGACAACGTATCTTTCACTCCTTCACTCTCCTCCATGTCTCACAATTTTTTTGTTCTCCTCTTCACTTGTGTCGGTGTTGATAAAAATCACAACATAATTCATGCAGGGGTAGGAAGGGGTGAGGTTGGGGAGGAGGGTGAAGAAATTGTGAAAGATTGAAATTAAATTTATTGTGACGTTTCAACTCCATTTCGTAAGTCAAGAGGGGGAGATAAATAGTAGATACTGTGAGCCGCGGGGAGATAATCCAAAATGACTACTAATAGTGGTACAGCGAGATTAGAGATAAACAAATGCATTTTTATAAATAGTGATACGAGTTATTATTGTGGTATTGTAGGGATATTATACAGCAAAAGTGGAAAAGAGGGGGGGGGTGTTTGAAATATTTTTAGCTGGATAGAGATAAATCCAAACCTTCAATGTCTTTTAGTTGCTAATTACCTCCCCTGGTTAATGGTACATGACTTTCGTTTGAAGAATCAATAAAAAAAACAATTATATATAAATAACGGCTTTCTAATTACTATATTTTTTTAACTGGAGGTGAAATTGAACTAAGAAATTTAATATAGCTGTAAAACTTCAGTAATTAAATAGATACACACACACACACATAAACACACACACACACACAGGAACAAGCAAAAAAATATCAGGCAACTAATATAATGAATAAAAGGGAGGGGGATGGTTGTTATTTATAGAACTAAACACATTTTCTTCAGGGGGGGATGGTTGTTATTTATAGAACTAAACACATTTTCTTCAGGGGGGATGGTTGTTATTTATAGAACTAAACACATTTTCTTCAGGGGGGTGGTTGTTATTTATAGAACTAAACACATTTTCTTCAGGGGGGGATGGTTGTTATTTATAGAACTAAACACATTTTCTTCAGGGGGGATGGTTGTTATTTATAGAACTAAACACATTTTCTTCAGGGGGGGATGGTTGTTATTTATAGAACTAAACACATTTTCTTCAGGGGGGATGGTTGTTATTTATAGAACTAAACACATTTTCTTCAGGGGGGGATGGTTGTTATTTATAGAACTAAACACATTTTCTTCAGGGGGGGATGGTTGTTATTTATAGAACTAAACACATTTTCTTCAGGGGGGATGGTTGTTATTTATAGAACTAAACACATTTTCTTCAGGGGGGATGGTTGTTATTTATAGAACTAAACACATTTTCTTCAGGGGGGATGGTTGTTATTTATAGAACTAAACACATTTTCTTCAGGGGGGGATGGTTGTTATTTATAGAACTAAACACATTTTCTTCAGGGGGGGATGGTTGTTATTTATAGAACTAAACACATTTTCTTCAGGGGGGATGGTTGTTATTTATAGAACTAAACACATTTTCTTCAGGGGGGATGGTTGTTATTTATAGAACTAAACACATTTTCTTCAGGGGGAGGGTTGTTATTTATAGAACTAAACACATTTTCTTCAGGGGGGGATGGTTGCTATTTATAGAACTAAACACATTTTCTTCAGGGGGGAGGGGTTGTTATTTATAGAACTAAACACATTTTCTTCAGGGGGGAGGGTTGTTATTTATAGAACTAAACACATTTTCTTCAGGGGGGGAGGGTTGTTATTTATAGAACTAAACACATTTTCTTCAGGGGGGAGGGTTGTTATTTATAGAACTAAACACATTTTCTTCAGGGGGGGGAGGGTTGTTATTTATAGAACTAAACACATTTTCTTCAGGGGGGGAGGGTTGTTATTTATAGAACTAAACACATTTTCTTCAGGGGGGGGGGAGGGTTGTTATTTATAGAACTAAACACATTTTCTTCAGGGGGGGAGGGTTGTTATTTATAGAACTAAACACATTTTCTTCAGGGGGGGAGGGTTGTTATTTATAGAACTAAACACATTTTCTTCAGGGGGGGAGGGTTGTTATTTATAGAACTAAACACATTTTCTTCAGGGGGGGGGGAGGGTTGTTATTTATAGAACTAAACACATTTTCTTCAGTTTATCATTTCTTTTTTCAAAACACTGAGTGCAATAGTGTAAAAAAAAAATTTAAGTTCAATTAATCGAACGCCACAAACAAGATGAAGTACATTTGAATCATTGTTAATCATAGTAATGCAGAGATAATGTACACACGGGGGGGGGGGGACAAATAAAGGAATTGAAAGAAAAAAAAATGTAAATAATGTCGTTGGAGACCACAGAAAGGATTTGAAATGTAATTTTGAAAAGTAAGTGAATCATGTTACGGTCAGAAAAATCTCAGCATTCCCCCAACCACCCCTTTCCCCCTAAACCTCATTGCGCCCTACTGTCATTACAACTATAACCCCGCCTCAAATTCACACTCCTCCTTCCGCCCACCCAACCCTCAATTTTTCCAAGCTCGTAGTTTAGTGTTTAGTTAAATAAATAACGTTTCATTTATTTATTTATTTGAAGAGGAAAAAGAATGGGTGGTCGGCATTTCACGTGACATTCTGACATTTATGGACGGAAAGATGACATTTGTGCCAATTATTATTGTTATTATTTTAAAAAAAATTTACAAACCGGTGCTGGTAGTATCAGTTCCGTGAGACAGCAACGGGGGCCCCCGCGCGGAACAACCGACCGACCGACCCCGGGATGTTCGTCTCGAGGCAGCTCCGGGGTCGGAAACAAGGAGAGCGCGGTACACCAGGATGTGACGTCATACGAAACACCGTCGTGCGGCGTTTGTGCTTTCGTCATCAACGCCAGATACGGCAAATAAACAACACGCACGTGACTCTTTTTTTTTTTGGTTGGTTGGTTTGTTTTGTTTAGTCCTTCGGAAACAAAAAATATCTCGTTGTCTGTGATAACAAACTGAGAGATTTCTCGCAGGAAAACATCGAGATGTACCTTCGGTGGAGGGAGGGGGGCGGCGTTCGTACAGATGGGCGAAATAGCCCCTCCCCCCAACCCCTTCACACTCTAAAATGGGCGGCACGATCAAACATTTTATTTTTATTTAAATCTGATTCTAGGGGATCCGGTACCCGCCGTTCTCAACCGGTGGAACGCGTACCCCAAGGGACATAACTTTCGTTGAATGAAAACAACCACAAAAATTTGAAGAACTAACGTATGAGAGGGTACAGGCGGATATACTTTTGCATCCTTTTGGAGTTTCAGTGGCGGAAAAAGGTTGAGTTCCGCGATCCTGTACAGATGCCTTTTGCCTATGGAAACTCACAGAACATACATTTTTTTTTTAATCGGAATGCGCATCCCTTGCGTTGATCACAGAGACCTTGCCGATTAAGTATTAGGAGATGCTCGACAGACAATGATCCAGTAATATATAAAGAATAAATTATTAGAGTTCAGGCACAGCTAGGCAATGAGGCGGTACGGCACAGGCGGCGATTACATGGGCACCAACTAAAGACGGCATTTTGTATTATTATCCCCCCCTCTCCCACCCTCCCTTGAGGTCGATACGCCGCCTCTGCCGTTGTTTTAATTTATGAATTTGTCCCCCCCCCGGGGGGTTGCAAGCAAAGGGAGATAATGATAAGAAAATATTTCGACGCGATTATTTTTAGACTCAAGGTATAAACCAACTATGGTATTGACCTCAATTAGGTAAAAAAACGTAGAACCTAAACAATAACATCTTCCAAACTTTGACTGAGTTGGCTCAACGGACTCGGGGGTTTCTTGGGGAGGGGAAAAAAACTCACATTCTTTCATGCACACACACAGAGACACACTGATCACACACACATATTTACATATATTGCTCACACACACACACACACACACACACGAGCTCAAACCATCTCTCTCTCTCTCTTTCTCTCCATCTCTTTCTCTCTCTCTCTCTCTCTGACAGGGGTTCACTCGTTCGCTCATCCCGCGCCCATCATCCAGGGAGCCTGTTATTGACTGCGTGTCACTTTCAGAGACTCCACTGATGGTTGGTCTCTGACACCCCCCCGAGTCAAGTGGATGGGCATCCAAATGTCACGTGGCATTTAAACGGGGGCATTAAATGATATGCCAGTGACCCTCCTCCGAGTCTCTCTCTCTCCCCCGCCCACCCCTCATCTCATTCACATTACACAAAAAAATATAAAAAAAAATCTCAGAAACTCGCTAACACTCTAACCTTGCTAGATTCTCAATTCAAAATTATTCTATTGTAAAGAAAAAAATAATAAAAAAATACAACACAGTTTTAAGAAACGTAAACCAAACACAAATATAAAGAATAGAGGTGTGGGTTCTGCGTTAAATCGAACGTAAAGAATTAATACAACAGTATTCCAGTTTAAAATACAATCATGAAAAAAAATCGGATCTGCCCGAAACCAAGAAAAAAATAACCTAGCCTACCGATCAAGACTAAGGGGATATAATTCTATGCAAAGGTTTTGCAGGGTATATAGCTAGTAAATATATATCACCACACAATCTTAACTGCCCAAATGAACCGCTTAGAAGGTGATGTAAAGAGATGTTATGAAAAATCAAAAACACTTGAACCTGGTGCAATGTAGCGTAATATCAAGGGTGTGTGTGTGTATGGGGTTTGGGGGGGGGGGAGAGAACAAGATTTCATAAATAATACAGTCTTGTGACATGTCAGATTTACATGACGTCAAATAAACGCCACACATTGTTCTGCTCTATTCACACAAATATTGCACACCTTCCGGAAGCCAATGGACCAATGGTGGTGGCAGATTTTTAAAAATGTATGAGCATCAAGGGAGACTATTCAATGCTAATGATTGCCAGGTTGTTAAGATCGATATCAAAGAATGGGGATCAATTAAAAAAAAACAGGATCATACAGCTGCTGTGTTTGTGAGCAAACTGTTGAATGTCTTATTTATTGGCCTGCTCTTTGTGTGCGTGCGCATCGCTGGCTCTATGTCTTTCTCAACCTCTGTTTCTCTCTCTCTCTCTATCTCTCTCTCTCTCTCTGTGCACCTTTCTATTCCTAACTACAGTCAATTTTCCCCACATGCACCTACTGTTTCCACCCTACCCCCCCCCCCCCCCCCTCCTCCACCAATGTTAGCCGTTTATTTGACACCGTGCAACGGTCCTGCATCATTCACCCCCAGCCCCCTCCCACCCCCCCCCACAAAAAAACCAACCCTCACCCCGCCACCATCTCCTGCTTTACCCACGGTCTCCCCAGCCTGCTAGGCAGGAACAGCAAATAAACAGCCTAGGAACAGCTACAGCGTGCAGGTGGGGATGAGCGGGTGGGGGTGGGTTGTTGCGGTTATGGTGGAAGGGAAGGGGTTTAACCAGGTGAAGTGGATAGGCAGAGAGGGAGAGAGAGAGAGAGAGAGAGAGAGAGAGAGAGAGTTGGGAAGATGGAGGTACTGATTAACATATTACACCATCTACTCTCCAACATTTCCCGTACCGCCATCTTTACCCGTTTCAAAAAAAAAAAATCCACCGAGCGAGGCAGTGGCAACAGCTTCAACTTGACACGTTCATTACATTTTAAAACTTTCAATCACATTAATAGTAATACTTGGCGTCTGACTGGGCTACACACACACACACACACACACACACACACACACACACACACACACACACACACACACACACACACATACATACACACACACACGCTCATCATTCTGAGATTTTCATAGATTTGTTCCAATCATCAGTGCACCCCTATCCAAGACTGGCACAACTGACCTATATTGTAACCTATCCAGTATTGG
This sequence comes from Bulinus truncatus, assembly GCA_021962125.1. Lineage (NCBI taxonomy): Eukaryota > Metazoa > Mollusca > Gastropoda > Planorbidae > Bulinus > Bulinus truncatus. Next base: position 4,866,753 of record JAGDYQ010000063.1, on the reverse strand, counting down.
CATCACTGACCTATATTGTAACCTAGAAAGAACTAACGAACTAATAATGATAATTTAATGAAAGAAGAAGTAAGGCGAAGCAGAAAACGATAAAAAGCCAGAGCTGAGATAAATATGGCGACCAATGACACATGAATACATTATGTGTTTAGACAACCCTCCCCCCTCCCCCCCCCCCCCCATAAAAAACGCCAAATACAGCAGCAGACAATTTTCGTGTTTTTAGTTAAACTTTCAAACATTATCTTTTTTTTTTTTTTAAAAATCACCCCCCCCCCCCCTTTTTTTTATAATAAACAAAATCAGCCTGTGTATGGTCATGCACAAGTGAGATAGCTCATCTCAACATTTGACGTGCTAGAACAGTGATGCTAAACCTTTTTTTTTCTGTGGGCCATTATTGTCTGCCAAAAACATTTGGAGGGCCAAAAATATCTTTTTTATATATGTATGTATATAATGAGATGTTATTTTTTTAAAACTTGTGGGGGACCAAAAAATTATCATAAAGGGCCAAATTTGGCCCGCGGGCCAGTATTTTAGCATCACTGTGCTAGAACAATAATAAATGTGGTACATTTTTTCTGGTTTAATTATGGCGCTTGAAGAAAAAAAAATATATATATAATCTAGCATAATCATAGAGCAATCATCACTGTCGTCTGATGTGGCGCGCATTATAACTATTAACAACATACACACACACACAGACACACACAAAAAAAACTGTTTAGAGGCTATTCCAGTACATGTCACACTGATCACTAGGAAAATGACGTCATGCTTTCTCGCCGTTCTCTCTCTCTCTCTCTCTCTCTCTCTCTCTCTCTCTCTCTCTCTCTCTAGCTCGTTACATGACTGGTTTGTTGAGATTGGGGAAGAAAAAAAAAAGACAGAACAACCAATCTAGAAAAGAGAACCGTCTTGTTCACAACTCACACAACATGGAGTTGTCATAGTCCCCCCTTGGACGGTAAACTGACCCATATAGCCACCCCCCCCCCCGCCTACACTTTCTAAATTTTTAATTAACATTCTTATATAACTCTAATTGAAAGTGCATGCATCTTAAAAAAAAAAAACGGTGTGTGTGTGTGTGTGAGTGGGGGAGGGGGGGTGAGAGAATGTTTAAAAATGTTCTGGGAACGGGTAGAAAGAAAATAAGGGGGGGGGGAGAAAGGGGGAGAATCGGGAGATATGTCAGGGGTGGGGGGGGGGGAAGGGTGGGCGGCGGCTGATGCTGAAACAATAGCAGTGAGCAATGAGTGCACGTAAGATAAGGAATCGCGTGAAATTAGCTTGGAGAGAGAGATAGATAGATAGACAGAGCCCAGGCAGTTGGTCTGTTTGTTTGGACATGCAAACCGTTATAATAGAAAATAATAAAAAAAAAAAAAACCCAGACGCAGGAGAATAAACTGAACATTTTTTTTTTTATTTTTTGTTCTCTCTTTTTTTTTTTTGTTTTTAGATTAGTTTTGTTTCGCAAAAAAAACCATTAAATAGCAAGACGAAAAAAAAATTTTTGGCTCTGGTTGTTTTGGGGTTTTTTTTTTTTTAATTGCAATGCTCTGGTCTCTCTGCGCCTTATTCTCCCACCACATCCCGTCTACTCAACGTTACACCTTCATGCCCGGTTTGAAAAAACAAAACAAAAAACAAGCCCCCTTTCATACCAGTCGCTGCTCTGCACCGCGAGCGTCACCCAAACTTTACATAATCTGTTGACCCGGACCCCCGGTTCTGGTCGAAAGGGAACCCAAGTGTACCCGAATGACCTCCCCCCTCTCCTCCCTCACTTCCGTATTATCTCCACAGATTATCTACTCACACTTGTCTCTCCGGTGCTCACTTCCCCCTCCCTCCCTCCCCCTGTTGTGTTCACAGATCTGTTGCCCCCCCGACCCACCTCCCGAAACCCACGCACATTCAGGCGGGTGGGTGGGGTTGAATCGGGTTAGGAGCGCGGGAGAGAGGGGGGGGGGAGGGAGAGATGGCGCCGACGTGTGGACCCTTGCGAGTCAAAACATTTCCCAAAAGTTCAGGCGAATTTTCAAGAACCCGCTGGGGGGTGGGGAAGAGGGTAGCACGCTAGTAATGCGATATATCGCCTGGGACGTGCCCTAAGACATCTACATTCAAATTAAGAAAATGAGTGCACTGTGCACTTAGTCTTTTCATGAATAATAAGTACTGTTAAACGCTCTATATGAAAAAAATACACTACAGCGCATGCGTAGGTTCAATAAAATAATACCGCATCAGTTAAATAGTTTATATACAATCAACAACTGCAATGGCCGCTGTTCTACACTGCCGGCTTTATCATCCATCACAATTCTGCCGCTAGTACGTCACACAGTCACTGCTTTCCAGAGCAAATTAACAGGGGGAATTCCCTATTCATAAAGCAGAGGGGAGAGTTATAACAGTACTATACCCTCCTCCCATACACACACACACACACACACATATAATATACGTCTCTGTAATAAAAAGATGTTCAATCTATATAATTCAATTCATCCATCCACTCACTCACATTTTGTTGGGGGAGGTAAAAACAGGCTGAACATTGTACCCGTCCCACAGTCCGATGGCCGTCGTGGCTACAAAAACAGGTTGGGGGGGGACTATCGATCTAAGATTCCAGGGTTCGATCTCCGATGAGGAACAACTGATAATTTAGGTCATGCTGTGAGTCCCTGCTATATCTCCCGTGGCCATTGCACTATATGCTCTGGTGGTGGGGGGGGGGGGGAAGATGAAAGAGGGGAGACTATAAACACAGTCCCATTAGTGGTTTATATGATCTACAGTAGTGGTCTCCAGGCCCCCGGATAGAATGATACTGGGCTGTCCAAGAAAAATTAAAGTATCTCCCTTATATTTACTGTTGTGTATTTCTCGCGGGGCTGTGCAACTGTCCATGGAAAGGAAATAATCAACGCCTCCCCCACATCGGGCCGCGGTGAAATTATCAAACGATGACCGGTCCGTTGGGAGGAAATTACTGATCTAAGAGATTTCATCTAATCCTTACAGGAACTTCTCAAACACAGGTGAGCTCTTACTTCACGTGACCCCCCAGTGGCCTGCATGGGCCAGTGGTTCTAAAAATGTGTACACTTTGCGACCCAGCCCTTTAAAAATAAAACACACTCTGTTTTTTGCTTGTTTAGAACGATGATGATAGAAGAGTACAATCAAATTAAAAAAAATGTTCCCTTCCACTGAAATAAAAGGGCAGCACGCACCGCAATTCATCTAAGACGTTCAAATTTTTAACAAACGAAATATTTCAAAATGGTTACATGTTAGAATGGTAACTAAGATTACAGTGTAAGCGATCAGTAAGACACAGTAGAGCGCACAGAATGAATTCAGATGTCAAACGCGTGGCGCTATTTACCTCCCAAAATTGAGAAAAAAATTTTCACCCAAAAATTAACGAAGAAAAAAAAAATCTAGGTCAACTCTATAAATAGCTCACCACTAACTATTAACCTTTTGAAATTGTTCATGTGTGTGTATGTGTGTGTGTATATATATATATATAAATATATATATGTAAATATAATTCCCAATACCAGATGAGGTGAGATTTCTAAGTACACGTTAAAGTATAAAGTGGGACGACTAGCCCGTAGGCATCAGGGATTGCGGGTGGGGGGGGGGAGTAAAGCGCTGGGGGTAAGAAAATTTAATTTCGCATCAACATGAGCTGGGAATGAGCCGTTGAAGCATGTGCGCGTGAGGAGTTTTAAAAAAAAAATTATGTGTGTGTGTGTGTGAGCCGATGTGTTAGTGTGAGGGAGATATGAGGGAGGGGTGGGAGAGGAGGAAGGTTTAAAAAAAAAAAAAGTGTGAGAGCAGAAAACTGCAGGCTGTATAACAGTTGTGACCTCAATTAAAATCTTGAAGGAAAAACATTAACAACGAGAACTGTGGGTCATGAGTGTGTTGCCTGCGCGACAGCGTGCAGTGAGTAACAACTGTGTTCCGTGGGTCATGAGTGTGTTGAATGCGCGACAGCGTGCAGTGAGTAACAACTGTGTTCCGTGGGTCATGAGTGCGTTGAATGCGCGACAGCGTGCAGTGAGTAACAACTGTGTTCCGTGGGTCATGAGTGTGTTGAATGCGCGACAGCGTGCAGTGAGTAACAACTGTGTTCCTTGGGTCATGAGTGTGTTGAATGCGCGACAGCGTGCAGTGAGTACCAATAGGCGGAGCCACTTTGTAGCAGAACCGTTCTTAAGGATAGGTACCCGCCTAGGCCCCCCCACCCTCTCTGATAAGAGGGCCCCCTGTAGGAACTTTAAATATGGCTTAGTTCGACTAATTGTATGTGTTTATATTTTAACACGTACTGTGTGACGATATGGTTTTGTTTGTTTTTTAATTCAACAAATATACAAAGCGGAAATAATTTCCAACAAGAATAAAACCAAAGTTTATTTTTGGTTGACATTCGCTCATTGTTTAAACAAATATGATATTCACTTTGTCCGACCAATGCTGTCTTATATCAACAGCATTAACTAAGAGATGACAAAATTGATCAGAAAATGTCGTGCTACATTTTATTTCTTGAATTTCTTTTTTTTTTTGTGCAATAAAACTTAAAAGTACATGAAATCGCCAGTACTAAGTTGTCACAAATTAATGTAAAAAGGTGTACTTTTTAAGCTGTTATTATATGATTTTTTATCTCTATGTTGGTATAAATGGGTCAAGGAACAATAGTATTTGCAGAACGTCTGGTATATCGGTCTATTACGTTATCCGGGTTGTTACGTTAAGCCGGATAAACGAGTTATACTATTTAAGCTAATTAATTAATTTCTGACCATGTGCACGTGAGTTAAAAATTCAAAACCCCAGGGTCGGTGTTGATGTGAAGATGTAGGTCACACTTGAGACCCGGTGTTTAAAAAAAAAAACAACAACTTATGTATGGATTAATCTGAGGATCCAGTGACCTTGATGTGCGGGGGGGGGGGAGGGGGGAACTGATGAGGTGAGCGGTGGGTGGAGGGGTTGGATGGGGGAGTGGGTGGGGGGGTAGCGGAGGTTGTGGGTCAATGTGCGTGAGTGTGAGTGTGGGTGAAGGTCGTCAATGGAGAGTAGGTTAAAGGTTAATATATGGAAGAGGGTGGGAAGGTCAGCGCGTGAATGCCGATGTTGGTGTTGGTTGAAGTTATGGAGGGGAAGGGGGGGGGCGGGGGTCAATAAGTTGATGAGAATAAAGGAGGACGGGGTGGGTGGGGATATGAGTGTGTGTGTGTGTGGGGGGGGGTGATGACAGAGGGCAATCATGGATGCGCGAGACAATATTTTGATTGGGTTTAAACTGACTGTTGAAAAACAGAAAATGTAAGAAAATATAAGTCGACTGTGTTACTGTGATATCTTTGTGACCTCTAACCCTTGCGCGTGCGCATACATAAATTGTCGAGCGCGCGCAAAAGCAATAAATGAGCACACTCGTTTAGTAGTCTTATATTTATTAATAGTGCGCAAAAAAAAAAAAATTCAATTTTCGCTTCCAAAGAAGCGCCCAGCCCATTATCATTTATGTATAATTAAAGATCATTTGTATAATTAAAGATCGTGCGTATAATTAAAGATCATTTGTATAATTAAAGATCGTGTGTATAATTAAAGATCATTTGTATAATTAAAGATCGTGTGTATAATTAAAAAGATCATTTGTATAATTAAAGATCGAGTGTATAATTAAAAAGATCATTTGTATAATTAAAGATCGTTTGTATAATAAAAAATCGTGTGTATAATTAAAGATCATTTGTATAATTAAAGATTGTGTGTATAATTAAAGATCATTTCTATAATAAAAGATCGTGTGTATAATTAAAGATCATTTGTATAATTAAAGATCGTGTGTATAATTAAAGATCGTGTGTATAAATGAAGACCATATGTATGATTAACAATCGTTGTAATTTTGAAGTTCATGCTCAGTTGAAGACCGCATGTATAAGAATAAATGAGCAAACATCGTGTAGTATCGATTTTTTTGTCCTATACGATTATCAAAATTGCCTAATCGTCGTTTATAAACTTTAAAAAAAAAATAATTACTCTAATGGTTCAGAATCGGGTTATTAACAATAGTATAGGATCTGTCTTACACAAGATGGTGTGGAAAAAAATACTACTTTAAGGCCATTGCAATTTATGTTGGACAACTCTCAATCTAGGTTCGAACTAGGCGAGTACTAAGTGATCTCCCCTACTTTCAAAACTCTATAAAGTTCAAATGCCAGTGAGTGGATGGTGGAAAGGACCCTGTTAATAAATTATATAATATTAATATTTCTTTTAGTTCCTCCAATTCTTTTATTCATATTCACACGCACGCACGCACACACACACAAACAGTTTTCTAAGCGACAAACCAACGTAAAAGAGTCCCCTCAGGGGGAGAATTTCGCAAAGACGAAGAGAATCTTGGGCCCCGCCTTCGTCTGCACTGCTCGAAGAATTAGGATACGCCCAAAAAAAAAAAACAGCTGTTCTCAACCTTTTATGCGGTTGTACCCTAAAGTATGAGTAAGTATGTCGTCGGGTACCACTCACGCGTAAAAAGCTCAGCAAACCGGCTACCCTTCTTCAAACTCTTGGTTTGTTTAAAACGAAAATTAAAAGTCCGGCATAAACCTTTTGGGGGAGGGGGGGTAATGCCTACTACCGGTTGATAACCGCTGCCTTAGAAAAGTCCAACTCGCTTGTTTCTCTCACCCCCCCACCCCCCAGGGACTCCTCAAAAACTCCCCCCCCCTTAAAAAGAGGGTTTTGACCAATGATGGTCAGCACCTGATGAACAGGAGCAGAGTGACCATGATTACGTATGCAGACGCATATGAAATAGGCTTTGGAATCAAACCCCGACTATAAACACTGGCGGCCCCCCCCCCATAAAACTTTTAAGGGGGGGCGGCGCTCCCCCTTGAATTTCCAGTGTGCCCCCCCCCCTAAAATTTTAACTTTTTTAACTTTGTAATTCATTTTAGTTTATATGTATCATTTTCATTTTCATAATTCATTTGATTTATTTCTTAAATTTAATATTTAAAAGAAATTATAATTAATTGACATTTTACAGTAATCACATTATTGAGAGTTGTTGTGGCATATTTTAAAATTAGTTGCAAGTACCCGGCTTTGCCCGGGTTTAAAATAATGTTTTCTGTTTATTTAAGAAGCGTAATTTGACGTTTAATTAAGATTTAAAATAAGACGCGTAAAAAAGGGTTTATTTGCATGCAAATTGCAATAAAAGGGTACATTTATCTTAAAGCAATGTGATACACAACATTTTTGGCAGTTCCTCTCTCTCTCCCTCTTTCCCTCCCTCCCTCTTTCCCTCCCTCTCTCTCCCTCTTTCCCTCCCTCCCTCTCTCCCTCCCTCCCTTCCTCTTTCCCTCCCTCTCTCTCTCTTAGGCATGACTGTATCAAAAGATGACTATTCCTATGGATGAAGGAATGGAATGTAATAATGTAGTAAGTAATGTGATATTTGGTTCCCCGTACCGATCATATTTATAGTAAGTTAGCTATGTGGGAGAGAAGCTCGTAAAACCTGAAATCGGGGTAAAAATTTGCCAATTTTCATGTCTTTGATATCCAAAATAATTAATTACAATTAAAGTACCCATTGAAATGGAACGAAACCTGTTTAAGAACATTCCCCATGTAATTTTGTGTCCGTTTACCCAGTGGCGCAACCAGCAAAAAATGCTGGGGGGAGGGGGAGGTGGGGCTCACATATTGAAAAAAAAAAACAGTTTGACAGTCTTTTTTGTAACTTTATAACGTAAATTATGTATTGATAATTTGGCCCTGCCCCCCCCCCCCCGGTTGCGCCACTGCGTGTATCAAATTTCATGTTATTTGGTTGTCTGGATCTTGAGTTTTAAGGGAACAGACAGACAAATAGCAAATGCGTCTTATAAGTATAGAGAAGTATTGCCATCTACCGAATGACGGAAAATGTAATTTTTAAAGAAAATACAATTATTTATTATCTTTTCATAAATTACTTTTTGTTTATTGAGTTTCCCGTTTCCGGTTTCATATTCATCATCATTCATGATAATTATCAGTAATTTTCTAATCTAATTTCACTATTAATTTTGTAAACAAACTGACATTACGACAGATATGCTCAATGTTCATTTTTAATTTTTTCAATATATTATTTTTTAACAATATCGATTAAATACTTGCTACAGAATTACTATATTCTATTATGGAATTTGTCTTTCGGTCATATTTTGTCTTGCCCCTCTTTTAATTTTCAAGGGGAGGGGGGGCGCCGCCCAACTTCGCCCACACGTAAGTCTGTTTACCCTACCATCCATTTCCCATTCCAAAAAAAAAAAATACACATGTCATTTATATCTCAAATGTAACTTTTCTTTCATAAAATAATAGTATAGCCAGAAAGTTGTCGCTCACTTATTATTAATGCATTTTTCTTTCTTTATTCTCCCCCCCCCCTTCCCCGCCAAGTCACATTTTTAACACTCTCTCCACTTAAAGATGCCCCAAAAACAAGTTGACGCCGGTTCCATTGTTTCAAACTAGGAGCTCGCGTCAGAAATGACAACCACAGTCACAGAGTTGAAGGACAAACTTACTTTTAATCTTCTTTTGAAGTTTTTGCTTTGCGTTTCAATGTCTATAAATATTACTCTTATATTCTTTCATTCATGTACTTTCATACTATAAACTATTTGTTCAATGTTTTAGTGAAAAACAGAAAATTTTATTTTTTATCTGTCTGTCAGTTAAATTAATAAAAAAAGTATCTTGTAAAATGACACTCTTTAATGTTACCGTTTCAAACGTTCAAAGCAAAATTTTGATAGGTCGGCTTTCATTTTTAATCTTCTGTTGTTCTTTTGTGTGTCAATATTAAAAATTCTTTCCTTTGTTTCATTTTGGTTATAGCAACAGTTGTATCAGACTGTTTGCCGGTCTAACTCTTAGAGAAAAATCTATTGATGTTTTTATTGCTATATACAAAGCACAAACGAAAATATTCCTTTCTTTCCATCATATCGACACTGCTAGTTTCAGAACGTTAATTAATATAAAATATTAAATTTAGCTCAGTATTACAATAATTCTAAAAAAATACATACACTGTCTCGTGTACTGATGTTTGCATAGCATAGTCTAGAGACTCTAGACCATGTCTAGACATTGATTTGAAGTGTCATGAAACTGTTAGTGCAGCTGATGCAAGACGCTGTATTTTCAAATGCGATAAAAAATTGGGCGCAAAAAAATGGTGATACAAAATTTCTAACATCTCGTTATTTTGACCTAATTATAACAGAGTTAACCAAACACTTGTCGCAGAGGCGTAGCTAGGAGGGTAAGCGGGCGGGGGGTACATATGTCCCCGGGCGCCGAGGTTCAGGGGCGCCAAATGGTATATTTTCTATATAATATTATATGTTTTCGAATGGGGGGGGCGCTAAAAAAAGTATTAAAAAGGTAAAATGCCCCGGGCGCAAGTTGCATTGCCCCCCCCCGCTACGCCTCTGACTTGTTCTTTTACCTCCACCAGTACACTACAGTACCTCCACCAATACACTACAGTATATAATGTAAACTAGTGAATGAAACTTTTTTCTTTTTTTTCGACCGGGAAGGGAGCAGGAGGTTCACTTGTCCAAGGGCTATATAACAAAACATCATCATTTTATATTACAATTGGGGCTTTTGTCGACGTACCTGGGGGTGAGGGTGTGTAGAAATAATGACAGGGTTGGGGTGGTAGATCTACTTAATAAGTGAACGAAATTGTTGCGTGAAATTCCGTTATTTATCGATTTTGTGAACTTTCAGCATTTTGGTCAAGTTAACGCATTTAAGTGTTGCGTTAAAAATTTTAATCGCAAATTTTTTTCGACGCGTTAATCGCAAATTAACGCAGTTTAATCAGCAGCCCTAATATATATATATATGTATATATATATATATATATATATATATATATATATATATATATTTATATATATAAAAATATATATATACATATATATATATATATAAATATATTTATATATATATATATATATAAATAAATATATATATACATATATATATATATATATAAATATATTTATATATATATATATATATAAATAAATATATATATACATATATATATATATATAGCTAGATAGATAGATAGATAGATAGATAGATAGATAGATAGATAGATAGATAGATAGATAGAAAGATAGATAGATAGGATAGATAGATTAGTAAATCTATAAATAAAAAAAGTTACAAAGACAAAAAGAGATCAAATCGAAGAGAGAAGATAAAAAAACCGGAGTGGAACAAAGTTGGTATGTATGAACTTCCAACAAAAAAATGCAAGAAACAAATGATGAACTGCATGAACGATGTAAGCGTGAAAGATTAATGACGTGAAAAAACAATGAAACAAAAGATAATTTAAACAAGCAATTAAGCCTGTTCCATTCTGGACACAGGACGTGTTAGCGCATTTTCTTGTTATGTATCAGTACGTATGTTACTTTCAGTAAATATTTGTAAATTTTGGAAATGTTTATAAATTCAATTGTGTAATGCATATATCTGTAAAAAAATATTATAAAGACGTTTCTTTATATTTGAAAAAAAATTATTTTCTCTTAAATCTAACTACAAGTGGTTTGTGGTTACTGAAATAGGACTCATAATTGAAAACATTCGAAATTATAGTCATTTAATCGTCCGGAAACTCCGTCATTTGTTGCATAGCTCTGATACTTTCAATTAAACTCAGAACACAAGCTTACTATTTCATTTGATGAGTTTCTTAATAAATCTTGGTGAAACTATGTGCTGCAGTATTTCGCACCAAATGAATGGGTTATTGAACGTACAAGGTGTATATATAATATATAAGCCCCTTAGGAGCTCTGAAGCCCGGCCCTCATTGGTCCTATCGCGAAATGGACTTTTGATGTACACTTGGCAGGCCAAGACCTACAAAATGATATATACATCATGGGTCTAGGACTTATGGTTGTTGAGATATGGGCGCTCTTTATTAATATAGCTTATATAGCAAAAAACGGTACTAAGCCCCCTTTTACGGCCCTGAGAGGTCAGATCGCGAAATGGAAAAAAGTCATTTCTTGGCAGGCCAAGACCAACAAAATGATATATACATCATGGGTCTAGGACTTATGGTTGTTGAGATCTAGGGTGATGACGGACAGACGGACAGACAGACAGACAAAACAGGGACAATAGAGCATTTTTTTTCGAAAATGCTCTAAAAATGACGCCAGACGCAATTAGATGGAAAAGGGGTTTATAAATGGACATACGGACAGTTAAAGGGATATAAACGGTTAATGTAAACATTTCAAAGAATGCAAAATATAGATTTTTGTCAATCACAGTAATGCTAGAGCAACTACCAAGAAAGATAACCCAACAATATAACCACACAAGAGTTGTTTTACACACATATAAGTAAAAAAATATATATATACATATATATATATATATTTATATATATATATATATATATATATATATATATATATATATATATATATATATATATATACTGGAACTGATTTTTTAATGAAATAATTTCTTCTGTCAGCAGTTTTAGGTGTTCTGTATTTTTTGTCTTCCCTTTAAAATATAATTTTATGTATTGTTGACGCTGTCTTCTTCTTTCTCTACCTGGTAAATAATTCGTGCTCCCATTGTCACACACACACACACACATATATATATATATAATCTTTTCTGCTGCAAGCACCTCCTATACATGAATGGAGGTTGGAAGAGGTGGAGGGGGGAGGAGAGAAAGACCCCCCCCTCCTCAACAATCTCTCTCTCACACACATACACGTTTTTTTTTTTGCATTACCCTCCACCCACGCTTACACTTGTGTGTGTGTGCACGCGCGCGCGTGAGTATGTATGTGTGTGTGTGTGTGTGTGTGTAGCTCACCAGGTAAACTGGGTCTCAATTCGACTCTGTGCTGAAGGTGGTGGGGTGAGGGATGGAGCCGGTGGGGTGGAGGCGGTAACCCTGAGTGGGTCAAATATTGTGTTTGTTACATGGTGAGCAATGGGGGGGGGGGAGAGAGAGATCGGGTGAGGGGGTGGTGAGGCAGCCTCCCCAATCTCTCCCCCCCCCCCGCGTTATCTCTCTCTCCCCCCCCCCCCCTTTCCACCCCGAGGTGTAGGTGCATGTCGGGAGACGTAACGAGATATAATTTCCGGAAGTTGCGTAGCGCATTCTTTTTTTTATGTTTAGTTTTTTTTTTGTCTTAATTTCATCAACGGAGACGTATGGATGGGTGTGTGGGGTAGGGGGGGGGGTAAAGGGTTGAGGTAAGGTTGGAGGGGGGGGGGGCGAGGAGAAGATAATCCTCCATGACCCGGAAGTTTGGATTGAGGGCAGGGGGAAAAAAATTAAAGAGAACTAAAGGTGGGGAGGGGGGGGACGGGGAAGGGAGATTTGCTTTTAAGGTGTTGCAGCATTGTGAGCAGAGTTTCGCCATGAAGGAGGTTGAATTCTTCAATTGCACGTTCTCACACTGGCAGGCCATGCTAACTCCTTTCTCCCCACACTTTTAGCTAAACTCAAACTCACACTCACACACACACACACACACACACACACACACACACACACATACCTCCGCACTCTTAAACTATATTCATGTCCCATGTGCAACCAATCGCCATTATTCAAAAATATGAGCGAATCCGCAAGGGAACGACAACACAATGGTTACAATCTCTCTCGACTCTTTCAGGCCAATCTCTGTTGATAAAGACACAGATAGAGAATCTGGTGATAAGACAAATTTATATATATATATATATATATATATATATATATATATATATATATATATATATATATATATAGAGAGAGAGAGAGAGAGAGAGAGAGAGAGAATCAAAGCGGCTATTGATCGGAACGAATTGAAGGCCAATGAATGAGTTCAATGTGTTTTATGAAGTTATATCAGATTATGTAAAAGTAACGGTCAATGAATGAACATAACCCTGTAAGAAAATGTTTTGCTTTTGCCCAAAATTAGTCTTAAAAAAAAACACTTTTTTTATGGCAAAGTGCCAACATTCCAATTAAAATTATAAGAAAGTGATATTTTAGTCGCGTGCCGACTGATGAGGCTCTGCGTGCTGACTGTGACACGCGTGCCATAGGATCGCCACCACCGGTCGTGACGGTCGTTCATGAACGTAACGGTAGTCAAGAATTAAGAAGAAACATTGGCAATAGTTCCTGAATGAAAAGTGAGATGGTCTCTTAAAAGGCTATGCACGGTTCATGGTATTCAATACATTATATGTGACAAATCAATGCATGGTGTTTACACGTGAGCATCAATACACATATCATCTTCAAGGTTCGATCAGAAGTGTTACCATTGGGCCACGCGAACGACCCTGTTAAATGGACGGGTGTCAGCGCATCCATAGGTTAGCGAGCACCGTTCAGTGCACACAGCACCCATCAGTTGACATGCACGTTTTGAACAGGGTGATGGAGGGGGAGAGAAAAGGAGGGGGGGGGTGATTCGTGAGCATGACGAGTCAAGATGCCCTGCCTTCTGCACGTAACGCTGAGAATGACGTCATCCAGCCCATGGTACTCTCTAAACGAATTTTTTTTTGTTTGTTCCGGAAGCCGGGTAATGAAATGGGTTAAACACGTACATTAATTAACGTTAACCCTAACGGGCATAGGGTGGCAATATGTTTTTTTTTATTATTTTTGTTCTAAAACCAAATCGGTGATACTATTTAAAGATATGATATCTTGTCAGTGGCTTTCCCCCCCTCCCTCCCTTCATTCCCCGGTCTTGGGGGGGGGGGGGGTTTACGCCGCTTAACAAAATATTTTTAAGTGTACACTTAAGAAAGGGGAAGAGAGAGAGAGAGAGAGAGAGAGAGAGAGAGAGAGAGGGAGAGAGAGAGAGAGATGGAAAATCAAATAGATATCACTTTAGCTATAATAAATTGAGTGTTTCACCATCCGTGTGTTAAAAAACCTGACCTTAATACGTGAAAAAAAACAACTATTATCTCATGAATTGGGGGGGAGGGGGGACGAAATTTGTCTTTATATATATATATATACTAGTTACAAGTACCCGGCTTTGCCCGGGTTTAAAATAAGGTTTTCTGTTTACCTTCTGTTTTCTCCCTCCCCCTCTCTCCTTCCCCCTCCCTACCCCTCTCTCCCTTTCTCTTTCCCTCCCTCCCTTTCTCCCTCCCTCCCTCTCCTCCCCTCTCTAACTCTCCCATCTCCCTCTCTCTCTCCCTATATCCCTCCCTCCTTCTCTCACCCCCGTCCCCCCTCTCTCCACCTTCCTCCCTCCTCTCTCCCTCCCAGCCCCCTCTCACTCTTTATCTCTCACTCCCTCCCCTCTATCTCCCTCCCTACTCCCTCCCTTCCTTTCTCTTTCCCTCCCTCCCTCCCTTTCTCTCTCCAACCCTCCCTCTCCCTCCCTCCCCATTAATCTCCCTCCCTACCACCTCTCTCCCTCCCTCCCTCCTTCTCCCTCCCTCCCTGCCCCCTCTCTCTTTATCTCTCTCCCCCCTCCCTCTCGCTGTACAATTAAACGTCAAATTACGCTTCTTAAATAAACAGAAAACCTTATTTTAATCCCGGGCAAAGTCGGGTACTTGCAGAATGAAAAAAAAACAACAACAATATTTTTTTTCCCGTCCCTAGCCCTTTCTTCACCGTCCGTTCAATTACACATTCACTTGGTGCGCGATTTTTATTTATAGTGAAGGCGATCCCATACCGTGGATACTTAAATATAGTAAAATACTAAAATAATTAATTACAATTAAACTACGCATTGAGATTGTATTAATAATGTTAATAATGTCACAGAAACATTATAATTAACGTATTTCGGTTTATTAAAGTGCACCTTTAATTTTAATCTTCCGAATACATAAAACGATAGGTAAATAGATATGACTATTGATTTCATCATGTTTACAATTGAAGTTTCTGGCAGTTACCCCTCTTTTAAAAATGTGTCATAGGGAAATGACGTCACAGAGGAATTTTATTTATGGCGCCGTCGAGATTACTTTAATATAGTAAAATACTAAAATAAAAATAATTAATTACAATTAAACTACCCATCGAGATGAAACGAAACCTGTCCTATAACCTTCCCCATGTAATTATGTGTATGTGTAACAAATTTCACGTTTTTTGGTTTTCTGGATCTTGAGTTATAAGAGAACAGACAGACAGACAGACAACTAATGCGTCTTATAAGTATAATATATATATATATATATATATATATATATATATATATATATATATAAATATATATTTTCGCTGGTAATTTGCAACAAAACGGGATAAGACCAGAAATCGGACAGGAGGACCCCGCCAGACCAATATTATCGTCTGCTCTCTCCAGGGAAGATCTGGCTGCCGCTTCTTTACAAGGCTAATTACGTTTTGTGGGAGAGAGGGGATTGAAGGGGGGGGGGGGGGAGAGGAGTTGAATTTAATTTTTTTTTAATTATTTTCTTTTTTAAAGAGGGAAAAAAAAAGTGTAACATTTTCACAACTGGCTGTAAAAATTAAAAAAAAAATTGTTACAGACCATGGAGTAAAACAACAATAAAATAATACGCGCGCTGAATGTGTTTATGTATTTTTAAATTTTTTTTTTTTTAGCTTGACAAGACGCCATGAGAAGTGAATGGAACAAGTTGAGGAACTTTTATTTTGAATATTTAAAAAAAAATTGATGTTAGCATGGAGTTTAAGAAAAGAGACTAATGCAGGTCGAGTTCTAGACTCAAGTGGGTCGAGTTCTAGACTCAAGTAGGTCAAGTTCTAGACTCAAGTAGGTCAAGTTCTAGACTCAAGAAGGTCAAGTTCTAGACTCAAGTAGGTCGAGTTCTAGACTCAAGTAGGTCGAGTTATAGGCTCAAGTAGGTCGAGTTCTAGACTCAAGTAGGTCGAGTTCTAGACTCAAGTAGGTCGAGTTATAGGCTCAAGTAGGTCGAGTTCTAGACTCAAGTAGGTCGAGTTCTAGACTCAAGTAGGTCGAGTTCTAGACTCAAGTAGGTCGAGTTCTAGCTAATTAATTTCACGTTTACGCTGCGTTTTATCATTTTTTTTTACCTTTATATTTCGACAAAACGCCCTGAGATGTGAATGGAACATGTTTTAAAACTTTTCTGTTGTTGATTATCTCCCCCTATGTTAAAAAAACCCCACCCTTCTGTAAGGATGAGAGACAATCTCTTAGACCCTATAGGACACTAATGCGACTTTTATTTTTAATTGCCCCTATTTCATCACCACCTTGGAGGCACCACGGGAGATAAAGCCACGACCTGAACTATCCATTGGTCCTCAACGGAGATCGAACCCGAGACCCTCAGGTAGATAGCTTCAAACAAACGACCACCTGTGTCCCGTAGGATAGGTGTGAAACCAATCAATTTCAAATACGCTGCATTTAGACCGCACCCCTCCATCAACCCCCTCCCCACCCCCGGGGGGCTCCCAGCCCAGGGCAACGTGTGGCCTACTTCTAGCAAGTAGCCCAATGTCAAACTCTGACGTCATTCCTTGACAATTACACATTTTATAAAGGAACAAACAAACAGGTGATGAAATGAGATTTTTTTCGGAACCGGAAGCACTGCGTTTGGTGCACCTCAGATGTACTCAATGCCGCTAGTGCACATACTTTAGCACATTTTATAACGTGCTCCGCGGAGTGGCTGCAATATTCCGCCGGGGCGCACTTAAGATGTGCACAGTGCTGTGCACTTTAAATTCAATTTAATGCTCCCCATCCTCTGTCATTTTTTACTACCACCCACCTTCCCCAGGGTGCACCTGAGATGTATGCTGTGCGCTTCTAATGCATTTTACCCGCTTTTTTTTTTCTTGGAAATATGGTGTCTTCATTTTCCACAATAACGGTGTGTTCAGAGATGCACAGACACAAGACACAAACACACAACAGCTACACGACAACCTTGTCATCATAACTTCCAGCACCACACACACACACACACACACACACACACACCTGATCAATTAAATCATCGGATTTAAAACAATCGTGATTATTTAACAAATGTCATCACAAATGTCATGTACTCATCGCGACGACAGATCTCCGCAGTGACTAGCAAATGTGACATTTGAAATAAATGCTAAATGTCAGCACGTTTTTAACCCCCCTCCCCCCTCTCGCTCTCCCACAATGCCTCTTTATCGCACGTTCTCTCTCTCTCTCCCTCTCCCTATCTTCTTTCTCTGTCCCTCTATCCCTCTCTCTGTCTCTCACTCTCTCCCTCTCTGTTTCTACTGCTCCCCCCACCCTACCTACTCAGAAACACAAAGACACCAATTTCTTCCAATCTATTTCTATTTGTCAAATATCTTTTGAACTCCACCCCCACACTCACACACACCCCACCCTTCCCATTTGTGTTGTTTAAAGGAGGTTAAAAAAAAAAAGATGGCGGGCCAAAAAGGGAATACTTACATGTTCCTTATATTTTTATAACCAGCATCTTCAGTTTATTTGTAAACACTTTACAGAAAACTCCCGGCACGTGCATCGCATGGTATAATTCACCCGGGTGACATTAGCAATGGATAGATGAGGGGGAAAGGAACAAAGGGACGCTACTTATCGCACTTGTAAATGAAAGCACAAAAGGAGTTGCGGAACTTTGTTCCATTCTTGAATGGCAACAATTTTTGTGTGTGTGTGTGTGTATACTTCCACGTCTTGTTTTAAGTTTCTCTTTACGTCTAAGAACTTTATTTTTTTGGCGGTGTCTTTCTGTTACATGATTTCTTACGTCTCTGTGTATCCCTACACTTCTCTTTCTCTTTCTTAGTATAGTAAAAATAAAAATGGCTTGTGTTTCGGCCTATAAAAACCTTGGAATCAATGAAAGCTGCCACCGTAAATAAATAAATACAAAAGTGTCGTATTAAAATGTGTGAATGAATTATGTTAGTACATTAAAAATACTGAGGTGGATATAACTCGTTGTAACGGTATAACGAATTCATTAAATGAATGTTATGTTTAAACATAAGGGACAGTTGATTGAATCCTTGCACAGATGTGTTGAATTGTATGGCTACAAAGTGGAGTCAAAACAGTATTCACACATACTAGCTGTACCCTGCAAAACTTTTGCACAGAGTTATATCCCCTTAGGTTTGATCGGTAGGCTAGGTTATTTTTTTTTGGTTTCGGGCAGATCCGATTTTTTTCATGATTTGTATTTTAAACTGGGATACTGTTGTATTAGTTCTTTACTTTCGATTTTACGCACAGCCCAAATCGCTTTTATATGTATTATAAGCATATAATAGCATTTTATTTAAAATTGTGTTTGCAGTTTAATAGTACTTTTTGAGTTGTGTTATTAGTTTTATTGGACGATTTCTTCACAAGGAAAATAGCTTATACATATCTATATGTGACCATTGCAGCATGTATGTCGGACGTGTTTAGGACAACGTGAGTTCATCATTTGATGTCTCTCACGTAGTGAGCGGGCGGGAGAGAGGTCACCATTATAACAAGTTTGTCTGTCTATCCATAAGCATTAATGGGACAGTTTTTTGTATGTCCTCTTTTTCGTCTTCACCACAGCCAGGGCAGCAATGGTCACGGAGGCATCATGGGAGGGGGGGCATTAAGTTTAGTTACGGTACAGTAATGTAACAACAAAACACCAAAACAAAATAAATATCTCACAAGTACGGGCCCCCCTTCCGGGTTAAACTTGATGGGGGAGGAGGAGGGCGTTATTCCCAGTCCACCATAATGCATACACCCCCGGCATATATTATAACAGCAAGTAGTACGAGATAATATTTTCTGATGCAGAGTCGAGGTATGGTTAGGAAGAAACTGCGAAATAAATAAAAAAGAAGAATAATTCCTCCTCCCCCCACCCACCACCATCACACCATCTCCTAAACATAACGCCCCCCCCCCACAGAACCCCACCCTACACCCACACACACCTCTCTATAAAAAAGGTCAACTCACTAATTATCTCCCAACAGAGTAACTCACCCGTCCATCGAGATGTCTTCTATACATGACCTACTAAGTTCACGGTAAAAAGGGAAAAAAAGGGTGAGGGCTCAGGGGGTGGGGTGGGGGGAGGAGAAGGGTGGAGGTCAAAGATCGGGTTTAGAAGGGGAAAAAAAAAAAGACTTTTTCTTCTTCTACTCTGAAATGAACCGTGTCAGAGAGGAGAACTAAAAAGTACTAGCCCCCCGCCTCCCCCACACATACTAACGTCAGTAGAAGAAACAAGCACTAGGTGTCGCCACCATTTTTACGGGTGTCTGGGAATGGAAGGGGGTGGGGGGGGAGAGATTGTACCGAGCATCCGTGCAGTGAGTGACATGGAAGAGGAGCGGGGTGGAAGTGGGAACGGGTGCGGGGGGGCGCATTGGGATCATCACTGTCTACTCTTACATTGTCACTAATGGTTGTGGGGGGGGGTGTGGGTAGGAGGGAGGGTAGCGACTGGTACTTTAGGGCACGGGGGAGAGGCATGGTGGGGTAGGAAAGTAGAGTGAGAGAGAGAGAAAGAGAGAGAGAGAGAGAGAAAGAGACAGACAGACACGTGATATATTTGTTTTTCTTTCAACTAAAAAGGTTTAAGAGTGAGTACTGAATGACGGGCATTTCAACTCGCAGTGGAGGTTGGGGAGGGGAAGTGGGGCGAAGGCGGAGGGTGCAATATTTCAAGGCAGAGCAGAGAAAAAAAATATAATAGTACGTACTATTAGTTCATCATTAGTTCACAGACACGATGAACTAAACGTGAACAGATGACGTAACAGTTTATGTCGTAAACTAAGACACGTGAACGGACATTATTTTACGGGGAAAGGAGGAGGTGGGAGGGGGTGAAAACTCCTTGAAAAGCATCCTCCCCCCTAAACACAACGAACAAGTACAACGGTCAGGTAAATCCTACACGTACAATAGCCAGTGCACGTATCCACATCTCTACTGATTCCGATTCAACTTCCGATAATGCTCCACATGTTCACATTTATGTCACAAAGTTACCACATAACAAAGTTACCATTTAACAAAGTTACCATATAACAAAGTTACCATATAACAAAGCTATCATATAATAAAGCTACCATTACGCCATACATATAACAAAGTTACCGTGACAGCGTACGTATAAAAATGTCATAATAACATCATAAATATAACAAAGTCATCAGGACATAATAAAAATATCAACGTTATCATTAAATCTGATAATCAGATCAGCAAGACACGGAACATGGGTAGGGTGGGGGGTTGGAGGTCTGAAAGGAGGGAAAAATGTGCATTAGATACCTAATAGAATGCAGATTAAATTGTCTATCCGCGATAGAGTAGGGGGCGCGGGCACCCCGGGGGGTGGGGGAGTGGATTGGGAGAAAGGGCGCGTTGGATCGAAACTTAAACCTACAAAAAAAAAAGTATAACTCCAGCCCAGGCACCCTAGGACTCACATGCAAACCAACCGACAAACCTCACCCCCCTGCACACACACACCACCACCCCCCCACCCCAGAAAAAAAAAGATACCCGCCCACCCGCGCGTAAGGCTCCGCCCACCCGCCTGGAGTTGGGGCACGTTCTATTTACACGAATAAAAATTGTTTCTGTTTCCAAGGTAAACACAGAAAGTCTAAAGTGTCGCTTTGTGTGTGTGTGTGTGTGTGAGTGTGTGTGTGTGTGTGTGTGTGTGTTTGTGTGTAAAGTCTTTACGTAATGGAAGAGACAGAACATAAAAAAAAGTGAGGGATAGAGGAGAGAGAGAGAGAGAGAGAGAGAGGGGGGGGGGTGAGGAGGAGGAAAAAACAAAGTGCAGGAATTGCGTGGGTGTATGACACGTGATCGAGGGCGCCAAGAAGGGGAAAAAGAGGGCGACAGGGGAAAGGGGAAGGGGCGAGAGAGAGAGGGGGGAGGTGAGGAGGGTGCCGGTGAGTACTAAGAGGAACGTGCTAAACTGCAGGGCCTTCAGTTATTTGACATACAATTGATATAATGTTTTTGTTTCCTTGTGCCTTCGTGTAACGCAGATTTAAGTTTTGGTTGGCTGTCGTGTCGTGTGTGTGTGTGTGTGTGCGCGCGCGTTCATGTCGCCGGAAGTGTGGGGGATGCTGGGATATATACATGTATACAAGAAATGTTCAAGAGACAACAGAACGGGGTGGGGGGGGGCGGGATTGGATAGTGTGTGGGGGGGACAACATGTAGACAAAGAGGTTGGACAGACTGACAGACATGCAAACAGGGGGTGAGTAAAGGTAAGACATAGGAAGGCGAGTCTCCTACGCAAAAATGGAGAGGTGCGGGAGCAGCCCCGTAGCGTGAAAATTCAGCAGGACGGGGCGAGGCATTTTACAGCAGGGGCCAGGCAATAGCAGGGGGGGCCAGGTAATACATTTTATTAATTAGATCAAATAAG
>JAGDYQ010000063.1:4831148-4844662 GCA_021962125.1 Bulinus truncatus | reverse complement strand
ATATATAAGACAAATTTCGCCCCCCCCTCCCCCCCAATTCATGAGATGATAGTTTTTTTTCCCACGTATTAAGATCAGATTTTTTAACACGTGGATGGTCAAACACTCAATTTATTATAGCTAAAGTAATATCTATTTGATATACTCTCTCTCTCTCTCTCTCTCTCTCTCTCTCTCTCTCTCTCTCTCTCTCTCTCTCTCAATCTCTCTCTCTCTCTCTCTCTCTCTCTCTCTCTTCCCCATTCTTAAGTGTACACTTAAAAATATTTTGTATAAGCGGCGCAAACACCCCCCCCCCCATGTTCCCCCCTCCCCCAAGGCCGGGGGATGGATGGAGGGAGGGGATGAAGCCACTGACAAGATATCATATCTTTAAATAGTATCACCGATTTGGTTTCAGAACAAAAAATAAAAAAAAAAAAAAAAATTATTGCCACCCTATGCCCGTTAGGGTTAAACGTTAATTAATTTACGTGTTTTACCCATTTCATTACCCGGCTTCCGAAACAAACAAAAAAAAAATTCGTTTAGAGAGTACCATGGGCTGGATGACGTCATTCTCAGCGTTACGTGCAGAAGGCAGGGCATCTTGACTCGTCATGCTCGCGAATCACCCCCCCTCTCCCACCCTTCCCCCTCCACCCTCCATCACCCTGTTCAAAACGTGCATGTCAACTGACGGGTGCTGTGTGCACTGAACGGTGCTGTGTGCACTGAACGGTGCTCGCTAACCTGTGGATGCGCTGACACCCGTCCATTTAACAGGGCCGTTTGCGCGGACCAGTGGTAACATTTCTGATCGAATCCCCCCCCCCCAACCTCCTGCCCTCCAGAACACTCTGTCTCTAATGCCCACCGGATCGCCCCCCACAGGGTGTGCCCTGCAGCATCCACAACATTCTTAAAACTTATGTTCCTGCTTGGAGGTGTGCGACACTATCTTCAACTCGATGTTGTTTTTTTTCTAATGGTAGATCGATCATGTATAATAGAAGATCAAGTGTATAATAGAAGATCAAGTGTATAATAGAAGATCAGGTGTATAATAGAAGATCAGGTGTATAACAGAAGATCAAGTGTATAATAGAAGATCTAGTGTATAATAGAAGATCAAGTGTATAATAGAAGATCAAGTGTACAATAGAAAATCAAGTGTATAACTGAATAGCATATGTATGATTGAGGGTCATTGTATACTGGATCGATCTTGTATAATTGAAGAATATCATGTGTACGAATCGAAGATCTTTGTGTTATTGAAGATCACGTGTTTAATTGAAGATCATTATATAATTGAAGATCATATGTGCAAAAAGATTATTGGTGTAATTTAAGATCATTGCGTAATTGAAGATCATATGTATAATTAAAATTATATCATGTGCAATGTTCCCTCTAAGGTGTGGTATGAAGTGAGCAAGAAATTTTGTCTCTGAGCGATATTTTTGTTTGAGGCCAAAAATTTGTGAGCGATATAAGGGATATCGTCCGTCGGAGTGAGCGATCGTACGTGTAGTATGAGCGACGCTCTGAATACGTGTGAGCGATCGCTCACGCGCTCAGCTTAGAGGGAACATTGATCATGTGTATAACTTGAAGACTATATGTGTGTATTGAAGCTCTGGTATGTATTAAACACCATGCATTGATTTGTCACATATTATGCAAGGAAAGTTATGTATGTATTAAACACCATGCATTGATTTGTCACATATTATGTATTGAATACCATGAACCGTGCATAGCCTTTTAAGAAACCATCTCATTTTTCATTCCGGAACTTTTGTGTCAATGTTTCTTCTCAATTCTTATTGACTACTGTTAAATTCATGAACGACCATCACGACCGGTGGTGGAGATCCTATGGCACGCGTGTCACAGTCAGCACGCAGAGCCTCATCAGTCGGCACGCGACTAAAATATCACTTTCCTATAATTTAAATGGAGTGTTGGCACTTAGCTATAAATAAGTGTTTTTTTTTAAGGCTAATTTTGGGCAAAAGCAAAACATTTTCTTACACGGTTATGTTCATTCATTGACCGTTACTTTTACATAATACGATATAACTTCATAAAACACTTTGAACTCTTTCATTGGCCTTCAGTCCGTTCTCTATCTCTCTCTCTCTCTCTCTCTCTCTCTCTCTCTCTCTCTCTCTCTCTCTCTCTCTCTCTCTCTCTCTCTCTCTCTCTCTCTCTCTCTCTTGCATTTTCAAAAGTATTTCATTCATTTGCTCACCCTCCCATCTCCTTATTCATTCACCTTTCAGAAATAGAAACCGTTCGGTTCCGATTAATAGCCGCTTTGATTCTCTCTCTCTCTATCTGTGTCTTATCACCAGAGAATGGCCTGAAAGAGTCGAGAGAGAGATTGTAACCATTGTGTTGTCGTTCCCTTGCGGATTCGCTCACATTTTTGAATTATGGCGATTGGTTGCACATGGGACATGAATGTAGTTTAAGAGTGCGCAGGTATGTGTGTGTGTGTGTGTATGTGAGTTAAGTTAAAAGTGTGGGGAGAAAGGAGTTGGCATGGCCTGCCAGTGTGAGAACGTGAATTTGAAGAACTCAACCTCCTTCAAGGCGAAACTCTGCTCACAATGCTGCAACACCTTAAAAGCAAATCTCCCCCCCCCCACACCTTGCCCCTCCCTACCTTCTCTTTAATTTTTTCCTCCTGCCCTCAATCCAAACTTCCGGGTCATGGAGGATTATCTTCTCCTCGCGCCCCCCCCCCTTCCGAAACAGTTCCTCAACCCCACCCCCTTCCCCACCCCCTCCATACGTCTCCGTTGATGAAATTAAGACAAAAAAAAAAACAACTAAACATTAAAAAAAAAAAATGCGCAACGCAACTTCCGGAAATTATATCTCGTTACGTCTCCCGACATGCACCTACACCTAGGGATGGAAAAGGGGGGGGGAGAGAGCGAGAGAGAGAGAGATAAGGCGGGGGGAGGGGGGGATATGGGGAGGCTGCCTCATCACCCCCTCACCCGATCTCTCCCCCCCCCACTGCTCACCATGTAACAAACACAATATTTGACCCACTCAGGGTTACCGCCTCCACCCCACCCCACCACCTTCAGCACAGAGTCGAATTGAGACCCAGTTTACCTGGTGAGCTGCACACACACACACACACACACACACATACATACATACATACATACATACTCGCGCGCGCGCGTGCACACACACACACACACACACAAGTGTAAGCGTGGGTGGAGGGTAATGCAAAAAAAAAACCGTGTGTGTGTGTGTATGTGTGTGTGTGAGAGAGAGATTGTTGAGGAGGGCAGGGGGGGTCTTTCTCTCCCCCCCCCCAACCTCTTCCAACCTCCATTCATGTATAGGAGGTGCTTGCAGCAGAAAAGATTATATATATATATATGTGTGTGTGTGTGTGTGTGTGTGTGTGTGACAAGGGGAGCACGAATTATTTACCAGGTAGAGAAAGAAGAAGACAGAGTAAACAATACATAAAAATTATATTTAAAGGGAAGACAAAAAATACAGAACACCTAAAACTGCTGACAGAAGAAATTATTTCATTAAAAAATCAGTTCCAGTATATATATATATATATATATATATATATATATATATATATATATATATTTAGTTATATGTGTGTAAAACACATACTCTTGTGTGGTTATATTGTTGGGTTATCTTTCTTGGTTGTTGCTCCAGCATTACTGTGATTGACAAAAATCTATATTTTGCATTCTTTGAAATGTTTACATTAACCGTTTATATCCCTTTAACTGTCCGTATGTCCATATATAAACCCCTTCCGTCTAATTGCGTCTGGCGTCATTGTTTATTATCTTTTGTTTCGTTGTTTTTAGAGCATTTTCGAAAAAAAATGCTCTATTGTCCCCGTTTTGTCTGTCTGTCTGTCTGTCTGTCTCTCTGTCATCACCCTAGATCTCAATAACCATAAGTCCTAGACTCATGATGTATATATCATTTTGTAGGTCTTGGCCTGCCAAGAAATAGTTTTTTTCCATTTCGCGATCTGACCTCTCAGGGCCGTAAAAGGGGCCTTATAAAGTACCGTTTTTTACTATATAAGCTATATTAATAATGGAACGCCCTATATCTCAGCAACCATAAGTCCTAGACCCATGATGTATATATCATTTTGTAGGTCTTGGCCTTCCAAGAAATGACTTTTTTCCATTTCGCGATCTGACCTCTCAGGGCCGTAAAAGGGGCCTTATAAAGTACCGTTTTTTACTATATAAGCTATATTAATAATGGACCGCCCTATATCTCAGCAACCATAAGTCCTAGACCCATGATGTATATATCATTGTGTAGGTCTTGGCCTTCCAAGTGTACATCAAAAGTCCATTTCGCGATTTGACCTCTCAGGGCCAAAATATAAGAGATTGTTATGTACCTTTTTGCTTATATTTTAAATATAAATAATAAAAGCTAATCAAAGGGGCGTAATCATTATTTATTTTTGTAACAGTTATTCAACATGACTTACTTGTCCTTTTAATATCTTTTTTCAGATATATGCATTACACAATTGAATTTATAAACATTTCCAAAATTTACAAATATTTACTGAAAGATAACAAACGTACTGAAAATGCGCTAACACGTCCTGTGTCCAGAATGGAACAGGCTTAATTGCTTGTTTTTATATAACTTCATATTTTCACCTCGTTAATCTTTCAATCCTGCATCATTCATACAGTACATTATATGTTTCTTCCATCATTCATACAGTACATTATATGTTTCTTCCATCATTCATACAGTACATTATTTGTTTCTTCCATCACTCATACAGTACATTATTTGTTTCTTCCATCATTCATACAGTACATTATATGTTTCTTCCATCATTCATACAGTACATTATTTGTTTCTTCCATCATTCATACAGTACATTATTTGTTTCTTCCATCACTCATACAGTACATTATTTGTTTCTTCCATCACTCATACAGTACATTATTTGTTTCTTCCATCATTCATACAGTACATCATTTGTTTCTTGCAATTTTTTGTTGTCAGTTCATACATACCAACTTTGTTCCTCTCCTGTTTTTTTAACTGCTCTCTTCGATTTGATTTCTTTTTGTCTTTGTAACTTTTTTTAATTTATAGATTTACTAATCTATCTATCTATCTATCTATCTATCTATCTATCTATCTATCTATCTATCTATCTGTATATATATATATATATATATATATATCTAGTCGTGGGGATTTGATCCCAAAGCCTACTTAATCTGCGTCTCTATACGTAATCCTGGTCACTCTACTCCTGTCCATCAGCTGCTGACCATCATTGGTCAACCCTCCCCCCCCTTTTTTTTTTAAAAAATCAAGTCAGTCTTCCTGCTGCATGCATGGTGCTGTTACAGCGGTATCTCGGTCCCATGTCTGCCACCCTAAACCTTCAACCCGTCGTTAACCGAGACGCCGCACCCCCCCCCCCTCTGCAAGTGGAATACTGGTAATAGGCAGACAACTCATTAACTGAGATGCTTCATTAACAACCAAACCAAACGACATGCCCAACCCCAATTCTGTGTCTTTATCCAAAAAGTCATTTATTTTCCTTTGAGGGGGGGGGGGGAGTTTTTCGATGACAGGCCCGGGGGGGGGGGGGAGGGAGGGTGGATAGGTGGGTAAGAGAAAGAAGCGAGGTGGACTGTTATAGGGTTATCAACCCGTGGTACGCGTACCCCAAAAGGTTTATGCCGGACTTTTTTTTAATTTTTCTTTTTAAACAAGCCAAGAGTTTGAAAGAAGGGTCGCCGGTTTGCTGAGCTTTTTACGCGTGAGTTGTACCCGACGACATACTTACCCATCCTTTAGGGTACAACCGCACAAAAGGTTGAGAACAGCTGTTTTTTTTTTTGGGGCGTATCCTAATTCTTCGAGCAGTGCAGACGAAGGCGGGGCCCAAAATTCTTTTCGTCCCCTGAGGGGACTCATTTACGTTGGCTTGTTGCTTAAAAACTTTTTGAGTGTGTGCGTGCGCGTGTGTGAATATGAATAAAAGAATTGGAGGAACTAAAGGACATATTAATATTATATAAACTATTAACATAGTCATTTCCACCATCCACTCACTGACATTTGAACTAAAGAGTTTTGAAAGTAGGAGAGATCACTCAGTACTAGCCTAGTTCGAACCTAGACTGAGAGTTGTCCAACATTAATTGCTTGGCCTTAAAGTAGTATTTTTCCACACCATCTTGTGTAAGACAGATCCTGTAATTTTGTTAATAACCCAATTCTGAACCATTATTTTTTTTTTTACAGTTTATAAACGATTAGGCAATTTTGTTAATCGTATAGGAAAAAAATCGAAACTACACGATGTTCGCTCATTTATTATTATGCATGCGGTCTTCAACTGAACATGATCTTCAAAATTACAACGATCGTTAATCATACATATGGTCTTCTTTTATAAACACGATCTTTAATTATACAAATGATCTTTAATTATACACGCGATCTTTAATTATACAAATGATCTTTAATTATACAAATGATCTTTAATTATACACGCGATCTTTAATTATACACACGATCTTTAATTATACACACGATCTTTAATTATACAAATGATCTTTAATTATACACACGATCTTTAATTATACAAATGATCTTTAATTATACACACGATCTTTAATTATACATAAATGATAATGGGACGGGCGCTTCTTTGGAAGCGAAAATTGAATTATTATTTTTTTTTTGCGCACTATTAATAAATATAAGCCTACTAAACGAGTGTGCTCATTTATTGCTTTTGTGCGCGCTCGGCAATTTATGTATGCGCACGCGCAAGGGATAGAGGTCACAAAGATATCACAGAAACACGTCGACTTATATTTTCTTACATTTTCTGTTTTTCAATGGTCAGTTTAAACCAAATCAAAACATTGTCTCGCGCATCCATGATTGCCCTCTGTCATCACCCCCCCCACACACACACACACCCTCCCCACTGTCCTCCTTTATTCTCATTAACTTGTCGATTCCCCGCCCCCCCTCCCCCAACTTCAACCAACACCAACATCGGCATTCACGCGCTGACCTTCCCACCCTCTTCCATATATTAACCTTTAACCTACTCTCCATTGACGACCTTCACCCACACTCACGCACATTGACCCACAACCTCCGCTACCCCCCCCCCCCGCACTCCCCCATCCAACCCCTCCACCCACCGCTCACCTCATCAGTTCCACCCCCACCCCCGCACATCAAGGTCACTGGATCCTCAGATTAATCCATACATAAGTTGTTGTTTTATTTTAAACACGGGGGTCTCAAGTGTGACCTACATCTTCACATCAACACCGACCCTGGGGTTTTGAATTTCTAACTCACAGTGCACATGGTCAGAAATTAATTAATTAGCTTAAAATAGTATAACTCGTTTACCCGGCTAAACGTAACAACCCGGATAACGTAATAGACCGATATACCTACCACACGTTCTGCAAATACTATTGTTCCTTGACCCATTTACACCAACATAGAGATAAAAAAATCATATAATAACAGCTTAAAAAGTACACTTTAGTACATACATTTGTGACAACTTAGTACTGGCGATTTCATGTACTTTTAAGTTTTATTGCACAAAAAAAAAAAGAAATTCAAGAAATAAAATGTAGCCCGACATTTTCTGATGAATCTTGACATCTCTTAGTTAATGCTGTTGATATAAGACAGCATTGGTCGGGCAAAGTGAATATCATATTTGTTTAAAGAATGAGCGAATGTCAACCAAAAAACAAACTTTGGTTTAATTCTTGTTGGGAATTATTTCCCCTTTGTATATTTGTTAAATTACAAAACGAACTATATCGTCACACAGTATAAATATACACATACAATTAGTCGAAATAAGTCAAATTTAAAGTTCCTACAGGGGGCCCTCTTATCAGAGAGGGTTGGCGGGGGGGGGGGGCTTAGGCGGATACCTATTCTAAAGAACGGTTCTGCTAGAAAGTGGCTCCGCTAATTGGTACTCACTGCACGCTGTCACGCGGGCAACACGCTCATGACCCACGGAACACAGTTGTTACTCACTGCACGCTGTCGCGCGGGCAACACGCTCATGACCCACGGAACACAGTTGTTACTCACTGCACGCTGTCGCGCTTTCAACGCAGTCATGACCCACGGTCCACGGAGCACAGTTGTTACTCACTGCACGCTGTCACACATTCAACACGCTCCTGACCCACGGAACACAGTTGTTACTCACTGCACGCTGTCACACATTCAACACACTCATGACCCACGGAACACAGTTGTTACTCACTGCACGCTGTCGCGCATTCAACACACTCATGACCCACGGAACACAGTTGCTACTCACTGCACGCTGTCGCGCATTCAACACACTCATGACCCACGGAACACAGTTGTTACTCACTGCACGCTGTCGCGCATTCAACACACTCATGACCCACGGAACACAGTTGTTACTCACTGCACGCTGTCACGCATTCAACACACTCATGACCCACAGTTCTCGTTGTTGTTTTTTTTTCCTTCAAGATTTTAATTGAGGTCACAACTGTTATACAGCCTGCAGTTTTCTGCTCTCACACTTTTTTTTTTTACCTTCCTCCTCTCCCACCCCTCCCTCATCCCCCCCAACCTCTCACACTAACACATCGGCTCACACACACACACACATACTTTTTTTTAAAAAACTCCTCACGCGCACATGCTTCAACAGCTCATTCCCAGCTCATGTTGATGCGAAATTAAATTTTCTTACCCCCCAGCCCTTTCCTCCACCCCACCCTCCCCCCCACCCCATCCCTGATGCCTACGGGCTAGTTGTCCCACTTTATACTTTACCATGTACTTAGAAATCTCACCTCATCTGGTAATGGGAATTATATTTACACACACACACACACACATATATATATATATATATATATATATATATATATATATATATATATATATATATACACACACACATATGAACATTTTCAAAAGGTTAATAGTTAGTGGTGAGCTATTTATAGTTTATAGAGTTGACCTAGATTTTTATTTTCTTCGTTAATTTTTGGGTGAAAATTTTTTTTTTCTCAATTTTGGGGGATGTAAATAGCGCGACGCGTTTGACATCTGAATTCATTCTGCGCGCTCTATTCTGTCTCACTGGTCGCCTACCACTGTAGTCTCAGTTACCATTCTAACACGGAACCATTTTGTAATATTTCATTTGTTTAAAATTTGAACGTCTCCGATGAATTGCGGTGCTGCTGCCCTTTTATTTCAGTGGAAGGGAACATTTTTAGAGCATTTTCGAAAAAAAATGCTCTATTGTCCCCGTTTTGTCTGTCTGTCTGTCTGTCATCACCCTAGATCTCAACAACCATAAGTCCTAGACCCATGATGTATATATCATTTTGTAGGTCTTGGCCTGCCAAGAAATGCCTTTTTTCCATTTCGCGATCTGACCTCTCAGGGCCGTAAAAGGGGCCTTAGTACCGTTTTTTACTATATAAGCTATATTAATAAAGGAGCGCTATATCTCAGCAATTATAAGTCCTAGACCCATGAGGTATATATCATTTTGTAGGTCTTGGCCTGCCATGTGTACAACAAAAGTTCATTTCGCGATAGGACCTCTGAGGGCCGGGCTTCAGGGCTCCTAAGGGGCTTATATATTATATATACACCTTGTACGTTCAATAACCCATTCATTTGGTGCGAAATACTGCAGCACGTAGTTTCACCAAGATTTATTAAGAAATTCATCAAATGAAATAGTAAGCTTGTGTTCTGAGTTTAATTGAAAGTATCAGAGCTATGCAACAATTGACGGAGTTTTCGGACGATTAAATGACTATAATTTAGAATGTTTTCAATTATGAGTCCTATTTCAGTAACCACAAACCACTTGTAGTTAGATTTAAGAGACAATAATTTATTTTCAAATATAAAGAAGCGTCTTTATAATTTTTTTTACAGATATATGCATTACACAATTGAATTTATAAACATTTCCAAAATTTACAAATATTTACTGAAAGCTAACAAACGTACTGATACATAACACGAAAATGCGCTAACACGTCCTGTGTCCAGAATGGAACAGGCTTAATTGCTTGTTTTTAATTTGATTGTCATTCTATCATCATCGTTCTAAACAAGCAAATAAAAGAGTGTGTTTTATTTTTAAAGGGCTGGGTCGCGAAGTGTACACATCTGAGAACCACTGGCCCATGCAGGGCACCGGGGGTCACATGAAGTAAGAGCTCACCTGTGTTTGAGAAGTTCCTGTGAGGATGAGATGAAATCTCTTAGATCCTGTAGATCAGTGGTCCCTCCCTCCCCCCCCCCCCGCCAACGGACCGGTCAGCGTTTGATAATTTCACCGCGGCCCGATGGGGGGAAGGCAAAGGGGGGAGGCGTTGATTTTTTTTTTTCCATGGACAGTTGTACAGCCCCGCATGAAATACACAACAGTAAATATAAGGGAGATAATTTAAGTTTTCTTGGACAGCCCTGTATCATTCTATCCGCTGGGCCGGGGTCCTCGAGACTACTGCTATAGATCATATAAACCACTAATGGGACTGTGTGTATGGTCTCCCCTCTTTCATTCCCCCCCCCCCCCAGAGCATATAGTGCAATGGCCACGGGAGATATAGCAGGGACTCACAGCATGACCTAAATTATCAATTGTTCCTCATCGGAGATCGAACCCGGGAATCTTGGATCGATAGTCCCCCCCCCCCCCACCTGTTTTTGTAGCCACGGCCATTGGACTGTGGGACGGGAACAATGCTCAGCCCGTTTTTTTACCTTCCCCAACAAAAATGTGAGTGATGGAATGGATGAATTCAATTATATAGATCGAACATCTTTTCATTACAGAGACGTATATTATATGTGTGTGTGTGTGTATATGGGGAGGGGGGGTATAGTACTGTTATAACTCTCCCCTCTGCTCTATGAATAGGGAATTCCCCCTGTTATGAATAGGGAATTCCCCCTGTTATGAATAGGGAATTCTCCCTGTTATGAATAGGGAATACCCCGTATACCCGCGCACCGCATAATTTGCTCTGGAAAGCAGTGACTGTGTGACGTACTAGCGGCAGTATTGTGATGGATGATAAAGCCGGCAGTGTGGAACAGCGGCCATTGTGTGTGTAAGGGGAGGGGGGGGGGGGGTTATAGTACTGTGTGACGTACTAGCGGCAGTATTGTGATGGAAGATGAAGCCGGCAGTGTAGAACAGCGGCCATTGTAGTTGTTGATTGTATATAAACTATTTAACTGCTGCGGTATTATTTTATTGAGCCTATGCCTTCGCTGTAGTGTATTTTTTTTTCATATAGAGCGTTTAACAGTACTTATTATTCATGTAAAGACTGAGCGCACTCATTTTCTTAATTTCAATGTAGGTGTCTTAGAGCACGTCCCATGCGATATCGCATTACTAGCGTGCTACCCTCCCTCCCCCCAACCCCCCAGCGGGTTCTTGAAAATACGCCTGAACTTTTGGGAAATGTTTTGACTCACAAGGGTCCACACGTCGGCGCCATCTCTCCCTCCCCCCTCTCCCCGCGCTCCTAACCCGATTCAACCCCCCACCCCCCACCCGCCTGAATGTGCGTGGGTTTCTGGGGTGGGTCGGGGGGCAACAGATCTGTGAACACAACAGGGGGATGGGGGAAAGGGAGCACCGGAGAGACAAGTGTGAGTAGATAATCTGTGGAGATAATACGGAAGGGAGGGTGGAAGGGGGGGGGGTCATTCGGGTACACTTGGGTTCCCTTTCGACCAGAACCGGGAGTCCGGGTCAACAGATTATGTAAAGTTTGGGTGACGCTCGCGGTGCAGAGCAGCGGCTGGTATGAAAGGGGAGTAGGTGCGGGGGGGGGGTGGTCTTGTTTTGTTGTTTTTTTTTTTCAAACAGGGCATGAAGGTGTAACGTTGAGTAGAAGGGATGTGGTGGGAGAATATATAAGGCGCAGAGAGAGACACCAGCGGTGCATTGCATTGCAATTAAAAAAAAAAACCCAAAACAACCGGAGCCAAAATTTTATTTTTTCGGTCTTGCTTTTAATGTTTTTTTGCGAAACAAAATTAAACTAAAACAAAAAATAAAGAGAGAACAAAAAATTTAAAAAAATATGTTCAGTTTATTCTCCTGCGTCTGGGTTTTTTTTTTTATTTCCTATTATAACGGTTTGCATGTCCAAACAAACAAACAGACCAACTGCCTGGGCTCTGTCTATCTCTCTCTCTCTCTCTCTCTCTCCCTCTCTCTCTCTCTCTCTCCAAACTAATTTCACGCGATTCCTTATCTTACGTGCACTCATTGCTCACTGCTATTGTTTCAGCTTCAGCCGCCGCCCACCCGTTTCCCCCTTCCCCAACCCCCACCCCCCTGACATATCTCCCGATTCTCCCCCTTCCTCCCCCCTTATTTTCTTTCTACCCGTTCCCAGAACATCTTTAAACATTCTCTCACCCCTCCCCAACTCCCACACACACACACACACCGTTTTTTTTTTTTAAGATGCATGCACTTTCAATTAGAGTTATATAAGAATGTTAATTAAAAATTTAGAAAGTGTAGGGCCGGGGGGGGGGACGGTTATATGGGTCAGTTTACCGTCCAAGGGGGGGAGACTATGACAACTCCATGTTGTGTGAGTTGTGAACAAGACGGTTCTCTTTTCTTGATTGGTTGTTGTTCTGTCTTTGTTTTTTTTTCTCCCCCCCAATCTCAACAAACCAGTCATGTAACGAGCTAGAGAGAGAGAGAGAGAGAGAGAGAGAGAGAGAACGGCGAGAAAGCATGACGTCATTTTCCTAGTGATCAGTGTGACATGTACTGGAATAGCCTCTAAACACTTGTTTTGTGTCTGTGTGTATGTGTATGTTGTTAATAGTTATAATGCGCGCCACAGCAGACGATAGTAATGATTGCTCTATGATTGTACTAGATTATATATATATATATATATATATATATATATATATATATATATATATATATATATATATATATTTTCTTCAAGCGCCATAATTAAACCAGAAAAAATGTACCACATTTATTATTGTTCTAGCACAGTGATGCTAAAAATACTGGCCCGCGGGCCAAATTTGGCCCTTCATGATAATTTTTTGCGCCCCCCCCCCCACTAGTTTAAAAAAATAGCATCTCATTATATACATACATATATAAAAAATTATATTTTTGGCCCTCCAAATGTTTTTGGCACACAATAATGGCCCACAGAAAAAAAAAAAGGTTTAGCATCACAGTTCTAGCACGTCAAATGTTGAGACGAGTTATCTCACTTGTACATGACCATACACAGGCTGCTTTTGTTTATTATTTTAAAAAAAAACCTGAGGGGGGGTGGTGACTTTGTTTTAAAAAAAAAAGATAATGTTTGAAAGTTTAACTAAAAACACGAAAATTGTCTGCTGCTGTATTTGGCGTTTTTTATGGGGGG
>JAGDYQ010000063.1:4794210-4830648 GCA_021962125.1 Bulinus truncatus | reverse complement strand
GTACTTCGTTCAGTTACGTATTTGCCGATAAAGGCGGCTGGGCGTTGTACTCACACAATCCCTTCATATGCCGAGTTATAAACAGATGAATTCTACGCTTTACTTACTAATAGCTCAGACGTCTTCACTTGCTGGCCCTCTCACTCCCCGCTCCACAGCCGTGTCAGGTGTAAAAAAAATATCAAACCACGCCCCCTCTCTTCCCAACTATAGATGGATGAAGTCGATCAATGATCATGTAAGTAGAATAATACCATCATCGCATTTGACAAAGACGTACATATATTTATATATGTAGGGAAATCGTCTTACAGGTGAAGTGAAAAAGGGACTTAACACGTTAACCCCCCGGGCCCAATTTCCCCACCCCCATCCCACTGCGATGACGACTTTGACCAGACATCCAAAAAAAAAGTTTTGTTTTTTTGGAAGGTGTTTTTTTTTTTTAGTTTTCATTCTATCTAAGAGAAGGTAAAGAGATTAGAAGATGTGCTGATGATGGAAAGAGGTCGTTGTGTGTGACTGTGTGTGTGTGTGTGTGTGTGTGTGTGTGTCTGTCGTTGGACGGACGGAGGGAGGGAGGGAGGGCGTTGAGGGGGGTGGTAGCGTGATGTTGTGTGGCGTCGGTCAGGTACGGACACTGCCGCGTAGTTGAGGAATGTTTTTGGAGGATTTGGCAAAAATGTATGTGTGTGCAGTAGGGCGCGACGGAAGGATGGCGCGGAGGCGGTGCTCTGTGGAAGGGGATGGTGAGAGAGAGAGAGAGAGAGAGAGGAGAGCTACACATTGTCAACAATGGTTTGCTTACTCTTTGTCGCCGATATGTTTGTGTGTGTGTGTGTGTGTGGGTGGACGGGGGGAGGGGTAGGGGCGAAGAGACTTGCAGGATGACGGGGGAGGGGGGCGTTGTGGGTGGGTCGGGGTGCAGGGGCGTGCAAAGGCGGTTTCAGGTTGACCGTGGGATAAGGACGGGATGTTGAATGAAACGTGTGTGTGTGTGTGTGTGGTTGTGAACAGTTCGTCATGTGACCTGCCCTTTGTGATGTGTTTGTGTGTGTGTGGGGGGGGGGGTCCCGTTCCTCCTACGCAAATCAGTTGCTTTCTTCATTCATCCTTCTGTACTTTAAAATTATTACATAGAGTTTGGGGAAATGGGGGGGGGGTCTTTACACACACAGCCAGTGGTCGACTGGCCATTAATAAATCAACTTGACCAAATTACATGCTGACCCCTTGAATATGAATGTTTCCCCCCCCCCCTTTCCCAATATTTGCCTTTATTTATTTAACATCAAATTATAGCACCATAGATTGGGCCCACATTGCATGCTGGCTATCAGTTTCCGGTCCAGCCGCCGCAGTTCACTCCATCTATCTATCTATCTATCTATCTATCTATCTATCTATCTATCTATCTATCTATCTATCTATCTATCTATCTATCTATCTATCTATCTATCTATCTATCTATCTATCTATCTATCTATCTATCTATCTATCTATCTATCTATCTATCTATCTGTCTGTCTGTCTGTCTGTCTGTCTGTCTGTCTGTCTGTCTGCCTGCCTGCCTGCCTGCCTGCCTGCCTTCCTGCCAGTCTGTCTGCCTGTCTGTCTGTCTGTCTGTCAGTCTGTCTGTCTGTCTGTCTTTCTGTCTGTCTGCCTGCCTGCCTACCTTGCTACATATCTATCTATCTATATTATATATATGTATATCTGTCTGTCTAATCTATCTAATCTATTTAATCTATCTATCTATCATTCAATATATTCAATTACATCTATTTTATTCATTCGCATCTCTATCTATCTAGTTTTCTCTCTGTTATCAATAGTTCTGAATCTATAATCTTCCTTAAAATATATATATCTGTCAATCTATCTCTGTGTTGATCTTCCTGCATATTGGAACACTTCTTTATTACGTGTCAGCCTGACCCTGTTCATTTCATAGATATAAATCTGTCAATAATTAGACTCAAATTAGTCACAATCCAGGATATTCAACGGTATTAAAAGTGGGATTAATTAAATCCCAGTCGTAAATCTCTCTCCCCTACTCCCCGCCTTCCTTCAGACTAAGTTGAATAGCTTATAAAATGTCTTGGTCTGATCAATCTATTGACATAGACAAACATTGAGACATGATAAAAAAAAAAGGAAGGAAGGAAGTTTATTCCTTTTAGGATTTTGTTAAGTAACAAAACTTATGAATACAGTTCCTTGTCGACGGTGACCCTACCCCAGGGGTTGTATCGCATGTCAGACAGTAAAATTCAAAAAAAAAAAAAATGTTAAAAAGCTCAAATTGTCTTAAAATCACGTGATCCTTTGACGATCAACGATCTGTACATTTTTCAAAAAGGCCACGCTCTGACGGTTTATTGTGACAGCTAGACAAACGTTATATCAACAAACATGAAATTGATTTGGAAGGGTGTAATTCTTTGTACAGTCAGTCATATCAACTTGATTATTTGTCTATTATATTGTGGGTTGTTTTTTTTTATTTTTATAAATTATTTCCTTCCTTTTAGAATGACTTACACAATACTGAATATCTTTTTCATAGTTTTCACATTCGTTTAATGGCCCATTTGTTTGTGTGTGTGCATTTTTATACGTTGGCGCATTCATAAGATTGTTAGTGCATTACCTTAGATGCAGCATTCAAAGGATTGCTAGTGCATTATCTTAGCTGCAGCATTCATAGGATTGTTAGTGCATTATCTTAGACGCAGCATTCATAGAATTGTTAGTGCATTATCTTAGACGCAGCATTCATAGGATTGTTAGTGCATTATCTTAGATGCAGCATTCATAAGATTGTGTCCTATTACAGTGTATCTGCCAACGCTTATCCTTCCTAACGTTTCATGATTGAATTGATTGTTTGAATGATTGTGCACACCATGATTGAGGTATTGAAATGATTTGTGTAGTTGATCATGGCGTTCCCCCTCCCCCTCACCTCACCCTCCCCCTCCCCCTCCCCCTCACCCTCACCCTCACCCTCACCCTCCCCCTCACCCTCACCCTCACCCTCCCCCTCACCCTCACCCTCCCCCTCCCCCTCACCCTCCCCCTCACCCTCACCCTCCCCCTCCCCCTCACCCTCACCCTCACCCTCACCCTCAACATTCTATTGGTTGAGTGAACTTTACCTAAGCATTCGCTATTCAAATTGTATGCACGGTTTTTCACCTTAAATGTGTGTACAGTACGTTTCTAATAGTTTCATTGGTCAATGATTGTATGTGCACAGTAAGCTTACATGTTTAAATGATTGTATGTGCACAGTAAGTTTTACATGTTTAAATGATTGTATGCGCACAGTAAGTTTTACATGTTTAAATGATTGTATGCGCACAGTAAGTTTACATGTTTAAATGATTGTATGTGCACATAATGTTTACATGTTTAAATGATTGTATTTGCAATTAGCATAGATGTTTATTGTGTGTGTGTGTGTGTGTGTGGAGTAAAATGAAATAAACTACGATTGCATATTAGTGTATTGTGGGACGGATGGCCGAGTGGTGTAGATACTCGACTGTCGACTTGAGAGTCCTGGGTTCGATTCCCGGTGAGGCCCATGGAATTTTTCCAGGTAAAATTTCGTGCATAGTCGTCCCGCAAGTCCACCCAGCTTTAAATGGGTACCCGACTTTAAGTTGGGGAAGTAAAGGCGGCTGGGCGTTGTGCTAACCACACAATCCCTTTATATGCCGAGGTTATAGAAACAGATCTGCCCCGATGACCCGTTAGGGCTAAGAAGGGAACTTTACTTTTTTTTACATATTTAGTGATTGTGTGCACATTAAGTTTACATGTTTGAATGATTGCGTGCACAGTTAGGAATACTGAACGTCGCAAATGTCAAAACTGATTGTACACTGAAAGTATGATGATGTACAATTATGTGCACCAGGTCCAAGACCTTCCCCCCCCTCTCTCTTCCTTTTCGATGACGTCATTCTCTTAGAAAGTAAAAAAAAAAAAATAATAATAGCCCACCGCTTTTTCTAAACTTTTTGACACGGTTGCATGTGGGGGTGGTGGTGGGGGTGGTGTGGTGGAGTGGTGTGGTGGAGTGGAGTGGTGTGGTGGAGTGGTGTGGTGGAGTGGTGTGGTGGAGTGGTGTGGTGGAGTGGTGTGGTGGAGTGGAGTGGTGTGGTGGAGTGGTGTGGTGGAGTGGAGTGGTGTGGTGTGGTGGAGTGGAGTGGAGTGGAGTGGTGTGGTGGAGTGGTGTGGTGGAGTGGAGTGGAAGGTGTGTGTGATTAGCGGGTTTAACCCCCCCCCCCCCCAGTGTTAATCTACCTTACAACCCCGGCCTCGGATGTAATAATAATTATCTGTGCCGTTATACTACTACTACTACACAGCAGCTCCATATCAGTTATTTAAAGAGATCCCTATCTCGCTGGCTGTCACACCCAGTTTTTAGTTATTTTTTTAATTTTAAAATTTCTATTTACTTTTTTTTACGACTATGAGAAATACTTGAAAACAGACAAACTACAAGACAGCAGTATAGACCCCCCCCCCTTCCCACCCCTTTTCCCCAATCCCAGAAGTCAACCCGTTCCTCCCACCAACCCACCCCCCACCCACCCCCCTTTTATTACATATTCTACCACTCCCTCCCTTCTTCTTATCCTCCCAATAGAAGACCCCTTCCCCCCTCCCCCCGCCATACACACAAAGCAATTCACTTAGAACCAGTGCACACACAGACGAACACACATACACTGCGCTGCACACCTGCAACCTTCCGCCCACCCCCCACCCCTCAACACATACACACAAATTGGGGGGGGGGGGCTGACAAAAAACCGCAATTCATAACGGTGCGTACATTTTTTTTTTGTTGTTGTTCGTGTGAACGGTTTCTATAGCGGAATAACGGTAACTCATGAATACACTGCAACTGGAGTTAAAGCCCTTGTCTCTATGCAGACAGCTGGGAGTTTCGGTTACCTACCTTACATGGCCCGAATTTTGCCATAACTATGTCATACCTCAGAACGAAATTAGTGATACGAGCTAGGCTCTTTTAAACAAATATTTTTTTTTAGACAGTAACAGAAGCAAAATTAAAATGGACTCATTCGCCAATCCCCTGTCACCAGTGTAATTGTACATGTTGACATATTTTACGTTAGAAATGAGGACAATTCTTTTCTCCATATTACATCAAACTTACTTAACTTAAAAAAAAAGGAAGAATAATGCACCATATTTGTAATTCCAAACTTTCCAAACTATTGTTACATATTTACTGTACCCATGGCTTTACTTCTTAATCCAACACTTTAATACATTTGTTACATATTTACTGTACCCATGGCTTTACCTATTACATCCAACACTTTAATATATTTGTTACATATTTACTGTACCCATGGCTTTACTTCTTACATCCAACACTTTAACACATTAGATTCACGATAACTGGTTACAAAAAATCACAACATTTTAAAAATCACTTT
This sequence comes from Bulinus truncatus, assembly GCA_021962125.1. Taxonomy (NCBI): domain Eukaryota; kingdom Metazoa; phylum Mollusca; class Gastropoda; family Planorbidae; genus Bulinus; species Bulinus truncatus. The sequence goes on along the minus strand of JAGDYQ010000063.1, from coordinate 4,825,156 downwards.
ATCACCATGGCATATCGCTTTACGTTTTACTGCCGGATCATTTAAATGCAAATGTGTGGCTGTGTGTGTGGTTGTGGGACCAAGTGGCGCTGGTGGTTCTCTAAGAAATGTTATCGTCGTGACGTTAGTTAAAAAAAAAAAACTAAATAAATGACCTTATTGAAATAAATCACCACTACTTGTTGTTGTCAACGACTCTTTTAGAAATAGAGGGGAAAACAAACATACGCAATAAAATCAAGATGGCGTCAGTTGTTTTTTTTTTTCTTGTAACATAGCAGACGATTGTTTTTCAACAATATTATTGGAGTGAAATAAATGTATGTTATCAGAAAACTTGAAAGAGTAGTTGACGCCAAAATAGAAAAAAAGGTTTGAAAGTGAATAATTCATGCAGCAATAGTCGGTTTATTATGGGTGTGTAAATATCGAAAAGGGCTTGCGTTGTTCTTAGTACTTCTATGACGTAATAACAGGCATATTTTTTGACAGACGCCATTTTGCTTTGTCAACTGTTGTTTCTGTTGGCAAATTAAACAGTACACATATCAACAGATTTAAAACAACAAAACAACCGGTAATGTCCGTTTGTTAAAAAATAAAATTATGTTAAGTCATACTGCAAACGTGGAAATATATCGTATAATAACACATCTTATTGTAAATATATGTGAAAAAAGTTGGCAAGTTTATCTTCCTATTTATGCAACACTCATGACAAGATATTTTTGAAACAAATTGTTCAGTACATATGAAAAACAGGTTAACAATATTTACAGAAAACATGTATTTTATTTATATATTATACGATAAATATGTAATTGAAAACAAAAATAGGGAATAGAATCTGCCATTACTGCTCATTTACAGATACAACCTAATGTCTATTGTACACCAGTACATTATACATGTGCTCTGCATTCAGATAGTATGTTGATTGCATGAACTGTATATACCAAATACTAATGGAGAAATAAATAGCCTGTTGACAAAAACTTTTAAAGTAATACCCCCCCCCCAACCCTATGTAAACAAAAAGTTTCGTCAATTGTAAACAGATCCTGAAGTACAAAACATTGTTATAGTCAGAGCCAGTCTTTTAAGCTTTATTTTTTTTTTGGAGGGGTGGAGTTAGGCATAGACATGCATAGATTTTGGGGCCCTTGGCTGAGACTTACAGATATTTGTGGCCCCTATATTACAGATATTTGTGGCCCCTAGACTGAGAGTTGCATATATTTGTGGCCCCTAGGCTGAAACTTGCAGATATTTGTGGCCCCTAGACTGAGACTTGCAGATATTTGTGGCCCCTAGACTGAGACTTGCAGATATTTGTTGCCGCTAGGCCAGGCCAAAAGTAAATGCCGCTTTAATTGTCGGGATATATTTTCTTAATGGGAAGTGAGTTAGATCTCCCTCCCCTCCCCCCCCCCGGCCTACCCCCCACCACTTTAGACTATATCACGTAGGTTTATGTGAAGGGTATGCTAGCGGCATGACATGAGTGTACCAGCTGGAGGGGTGGTGGTGGTGGTGTTGGTGGTGGTGTTGGTGGTGGTGGGTGAGGAGGAGGAGAGGGGTGGGCTCATTTTATTTCCTGGACCTCTGCAAACCACACCTGAAGGCAGTCAGTGCCAGGTAAACGGACCACGATTGGTTCAAGTCCCGGTTGAGATTTGCATTAGATTAACGTGTTGCGGTGAGGTTGTTTTTTTTTTGTTTTTTGATTGGTCGGCTGAATGGCGTTGCCTGATCGTCTGCTAAGTAAAGTCACGTGATCAATAATTAGCTATTCATAGTTGTTGTTTTTTTTTAAAGTGTCAACTCCTTTTTGTTTATATATATATATATATATATATATAAAGGCACTCACGCACACACTCAGTCACAGACACACATATACATGAATGCAAGGGCGGATTAAAGGCGGGCGCAATAAGCGCGCGCCCGGGGGTCCCAACATCTGATCGGAGCCCAAAAAGTCCTCATTTTCAAGGATACATTCTGATGTTAGTTTTTGTTTCGTTTTTTTTTTGAGGCCAAATATTGTGCCTGGGGGCCCCAACCGACCTTACTCCGCCTCTGCACAGGTTGCCAAGAAAGAAACCCGCAGCCAATCTTTAGTGATATCTGAGTGAAGGGAGGAGATTTCAGTGCTTGCATTCAGAGTGGCTGTGGCAATGGAAACGTTTCATTCAGGCGTGGGGCTGAGTTTGATGGGGGGGGGGGCTGTGGGGGGTCCGTTATTTATTTCGGTCTTTCGTCCTTTAAGTGGCATCTATGTATCTCTCTCTCTATCTATATATTTGTCTGTCTATTTTTTTCCGTGTATCTGCTTGCCTGTCTGTCGGTTTATCTTTATTCAACATTTTGTTGAAGAAGGGAAAAAAATTTCCCCCCCACACCCATTTCAAACCCGAAAAAGGACGCCCATGAATTAGATCTATGAATTAGATCTATGAATTAGATCCATGAATTAGATCCATGAATTAGATCCATGAATTAGATCCATGAATTAGATCTATGAATTAGATCTATGAATTAGATCCATGAATTAAATCTATGAATTAGATCCATGAATTATATCTATGAATTAGATCCATGAATTAGATCTATGAATTAGATCCATGAATTAGATCCATGAATTAGATCCATGAATTAGATCCATGAATTAGATCCATGAATTAGATCCATGAATTAGATCCATGAATTAGATCCATGAATTATATCTATGAATTAGATCCATGAATTAGATCTATGAATTAGATCCATGAATTAGATCCATGAATTAGATCCATGAATTAGATCCATGAATTAGATCCATGAATTAGATCCATGAATTAGATCTATGAATTAGATCCATGAATTATATCTATGAATTAGATCCATGAATTATATCTATGAATTAGATCCATGAATTAGATCTATGAATTAGATCTATGAATTAGATCCATGAATTAGATCTATGAATTAGATCCATGAATTAGATCCATGAATTAGATCCATGAATTAGATCCATGAATTAGATCTATGAATTAGATCCATGAATTAGATCCATGAATTAGATCCATGAATTAGATCCATGAATTATATCTATGAATTAGATCCATGAATTAGATCTATGAATTAGATCTATGAATTAGATAACTGTTCTAGAAGAATAGAAGAGAAATATATTAAAAAAAAAACAACAAAAAGGTAAACAACTTCAACCCTGGAAGTTGATTTCTCAACGACAATAAATCTGTTCAGCGTCACCTGTAGACACATTTACTGCCGAAACACAAAACATTGATATGTCAGGACACGGGTCACTGCACACACATATATAGCCCATCACACACACACACGCACACACACACACGCACACATACCCTGAGAGCGTCTACTTTTTTTTTATGGCTGCGCTGTATCGAAGTCGGGTTCAAATCTCACCCTCTCTGTGATGTTTGTGATGCTGGTGAAATGTTGTGGTGCTGGTGAAATGTTGCGGTGCTGGTGAAATGTTGTGGTGCTGGTAAAATGTTGTGGTGCTGGTGAAATGATGCGGTGCTGGTGAAATGTTGTGGTGCTGGTGAAATGTTGTGGTGCTGGTGAAATGATGTGGTGCTGGTGAAATGTTGTGGTGCTGGTGAAATGTTGTGGTGCTGGTGAAATGTTGTGGTGCTGGTGAAATGTTGCGGTGCTGGTGAAATGTTGGGGTGCTGGTGAAATGTTGCGGTGCTGGTGAAATGATGTGGTTCTGGTGAAATCTAAAAAAAAAGGAAACCTTGCACTGAGTGCGCCGACATTATGGTGAAGCGCCTCTTATAAATTTTTATTTCTTTTGATGATTGCACGACCATTAAGTACTTTTATAACCACGTACCATATAGCACATACACAAAATTTATGTCCGAATTATGGTGGTAGGGGTGATTAGCAAGTGGATTATGCAGTGGATGGATGATGCAGTAAATGGATGATGCAGTGGATGGATGATGCAGTGGATGGATGATGCAGTGGATGGATGATGCAGTGGATGGATGATGTAGTCTTTCAGTTGACACACGGGGGGGGGACGATGATTATAACGTAGGCCATCTTGTGTTTGAACGTAATAATTTATATCGCCTGCTTGTGTATCTCATCATGATTTATTCTTTCCAATGATTATCATAAGAGGTTTTTCTTACTGTTGGGTTTTCTATCCTCACAGCTCATAGGCAAAGACTATCTTAAACAGCATCAAAATTCGGGGGGGGGGGGGACTTGAATAAAACTTGCAGATATTGGAGGTCCCTAAAAAAAAACCCGGTCTGGTCTGGGCCCTTATAGATAGCAAAGATTTGACAGGAATCAGTTCTGAATGGGGCCCTTTGGCACCGTGCCCCCCCCAGACAGACGAGACGCCTAATTTTAACCTAATTCGTTAAAGGACGTCTGTGATTCAAAATAACAAGAAATTTTTGTTTATTTCTTATTATGTTTTCAATTGTTATTCATTTCTCCCCCCCCCCCCTTCCTCCAAATCCACCAGGAGGGGGGACCTGACTTCAAATAATACAACACCAGCTACTAATCACCCCCCCCCCACCCCCACCCCCATGATCCCCTCACCCTAGCGTGTCTCAGGTAAGCCAGTGTATTCGTGTATCCCACCATATATACATATATATATATATATATATATATTTATATCCGCATGCATATATTATAATTGAAAGCGTTCGACCCTATAAATGATAACCAGAAGTTCTAATTTGTCAAGTATACATTACATAATGAGACACGGGGGGGGGGCGCTGGGTAGGGTGGCTGCTGGATTACCAGTTTGCGTATGTTTGTGCAGGGAAGGTTGGGGAGGAGGGGGAGAGAGAGAGGGGGGGGGAGATAAGAGTTAGATAGGAGTGCTTTTTTTTAAAAAAAAAATATATATATATATTAATAACGTAGGCGTGGCTCTGCTAGAGAGACAACCGGGTTACAGTTTTATTGTATGTAAGACTTTTAACAGGTTCCCCCCCCCCCTCCCAAGAACATGGGGGAAACACCTATGCATCTTTATTTATTTATTTTTTTTTTAAATCTGTTAGAAGGCACCTTAACTTTTAAATGTCAACACAGAAAAAAAAAAAATCCATGGGGCGATAAAAGAAGGAAATTTTTTTTTTACATTTTTTTTTATTTCAGTGCAATAGAAATATATGGGGGAGGAGTTTACATGACGTCATAGCCTTAAAAGGACCAATGGATTCCGTTGTAGTAATAATACGTTTACTGTTGTGGTTGGAGGGGGGGGATTGGTAATGGAGGAGTGTGTGTGTGTGTGTGTGTGTGATAAAATTGGATAAGAGTGTAAGAGGTCTTACGGGCTTTTATGATTTAGGGGAAGGGTTAGGGTTAGGGGTGGGAGGGGGGGCGGGGAGGACTCGGGAAAGGGGGGGGGGAAATTAATTCCATTTTTTTTAGGTAGCGAGAAGTGGAAAGACTTGCTGTAAGAAAAAATGCAGCGGTCGTTATATAGGTCTGGGTAGTTTTTAAAAAAAAAAAACCACCCTTGAAGTTACACGTGAAGAGATCTAGGTCGCCTTGTTACGGTTGTTCAGAGAGAATTGCCTGTTTGGAGAGTAGTATTGCCTGTTTAGAGAGTATTTGCTGTTTAGAGAGTATTTGCGTAGTGTTTATTATTTGTGTATGGGCATTTCGTTGAATATGTGCTGTGGTTGTGGTAGTATTAGTAGTACTACAACACAGTACATACAGTGAGCCGTTTTCTTTACGTTTTGAAGCTGATCACCTGAGGCCAGGGGTGTCCGCAACAACAGCAAATATCGGTGTCGTGAGATGCGTACACACACTTGTGGTGGATGTCACCACCACCTCCTGGATTAGGATTTTTGTATCCATGAAGTCGCTCAAATGAGGAAACCTGCGAATTTGAAGATTGAGGTAAAGTTGGGTTTTAATTTTTACTTTAATATTGACTCTTTTAAATGGATATGTTTCTTGTATGGGTATGTTATGGATATGTTTCTTGTACGGCTTAGTTATGGATACGTTTATTGTATGGATATGTTTCTTCTATGGATATGTTCCTTGTATGGGTATGTTATGGATATGTTTCTTGTACGGCTTAGTTATGGATACGTTTATTGTATGGATATGCCCCTTCTATGGCTATGTTCCTTGTATGCGTATGTTATGGATATGTTTCTTGTATGGATAAGTTATGGATATTTTTAATGTATGGATATGTTCCTTGTATGGGTATGTTATGGATATGTTTCTTGTATGGATAAGTTATGGATGTTTGTAATGTATGGATATGTTCCTTCTATGGCTATGTTCCTTGTATGCGCGTATGTTATGGATATGTTTATTGTATGGACATCTTATGGATACATGTTTCTTGTAATGGATACGTTACTTGTCTGGATAAGTTTCTATATGGATATGATTTTTGTATCGATATGGTTTTTTGGTATGGATTTTATTTTTGTAAGTGAGTACGTACTCTGGGGGGGGGATATAGAGACTTGAACCAGCTACGGTGTGTACCGTCTGGAACATTCATGATCTATAAAGATGTACCGTCTGGAATATTCATGATCTATAAAGATGTACCGTCTGGAACATTCATGATCTATAAAGATGTACCGTCTGGAACATTCATGATCTATAAAGATGTACCGTCTGGAACATTCATGATCTATAAAGATGTACCGTCTGGAACATTCATGATCTATAAAGATGTACCGTCTGGAACATTCATGATCTATAAAGATGTACCGTCTGGAACATTCATGATCTATAAAGATGTACCGTCTGGAACATTCATGATCTATAAAGATGTACCGTCTGGAACATTCATGATCTATAAAGATGTACCGTCTGGAACATTCATGATCTATAAAGATGTACCGTCTGGAACATTCATGATCTATAAAGATGTACCGTCTGGAACATTCATGATCTATAAAGATGTACCGTCTGGAACATTCATGCTTCATGATGCTGTACCGTCTGGAACATTCATGATCTATAAAGGTGTACCGTCTGGAACATTCATGCTTTATGATGCTGTACCGTCTGGAACATTCATGATCTATAAAGATGTACCGTCTGGAACATTCATGCTTCATGATGCTGTACCGTCTGGAACATTTACGATCCATGCCGCTGTACCGTCCACCTTTTCTATTTAATTCTCTCATTCTCTGATTTTATGTTCATCTACACCTGTATACTATAGCAGGCACTGCAGTGGCGCTGGGTGCAACAGCCAACAACAGCTGGGACGGGGACCCCGCGCCGCTGACCATTGAATAGTACGCACCATAGGCAACGGGCACAGAAAGTCAATCATTATGACAAATTGTTCAACATCGGCTGCGAGTGGATAAAAAAAAATATTAAAACGTGAAGTGAAAATAGCATTGTTGATATTCTCCCCTTAATCGTCTAAACATTTGGACAACACGCGCAATGAATGCGAAAATCAGGAAACTCTTAATGGCAAATGTGAAAATCAGGAAACTCTTATGGCAAATGTGAAAATCAGGAAACTCTTATGGCAAATGTGAAAATCAGGAAACTCTTAATGGCAAATGTGAAAATCAGGAAACTCTTAATGGCAAGTGTGAAAATCAGGAAACTTTATGGCAAATGTGAAAATCAGGAAACTCTTAATGGCAAATGTGAAAATCAGGAAACTCTTAATGGCAAGTGTGAAAATCAGGAAACTTTATGGCAAATGTGAAAATCAGGAAACTCTTATGGCAAATGTGAAAATCAGGAAACTCTTAATGGCAAATGTGAAAATCAGGAAACTCTTATGGCAAATGTGAAAATCAGGAAACTCTTATGGCAAATGTGAAAATCAGGAAACTCTTAATGGCAAATGTGAAAATCAGGAAACTCTTAATGGCAAGTGTGAAAATCAGGAAACTTTATGGCAAATGTGAAAATCAGGAAACTCTTAATGGCAAATGTGAAAATCAGGAAACTCTTAATGGCAAGTGTGAAAATCAGGAAACTTTATGGCAAATGTGAAAATCAGGAAACTCTTATGGCAAATGTGAAAATCAGGAAACTCTTAATGGCAAATGTGAAAATCAGGAAACTCTTAATGGCAAATGTGAAAATCAGGAAACTCTTAATGGCAAATGTGAAAATCAGGAAACTCTTATGGCAAAGTTCAGTTTGACCCGTGGAATCCCCCCAAATGACATATGTGGTATTTTTTGTTTACAAACTCTATTTATAGTATCAACAGGTGATACGGGAGAATCCCTTGTTTCGGTTGGTCCCCTCCCCCCACCGCCACCCCCTCCACTTTCCATGGCATCGAGGTCATACGACATACCCGGATGGCAGACAGAAGGTGTGCGTGTGTGTGAGGGGGGAGGAGGGGCTTATCCAGCTGAACTTGACCCGAGCTTGTGATCCACCTGCTGCTAAATGTATTCAAGACCAGATCAAGACGTATCAACTCATCATCAACCGTCCGCCAATTCCTCCCCCCAATCGTCCAGTATCAGAAAGAGTTTTCTATCTATCTATCTATCTATCTATCTATCTATCTATCTATCTATCTATCTATCTATCTATCTATCTATCTATCTATCTATCTATCTATCTATCTATCTCTCTCTCTATCTCTCTATCTCTCTATCTATCTATCTACCTACCTATCTATTTATCTGTCTGCATGTCTGTCTGCCTGCCTATCTATCTATCTATCACCTGTCTGTCTATCATCTATCTATCACCTATATATCTAACATTCATCTTTCTATCATATCATCTGTCATATATATATAAATATATTTACTCAGCCGTCCATCTGCCCATGACACTACTGGACATTAAAGAATGTCTTTTCACTCTCCTACTTTGGCCATAGCACTGACCTGTGATTTGTGTTTCCCCAAAGATCAATGATCAATAATCAATCAATAATTCCATATCAAACGTTGCAGAGCCTACGGTAAACATTTTTCTACTAGAAGTGTTGTTGATGTTGTTTACTTCTGTTATTATTGTTGACTTTTTGTTTACGTGAATGGAGTCACGTGGTTCCAATGCAAGTCATGTGATTTCCCTGTCACGTGGTAAGCTTGTCAAATAAGGTCACCATAACCCTTTTTACGGCCTGTATGTAACCTCTGGTTGACTCAGTGCGTTGAATAGGTGTGCAAAAAAAAAGGGGGGGGGGGGTATTTAGCGACGCCTGTTGGACCGGGGGATAGGGTGTTGAGGGACGAATTATGTGGTGGTTAAATCTGGGGGTGGGGGGGCGGGTTGGAATAGATTGCGTGTTAAACCCAACTTGAACCACGGGTACTTGCATTAATAAAACTGCCAGCTTTTTTGTTATTTTTTAAATTATTATTATTATGTTAATAATATGCCGTGCAACATACGAATTGAGTCACTGAAGATTTACCAACAAAAACAAAAAATCCGTTCACTGTAAAGCGGTAGAGTCAAGTTTGTTGGTAAAGATGTAAATAGAAGGAAATCCATTACATTTTTTTGCTAATTAGATATACAGACGTACAAATGGACAGATGGACAAATGTACAGATTGACAGACGGACAAATGAACAAATAGACAAATGAACAAATAGACAGAAAGACAACTAGACAAATGAACACATAGACAGACGGACAAATGGACAGATGGACAAATACAGATTGACAGACGGACAAAAGGGACAAATGAACAAAAAGACAAGTGAACAAATAGACAGAATGACAACTGGACAAATGAACACATAGATAGATGGACAACTGGACAAATAGACAGACGGACAAATGGACAAATAGACAGACATAGAAATGGACAGATGAAAAAATGTACAGATTGACAGACGGACAAATGGACAAATGAACGAATAGACAGAATGACAACTGGACACATGAACACATAGCTAGATGGACAAAACTGGATAAATAGACAGACGGACAAATGGACAAATAGACAGACGAACAAATGAACATATAGACAGACGGACAAATGGACAAATAGACAGACGGACAAATGGACAAATAGACAGACGGACAAATGGACAAATGGACAGACGGACAAATAGACAGACGGACAAATGGACAAATGGACAGACGGACAAATGAGCAAATGGACAAATAGACAGACGGACAAATGGACAAATAGACAGACGGACAAATGGACAAATAGACAGACGGACAAATGAGCAAATGGACAAATAGACAGACGGACAAATGGACAAATAGACAGACGGACAATGGACAAATAGACAGAATTTTGTTTTCGTCTGTTCGTTTCTGTAAAAAAAAAACAACAACAAATGAACACCAAAACCTGAACATTTTGTTCAATTCGAGCTAATCGATATAGACCCAGGGGCGGCCACGCTTGGGGTTGATCAGGGCCGCACTGCACACTTTTTTTTTTTTTTAGATATGATGCAAAATACTTTTTAGGGGCCGCAAAATAGTCATCAGAAATATGGGTCAGTGAAAATAATTAAATAATTTAATTATACGGGGAAACAAATAATGGCTTAATCTTGAGCCGCCTGCGGCTGTAAGCTCCTTTATGTGACGCCCGTGATCTTCGGTCATTATTTTGTCAGTTATCGGTATATTGTATACTGGACTGTAAAATAAAGTTGAAAGACATAACTGAAAACTGATATTCCCAACATTCGGTCTTTCGTTACGTCACCCTCTTCCATAGAGTTTGAACGAAAACAACGTTCCTGACTTCTCACCAGTGTTACAGTAAAAACATTTAATGAGATAGAAGAAAAGGCTGAATTTGATATAGCCTAAGACTTTTGATTTTTTATTTCTAATTATTGACACAGAGTTCATGTAAAAAAAAAAATGAATCAAAACCTTATCAACCGATTCTTGGAAAAAAACAAATAGGGGAAAAGAGAAACACCCCAAAAAAAATAGAATTCTATATCCTGTTGTGGGACTGTTACTATGTATAGACATTTACGGAGAAAAAAACGTTTTGAATACAAAGGAAAAGTTTTTCCATATTTTTTTGTTATGGGGCACCTGCCATTGTGGGGTTGGGGGGCGGGAGAACCTGAATTGTGCATGCTGTATTTGCTTTCATTCAGGAGTGATAATGACAGAAGTGGAATGCAAAATGAAAGGGGGACCAATCCCACCGAAACTGTTTAAGACTTTTTTGAACAAAAGAAATATATTTTTGGTAGATTTCAGTTTCTCTACGTTCATTCACAAACATACAACACACACACACACACACACACACATCTACACACAACAGAGCGCAGTCATAATTCCTTTAATAGTCTGTACACCTCTATGTTGCGCTAACACATGTACAACAGAGCTCAGACATAATTCCTTTAACAGTCTGTACAATTCTCTGTTGCGCCAACACATCTACAACAGAGCTCAGACATAATTCCTTTAATAGTCTGTACACGTCTATGTTGCGCAAACACATCTACAACAGAGCTCAGACATAATTCCTTTAATAGTCTGTACACGTCTATGTTGCGGTAACACATCTCCAACTGCCATCCTAATTACACAGCGCACACACACCCCCTCCTCCTCCCGAAAAGAAGAGAAACCAGCAATCGATACTTCGTGGCTTTCTATGTAAACTCAAACTACTTCCTTGTGAGTGTATTACTAGTGTTGTTTTCGTTGACGAAAACTAAAACTAAAACCTTCGTTAACGAAAATGTTGACTTTTCGTCAACGAGAACTAAAACTAAAATTAAAATTAGCAGCAAGACTAAAACTAGACGAAAACTGAAATTATTACAGAAAAAACGAAATAAAAACTGAAACTAAAATATAGTGTTGCTTTCGTTCACGAAAACTAAAACCTTCGTTAACGAAAATGTTGACTTTTCGTCAACGAGAACTAAAACTAAAGCTAAAGTTAGCAGCAAGACTAAAACTAGACGAAAACTGAAATTATTACAGAAAAAACGAAATAAAAACTGAAACTAAAATATAGTGTTGCTTTCGTTCACGAAAACTAAAACCTTCGTTAACGAAAATGTTGACTTTTCTTCAACGAGAACTAAAACTAAAACTAAAATTAGAAGCAAGACTAAAACTAGACGAAAACTAAAATTATTACAGAAAAAACGAAATAAAAACTGAAACTAAAATATGACCTGGTACTAAAATAACACTATGTATTACTTTCTGATGTATGGTTTACCAATACGGCAGTCATTTTACTTAAGTTGTTTGGGTTTTGTTTTTATAATAAAAAAAAAAAAATCCAACAACTTAGGAAAGCAAAAATAGTATCCCATAATTTCCCACCTTGGAAGTTTTTCGTGTCTGTTTGGTTGGCCCGGACGGGTAGTGTACATTATTGTGTTGTTTGTGAGTTTGTAATCTTCCGTCTTAAGCCCCTCCTTCCCCCCCCCCCCCCAATCTCTGTAGTAATCATAGCAATACAAGGGAGGTAATAGTAATATGGCTACAACAGAATGGAAATTAGCAGTTTTTGTTTTTTTAAAGTCAAAAGTTGTCTCTCCAGAATACAGGCACTCCGTGTGTGTGTGCGTGCGTGCGTGCGTGTGTGTATGTGTGTGTGTCCCACCTCCCCATTTCATGGTCTCCAGTGCTATATCAATAATACGTACGAGTGTGAAAAAAAAGAAATAAAATTCTACAATGTCTTCATTCTCTGCAGTGTTTCAAATGTGGACTTAGTTTTGAAGTCATTCCGTTTGACTTTGTTTATACGCTATTCCATAAACATGTGAGATAGAAATATGAAGTCCATAACAAAACACCCCCCCCACACACACACTCCCCCCTTTCCACATCCGATGGTCCTTTTGGTTGACCACGCCACACTTTCCACATCCGATGGTCCTCTTTGGTTAACCACGCCACACTTACCAGATCCGATGGTCCTCTTTGGTTAACCACGCCACACTTTCCACATCCGATGTTCCTATTTGGTTGACCACGCCCCCTTTCCACATCCGATGTTCCTATTTGGTTAACCACGCCCCCTTTCCACATCCGATGGTCCTATTTGGTTGACCACGCCCCCTTTCCACATCCGATGGTCCTCTTTGGTTGACCACATTCAGTTAATTTATTTACTTGTAATGTTGACATGCATGGATGCAATCCAGATCCACTGAACCGGAACATAAAATTAAAGAAGTGCGTCAATCAACCCCTGCCACATCTAGAGGCCTAGCTGTAAGTTGGCGTGCTTGTAATGAACGCCTTGCATCGACACCGCGCTATTTCCTTGATCCACCCCATCATGGATGTAATTAGTGCGTAATAACAGTCTCCAATGCAATATACGGTAATAAAAGATCACTATCTGCGGCTAGGACCCCCGGGGGGGGGGGGTTAATTGATTATTACTTTTTTTTTTTTACGAAGTTTTGATGGCGGAATCTAACCAACAGCTGTTGAACTTATAATTGGGTTACTGTCTCCTTAGAGAGGCGTCTCCACCACCCCCCCCTCCCTCGGTGTTTTAAATAGTTTTTCCACTAATAGAAATCCTTTGAATGTAGCTAACTCTGGTCTGTCTCTCTATCTAAAGTGTCTGACTGAAGACTGTTTCATGGAGTCTGCCTTCCTATCAGTATGCCTGCCTGCTCGTATAGATCTTTTCTTTGTAAATCTGTATGTTTTATATTTATATATATTTATACACACTATAACACAACGCCCTTTTTTATATAAAGGTTATCCCTTATTGGTCCATGGAGAAAACTGAGCTGCCAACTTTTATTCTGAAGTTGTGCAAAGTTTGTCCACAGTGTATGTTGTTTGGCTTCCTATTGCCCCTAAAACATGTAACGTAACTTCATTGTGACTTTTTTTGTTGTTTGTGACATAAATCACATAAATCTCAGATTCCCACTTTCATGATTCCTACATGCTTGACTGGTCACACATTTTGTGTTTGTGTCTGTCTGAATGTGAGGGATTAAACTGACCTACAAACAAGACAGTAAATAACAGACCAGCTGCCTTCCCGTATTATTATTGGTTCAGCTGTTTGAAATTCCATGTGGCTGACTTCATGAGTGCCGGAAGCTTGCTGGACTTTGGGCTTTATGGCAGTGTCCAGATGTTGAGAGGCACAGCGAGTCTGATCTCTCGGGCTCTTATAGACTAAGTCTCAGCCGGCAGTATTCACTGAGAGAGTTCAAAGAGACTTCATGCATACTGTGGCCAGTTGCAATTTGAATGACTGGTTTCTCCAACTTAACCTTGTCCAAGACTTACACAACTGAACTTTATCGTATTATACCAGGTTCGCGGAAAACTTATTCATTTATGGATGTCTTATCCGTGTGACATGGGGTCATGTGATACAAACGTGTGACTCGCTTGTCAGTTTTTTTTTTGGTGTCACCTTGCTTGCATGTCACGTTTTTCATTTTGACGACCAACCGCCCGAAGTTGACAGTTTTATTGCAGTTGTTTGACCAAAGCCAAGGTCTTAATCTGACTGCAAGTCTCGCAATCCTGGTCTCTTGGTGTGAGGGTTGCATGGATGTGGAGATATGTAAGGTTAAAGGGCATAGCAATATAGGTCATGGAAATGTAGGTTCATAGGACTAGCATAATATGTATATATATATATATATATATATATATATATATATATATATATATATATATATATATATATGAATTTAGGGCACTTATATGTTGAGAAACTGGGCTGACATAATAACTGATGCAGGAAAAATGTACTCTTAAACAGAGCACAGAGGTTTGTAAATATTTAGGACATTAATATGTCTAGCTTTAGAAGGATATATAGGACACAGACACATGCACACTGCATAGGTATAGGATATGTATAGATATAGTACATATATAATATGTCTAGATGTAGGACAATGATGTATAGGACAAAGACATCTGCACACTGCACAGATGTAGGACTTTTGCGCACAGTAGAGATATATGAACTGGATATGTATAGATACAGGACATATGGAATATATGTGTCGAGATGTCCAACATAGTTATGTTTGTAGATATAGGACATATGTGTGTAGATATAGGACATGTGTGCAATTTTCCCTCTAAGGTGTGGTATGAAGTGAGCAAGAAATTTTGTCTCTGAGCGACATTTTTACTTGAGGCCAAAATTTGTGAGCGATTTAAGCGATGTCGTCCGTAGGAGTGAGCGATCGTACGTGTAGTATGAGCGACGCTCTGAATACGTGTGAGCGATCGCTCAAGCGCTCAGCTTAGAGGGAACATTGCATGTGTGTGTAGATATAGGACATATGTGTGTAGATATAGGATATATGGAATATATGTGTCTAGATGTCCAACTTAGTTATGTGTGTAGATATAGGACATGTGTGTGTGTAGATATAGGACATGTGTGAACCTGTGCAGGACATATGTGTGTAGATATAGGACATATGTGAACCTGTGCAGGACATATGTGTGTAGATATAGGACATACGTGAACCGGTGGAGGACATGTGTGTGTAGATCTAGGACATATGTGTGTAGATATAGGACATGTGTGAACCTGTGCAGGACATATGTGTAGATATAGGACATATGTGAACCGGTGGAGGACGTGTGTGTAGATATAGGACATATGTGAACCTGTGCAGGACATGTGTGTGTAGATATAGGACAGGTGTGAACCTGTGCAGGACATGTGTGTAGATATAGGACATGTGTGAACTTGTGCAGGACATGTCTGTGTGTAGATATAGGACAGGTGTGAACCTGTGCAGGACATGTGTGTGTAGATATGCAGGACATGTGTGTGTAGATGTGCAGGACATTACTGTACAAAGATGGCAGTCATCTTCTCTGCCGACGTTGGCCTTGGATCCATAGCCAGGTTATCCCGACCTTCAGAGCATTCACACTGCATAGGTCAGTGACGTCAGTACTCATATTGATCCGCCATCACATGATCTACTCTGCTCCCCCCCACCCCTTCCTCCTGATTATAAGTACACACAAAAAAAAAATCCGTCCACACGGAAACCAGAAATATATAAACCAATAATTTATAAAAGGAGACGTGTGTATGTATGTGTGTATGTATGTTTGTGTGTGTGTATGTATGTATGTATGTATGCATGCATGCATGCATGTATGTATGTATGTATGCGTGTGTGTGTGTGTGTGTATGTATGTATGTATATGCGGCATACCGTGTTCTTTGGGTGTAGTAATACTTGTCGCATGTCTGCTTGGTGTTATGACGTTTGTGAATGTGGCATGTGATGGTCAGACAGTTGCACGGAGTTGCGGCTGACAGTCAATTCGCGGACTGGTGGTCGAGTAGCTGTCATCCCTACCTACAATGAAGAAGGGCCATAAAATCCCCACCTACTCTACACATCTTTGTGTGTTTAACTTTTAGAAGTTTTTTTTTTTTTTTTAAATTTCGGGTGCGAACCTTTGTGGCCTCCATGGTTCCATGGTTAGTGCCTCCATTGTCCTCTTTAGTGCCTCCATTGTCCTCTTTAGTGCCTCATTGTCCTCTTTAGTGCCTCCATGGTCCTCTTTAGTGCTTCCATTGCCTCGATGCAGACACAGCTGTGGCAGGAACGTACGAGAGGGTGTGTGGTGGGGGGACTTGATCCAGGTTGGCAAACTGTTGTATCTCGTCAGTAAAACTATATTTAATTAATTGTGTTTAACAAGGACACACACGCTTTTTTTAAAAAAAAATATATATATAACATAATGCTTTGATCTATAGTTCCTGTATTGTGTGATGTTTCGCCATGGTTGGAACTAATTCCTAGAAATAAACGCTAAAAAAGTAGAGGGGTATACGGTGTGTGTGTGTGGAGTGTGAAATAATAAAATTTTTTTTTTTAGTTCAACTAATACATTTCACGTAATAATCGTAAAAAGAAGTGCATCTATTGTCTGTGTGTTGTCGTTCATGTCCACATCTCCACTCATCAACATAAACACACACACACACACACACACACACACATACACACAACAGAAGCACGCCGACCTACCTACATACACACACACATACAAACATACAAACACACATATATCTATATCTATCCATTGTTGCATGTCTATGGAAGTTTCGGTTTCGACCGTATGATTGCTCCGCTATGTTCTAAACCCCCCCCCCCCCGCTACCACCCCACACACCCATGTGGTATTCAATCAAACTATACAGCACGCGTCTGACGTATCATTGAATTAGTGGAGAAAGGGTAGAGGCGGGTGGGTGGGTGGGATGAGATATTGATAAAGAACATAAATAAACTAAGGGGGGAGGGGGGGGTTAACAGGGGTGGGTCCCAAACTTTGAACAATGCTGTGATGTGTTTGTGTGTGGTGTGTGTGTGTGTGTGGGTTATAGTACATCACGCTTGTATCGAACTGTTAGGGAAACCAGGTTTACACACATTTTGATCAATCCTAACTTAGGCTGATTACGACTTCCCCCGGGGTGGGGAGAGGGGGCGACGGGGCTGTTTGATCCGGCCCGCAGCAAGAGCCATGTACCCCCCCCCTCCACTCCCCCACCCTCGGGCACCGTTGAGCGAAAGAAAAATATTATACGACAGCTTCATTTATTTGATTGTTTTTTTTTATTATAATTGTCTGTATGTGAGGGAATGAAATAAGTGTTTGTCATCACTGCAGGAATGTATTTTATCGCGCAAACTTCTTGCAGCATATGATCAGCTTTAAAAAGAAAAAAAAAAAAATTCAGCTCTCCTGATTAGATTGATGCACGTTTTGTGAGAAATTTCATTGAGAACACACCATGGTGTCAGTTTGTCTGTGTTCAACTGTAGTGTTTGATAAATTTATAGGTCACAACACACCAAATGTTTACTCGCATTATAAAACACGGGGTGTGAACATACAAAAAAAACTACTGTGAAAATTATGTGTGTGAGAGAGAGATAGAGGGAGGGAGGAGAAGCAAGGGAAATAACTCGCGTACACACGCAGTAACCATGACAACACAACGCTCGATTGTTGATTCTGGTCTTCGTATTTTTTTTTCTTTAAATCTCTCACGGTAGTAGAGACTTTCATTCATGAGGTCAGAGGTCACCGACCCACATTTTTTATTTTTTTCTAGGCGTGTGTTTCTCTCTCTCTCCCCCCCCCCCTCTCCAGTTAAAAATGTGAATTAAAAGATGTGTCTATCCTTCTCCCGTCTGTGACATCATTAGCTTGTACACATAGACAAAGACTAAATGTCTTTTGATTAGAAATGTCATGATTGTGTCGATTGTGAAAAGATTGGCAAACGTGGTGCATACGTTTCTTTTACATTCTACACAGCAGCAAGTCGCATTGGCGGAAACCCGTTAGTATGATAACTGATTTAATATGGTAATCTAGGCCACTGGTCGGCAAAGTGCGGCTCCGGAGCCGCACGTGGCTCTTTGGCTCATTAAGTGCGGCTCTGGCATTTAGTTTTGTTTAGTGTACTACTTATTTAGTGTAATAAAAGTTTACTAAGCAAGCAGATTTGGCTCCCAATTTTTAGAGCATTTTCGAAAAAAAATGCTCTATTGTCCCCGTTTTGTCTGTCTGTCTGTCATCACCCTAGATCTCAACAACCATAAGTCCTAGACCCATGATTTATATATCATTTTGTAGGTCTTGGCCTGCCATGTGTGCAACAAAAGTTCATTTCGCGATCTGACCTCTGAGGGCCGTAAAAGGGGGCTTATAAAGTACCGTTTTTTACGATATAAGCTATATTAATAAAGGAGCGCCCTATATCTCAGCAACTATAAGTCCTAGACCCATGATGTATATATCATTTTGTAGGTCTTGGCCTGCCATGTGTACATCAAAAGTTCATTTCGCGATAGGACCTCTGAGGGCCGGGCTTCAGGGCTCCTAAGGGGCTTATATATTATATATACACCTTGTACGTTCAATAACCCATTCATTTGGTGCGAAATACTGCAGCACGTAGTTTCACCAAGATTTATTAAGAAACTCATCAAATGAAATAGTAAGCTTGTGTTCTGAGTTTAATTGAAAGTATCAGAGCTATGCAACAATTGACGGAGTTTTCGGACGATTAAATGACTATAATTTCGAATGTTTTCAATTATGAGTCCTATTTCAGTAACCACAAACCACTTGTAGTTAGATTTAAGAGACAATAATTTTTCTTCAAATATAAAGAAACGTCTTTATAATTTTTTTTTACAAATATATGCATTACACAATTGAATTTATAAACATTTCCAAAATTTACAAATATTTACTGAAAGCTAACAAACGTACTGATACATAACACGAAAATGCGCTAACACGTCCTGTGTCCAGAATGGAACAGGCTTAATTGCTTGTTTTTTAAATTTTTGTAATGTTCAAATTTGGCTCTTTGGCTGATAAGTTTGCCGACCTCTGACCTAGGCTATAGTACATGCAAGAGTTGATAGAAAAGTTTGGTGAAATAATTTACTGTGTGAAACTTTTGGTAACACTGAATTACTTTGGGGGTAACACTGAATTACTTTGGGGGTAACACTGAATTACTTGGGTAACACTGAATTTCTTGGGTAACACTGAATTACTTGGGTAACACTGAATTACTTGGGGGCAGGCACGCCGAGAAGGGGGCAGGGGGGGGTCATTGCCAGGGGCCCGCATCTGTAAGGGGGCCCGGCCGCCCAGACCATGTAAGTTTTTTCAAGACTTGTTTATTAAGGGGCCCGCAATGTTGTCCTGCCCTGGGGCCCGTGTTGGCTCTCGGCGCCCCTGCTTGGGGGTAACACTGAATTACTTGGGTGACACTGAATTACTTGGGGGTAACACTGAATTACTTGGGGGTAACACTGAATTACTTGGGGGTAACACTGAATTACTTGGGGGTAACACTGAATTACTTTGGGTAACGCTGATAAACTTCGTTTAATTTTGACTACCTCATTTCTCTGGTAATAAACTGATTTACTGTAATAAACATTGAGAAGAACTGATTTACTCGTGGAAAATGTGTTCCACTCTGGTAAACGTTCATTTACTCTGGTCAAAATATTATTGTTCCTGATGTTAACCCTTTTTTTTATTTTATTTATGTGTTATTTTTATCTCCCCTTTCAGGTGCCACAGCAGGACATCCCAGAGAGTCCAGGGCAAGATTTCAGCGCCACCTACCCGACACCTTACGACAGTCACAAGGACGACAGGAAAGTTCCGAACATCCTGAGCCCTACCCCCAGCGAAAGCGACTGTGAGTACCCGCCCACACATTATAACTCGTGTGTTTGTATCTTTATGTGTGTGTGTGTGTTTGTGCGTGGATATGTATGTGTTTGTCTTGCATGTGTGTGTGTGTGTTTGTGTTGAGTGTTTACACGAATTGTGGCAAATTTAATTAAACATAGCCCGGCAATGTTAACACACATTATGCACCACTGCCTTTCAGGGTTTAATACATATACGTCATTATCAGGACTTCACAGATTAACGAAACAGACATAGATTATCATTACAGTCTTTGTGAACACACACACACACACAAAATCAGAAAACGCAAACATTATTTGTACAGGCAAAAATTATTTATTAGAACATACAAACATTATTTGAACATACAAACATTATTTGAACATACAAACGTTATTTGAACATACAAACGTTATTTGAACATAAAAGCATTTTTTTAAGTAGATAAACATTATTTGAAGATACAAACAATGTTTGAACACACAAACATTATTTAGGAAGACAAACATTTTTTGAGTATACGATCATTGTTTGAACATACAAACAAACATGCCTTTGGAAGGAACGTGACAAAAATTAACAACTTATACAAATATAATCATACAAACATTATCAGAGTATTCAACATTCGTTGAACATACACACACATATATATATATATATATGTTATATCTATGAAGCAATGACTACATCAATGGAGCGGTGGTGTGACTGACCCTTAGGTCAACAGTTGTTTTTTTTTTAACTTGAGCTGTATCAGTGACACCCTGTGTGACTGCCCCTTAAGTGAACAGTTTTTTTTTGACTTGAGCTGTATCAGTGACACCTTGTGTGACAAGCTCTCCATACCTGAAGTGCACTTGTCTATCCGACACACGACGCACATACACACTAACAAACACACACACAGACATACATCTACACACACACACATACACACTAACAAACACACACACAGACATACATCTACACACACACACATACACACTAACAAACACACACACAGACATACATCTACACACACACATACACACTAACACACACACACATACATCTACACACATACACATACACACTAACAAACACACACACACATACATCTACACACACACATACACACTAACAAACACACACACACACACACACAGACATACATCTACACACACACACACACTAACAAACACACACACACACACATACATAAAATGACCTATCCGCAACTCTTAAATATTGCACGCATATATATATTATTATCATTGGTTGAAAATGTTTTTTTTTTTGCAGCTAGTTTTAAGTTTAATCTCTTATTCCCCACCCCCACCCCCAAAATGTCCCCTACCCCGGTTCTCCGCCCCCCCTCCCTCCATCACTAAGCCAAATACATTTTACTAAATTTCTTTTCGTTTTCATAATAATTGAGACACATCACTAAGGACGTACAGAACGGTGGCACTGTAAGCAGCACTCATGACGGCTCAAGTGCACACAAGTGCACACACACACACACACACACACACACACGTACAGACAAACACTTGCACACGGAGCACACCTGGACATAATTATCGAAATATTGCGACTTAAACGTCTGCAGGTGTTTTAAAAAATAAAATTCACGAGCTAAGAAATGCGTTTACATTTGGGAAAGAAAGCTGTGTGACGGCCGGAGTCAAGTTATCAATGAAGACGAGACAAGCGGCCAGATTTCTCAGATAAATTCTCTCAATTCATTGCAAGTAGTGTGATCACGTGACGATTTCTGTCCAATCAAAATGCCCTTGATCAGGGCTGCCACTGAAATTTATGAAAATGCGGTGCAGGATTTATAGTGGATCTAATTATTTATACTTTTCAGTTAGATACACTGTTTTAATTGTTATATATATATATATATATATATATATATATATATATATATATATATATATATATATATATATATATATATATGCGTCATTAATTATTGCCCAGATTTAAGCTACAAATTCGTCTGGAATGTAATTTAAACAACAACAAACAACAAAGTAAAACTCTTTATTTAGCCAAACTGCAGTTAGTAACCTTTAACGTAGTCAGAACAGAACTAGGTAGTCCCTTTGAATTATTCCCTTGAGTTTTAGTACAGCGGGTTGTACTGATTGTTAAGCGGGTTGTACTGATTAAAGTACATGGGTAGGTACACACACACACACACACACAAAATGTCCACGTGCGGAAAAAAAAAGGTCTGACTTCTGTATTTGTGTCTGTTGATTCTTCTATCTAGTCTCGGCGGACACCAGTGGAGTGCATGTAGTTGGTGTTGCACTTAACACAAACGTGGTGGGGGTGGAAGGAGGTCATGTTTAGAAAGTACATGAACTGGGGCTTAGGTTATTGATTATACAATGACGTCATTAACCGTGGATGCTTTTTTTTTTTACCCGGACGACTTGTAATTTGGGGGGGGGGGGAAGGAATACGCCCATGACATCCATCTGCGCCCCCCAATCACCCATTTTTACTTTCAAATTTGGACCCCCCCTTTCCACCACCCTAGGTACGCCTCTACCCAGGGATATGGCCTTAGTTAAATTAGCCTGATGGTTAACCCAGCTATGTCTGCTGCACTCACTATGTATTATTCCCCCCCCCTCCCCCGTTCTCGTTCAGGCGTTGAGCACATTGACCTGACCTACTTAATTTTGACCTGGTCATTAATTAAAACTTTTTTTTTACCTCATTTAAAAAATAAAATAAAAATAAATTTACGACTGACCGCTTTCTTCTTCACTCAACCTTGATTTCCCCTTTTACCCTCCTCCCGGGGATTCTAACGTCATAAAATATGCATTAAGACAAACGCTACTGTTAGTTAACTGGCAAGCTTTCTACATTTTTGAACAAATAAATTAAAACAAAACGTCGGTAAAGGTAAACAGTTTTTTTTTAAATTGTGGGTGTGTGTGTGTGATAGTGGATAGCAGTGAGGGGGGTAGGGGCTAAAGAAGTGGAAAAAGTTTAGTTTTTTTGTTTGTAAGAACAGATTTTTCTAGACACAACAGTGACCTTGACATAGGTAATGGGATTTCATTCATAAAGCTTGCCACGGCAGCCACGAATGATTGGACGGTAATGAGTCACGTGACTTGGATGGGGCGAGGAAGGGGGGGGGGGAGAGAGAGAGAGAGAGAGAGAGAGAGACCGTTACGTTTCCTTCTTGCAACCAAAAATAGATTTTAAATTCCGGTTAGTTCATTTTTTTTTAAGAGGATGTTTTAAGACATGTACAATGTTAAGACAAGATGGATTAAAACACAAATAAAATAAGAAAGTAACAGTGGGCTAATGCATTATGTCTTGATATGTAGACATACAGTATCACATTTTAGGGTTTTTACTTTTTCAGTTAAATATGCAAAAGAAATATAAACTTTATAAAAGAACACATTTTTTTTAATTTGTATCCCATCTTGAAATAGTACCACACTTGAATTGTAGCGTGCAAAGGGAGGTAATTGAGGAAATATCAAGTCACTCGAAGTGACAAATTGATTGCTTCCCTTTTTATAATCTTCGGTGTTGAAATTTTTTGTTCATTGTTTGTTCTTTAATCATTGATTTAGTGCATACAAAAACTCGATATTTTTGCATATAAAAATATTTGGTAACTGAGAATATCGCAACTCACAAAAATCTCTTTTCGTTAAACTACGATTACAGATACTTCGATTATACATACTACGATTACAGATACTACGATTACAGATAATTTTGTCTAAAATGCACAGAATGAGAACATTATTTTTTTAAACAGATATTTCTGTACTGCCCTACATTCTGACCATGACAATGATGTTATTTTTAAATGGTCAACAAATAATGGCACGTTGCTGGACGCATGTCACTCACTGACCGCCGCAACTTGACTCACTCGACTGACCACTCAATTAACTTGCAACTAATTTGTTGCAGTCCAGTGGCCTTCTCTTGGTCAGCTCGAAACTTGATCTCTTCTCTCTATCTGTCATTTCTTCCCCCCCCCCCCCATCCCTTCCTTTTTTTTAAAAATAACACCGCCTTCTCTCAATCTGTTATGTCTCCGTGCTCACTCTCCCTTTCTCTCTTTCTCTCTCTTTCTCTCTCTGTGTCGTTCGAAATGGTGTTGTGTCATGAATACTTTGCCTGTGTGTCCGGATGAAGTGGTATTATCTGAGGGTGGGGGGTGTGGGTGGGGTCGCGTGTGGCTAGTGTCAGCTGACCGCTAGTCCAAGCTAAATATACGGGGGGGGAGTAAGAGGAAGTAACTCATTCAACTCATACTTTTGTGTGTGTGTGTGTGTGTGTACTGACAACACGCTCGCCTCCCCCTTTTTCTACTCCCGCTCGGCTGTACGTTTGTGCGTAGTTTGCTCCCCTTTGGACTCATAGTTAACAGCAGTATCGACATATCTGCCCAGTAGAAATATTGCGATGCTACTAAGTAACAGTCATATATACATGTATTTAGCTTTAGCGTGGCAGCGAGCTAGACAGCTAGCTAGCTCCGTGCGGCACACACATGGAGTTGGACGCCTCGTGATTTAGACGCAGTATAAAAGAGATATTCAAAAAAAAAAAAAACGTTTGTCAAATTAACTGAATTAGCTCCTCGAATGGGGAGGTTGCAAGTAATATTTAACCGATTACAAGGTGATATTATTAAATGTTGAAAAGAAAATTGCGTCGCATTAACAGACATGGCAGTGTTGAACAGAGTTTAACGTACAAAGACAGTCTGCAGTTGTGGTCATTGTACGTTGTTTTTTTTTTTTAGTGGCTGAGGCAATGGCACATCTTGGTACGCTGTCGAGACCGCCTCTGTCAAATCTAGTTTCCACCCCCATCCCCACCCCCGGGCCCTTATAATTAATTAATAGTTTTAAACCAGATTCGCTTCACCCCCCCCCCCCCCACTTCTTGGGATTAAGCTACTATGGCTGTACTATGGCTGTGCACGCAAATAAAGTAAGGTAGGGTAGTAACGTCTTCTGAGATACAAGTAGTTACTAGTTACGTCATTTGAGCAAAGTTTATCTGCCAGAATTGGATAATTAATCACCATCTGCATTTCTTCGAAAAAAAAAACCGGTCAACAAATTAAGAGCATCAAGATGAATTAGATCATTTCTAAAGGTGAATTAGATCATTTCTAAAGGTGAATTAGATCATTTCTCAAGGTGAATTAGATCATTTCTAAAGGTGAGTTAGATCATTTCTCAAGCAGAATTAAATCATTTCTCAAGCTGAATTAGATCATTTCTAAAGGTGAATTAGATAATTTCTCAAGCTGAATTAGATCATTTCTCAAGCTGAATTAGATCATTTCTAAAGGTGAATTAGATCATTTCTAAAGGTGAATTAGATCATTTCTCAAGCTGAATTAGATCATTTCTAAAGGTGAATTAGATCATTTCTAAAGGTGAATTAGATCATTTCTCAAGGTGAATTAGATCATTTCTAAAGGTGAATTAGATCATTTCTAAAGGTGAATTAGATCATTTCTAAAGGTGAATTAGATCATTTCTCAAGCTGAATTAGATCATTTCTCAAGCTGAATTAGATCATTTCTCAAGATGAATTAGATCATTTCTTCCAAACTACAATCAACATTAGTATTGTAATACGACAAAAGGGACGGGTGCTCGCGCGGTAAAGCTCTCGACTGTCGACCTGAAGGTACCTGGTTCGATCTTCGGTGAAGACCAAGGAAATTTTTTCAGGTCTTGGCTCAAGTTCCAGATATATCTCCCGTGGTGCCTCCATTGCCGTGGCGCTATCGGCTATGGTGGGGGGATGAAAGAAGGGCACACCATAAAAACCGTCCCATTAGTGGTTTATAGGATCTAAGAGATTTCATCTCAACCTCACAGGGACTTCACACGCACACACACACACACATTTTAATACGACAAATATTAAATTCTCAACGTACCCCACCCTTTCGTATGTGTGTGGGTGGGGGGGGGGCTACTTTACCTCTACATACGAACGACCCTGTTATCGTGAACCCATTCTCTACACATAACAAATATTTATCTTCGTCCTTTTTCTTTTATTATATAAATTATATGAATAATTAAAAAATCTGTAAAAGTTACACCTGAGAGTGATTTGTAGTACTAAGTATCTTTCAACTCTCCATCATGTATTGTGAAGTTACTAAATGACTTGACCACAGATTTACACCTAACATATATATATATATATATATATATATATATATATATATATATAAACATACTTTGTGCGTGTATGTATTTATAACATGCAGAGCTCTCGCTGACGTAGTTCTGTCCGGCTGTGGCCTCTGGTACAACCAGTAAGACGGCTATCTACGAGGGGGGGAGGTACGGATATAGTAAAATTCTACTTGACCACTTCTCTGATTCTGCTATCCCCCCCTTCCCAACATTGCATACTCTCTCCCCCCCCCTCCGTTTTTTTATACTACCTACAACTTACCCCCTCCCCACTACGTCATCTTACACTCTTATGGTTATATTTGATAAGAATTTTGCCAGGGAGAGAGAGATGCAATCTTTGTTAGGCTTTTCATGCCCTTAATAAAAATCTCAGAGCGTGTAACTGGGACATTAGGACAAGGACATTCCAAACGAGATGAATGTGGCTGTGTTACAACCTCCGAACAACGCCATCAACCCCTTCACACAATCACCGCATCACTAAATCATCACATCACCACATCACACAATCACCGCATCACACAATCACTTCATCACACAATCACTTCATCACACAATCACTGCATCACACAATCACCGCATCACAAAATCACACCACCACTGCATCACACAATCACCGCATCACACCATCACAGCATCACCACATCACACAATCAACGCATCACCATATCACAGCATCACACAATCACCGCATCACACAATCACAGCATCACCACATCACACAATCACAGCATCACCGCATCACACAATCACTGCATCACACAATCACACAATCACCAATCACACAATCACCGCATCACACAATCACACCATCACAGCATCACCACATCACACAATCACACCATCACACAATCACCGCATCGCAAAATCACTGCATCACACAATCAACGCATCACAAAATCATCACATCACCGCATCACACAATCACCGCATCACACAATCACTGCATCACAGCGTCACCACATCACACAATCACCGCATCACAAAATCACCGCATCACACAATCACTGCATCACAAAATCACCATTTCACCGCATCACACAATCGCCGCATCACACAATCACAGCATCACCACATCACACAATCACCGCATCACACAATCACTTCATCACACAATCACTGCATCACACAATCACTGCATCACACAATCACCGCATCACAGCATCACACAATCACCGCTTCACAAAATCACTGCATCACACAATCACTGCATCACAAAATCACCATATCACAGCATCACACAATCACCGCATCACACAATCACTTCATCACACAATCACTGCATCACACAATCACTGCATCACACAATCACCGCATCACACCATCACAGCATCACAACATCACACAATCACCGCTTCACAAAATCACTGCATCACACAATCACTGCATCACAAAATCACCATATCACAGCATCACACAATCACCGCATCACACAATCACTGCATCACACAATCACCGCATCACACCATCACAACATCACACAATCACCGCTTCACAAAATCACTGCATCACACAATCACTGCATCACAAAATCACCATATCACAGCATCACACAATCACCGCATCACACAATCACAGCATCACCACATCACAGCATCACCACATCACACAATCAACGCATCACAAAATCACTGCATCACACAATCACCGGATCACACAATCACACCACCACTGCATCACACAATCACCGCATCACACCATCACAGCATCACGACATCACACAATCAACGCATCACAAAATCACTGCATCACACAATCACCGCATCACAAAATCACCATATCACAGCATCGCACAATCACCGCATCACACAATCACAGCATCACCACATCACACAATCACCGCATCACACAATCAACGCATCACAAAATCACTGCATCACACAATCACACAATCACACCATCACTGCATCACAAAATCACTGTATCACACAATCACCGCATCACACCATCACAGCATCACAGCATCACCACATCACACAATCACACCATCACACAATCACCGCATCGCAAAATCACTGCATCACACAATCACCGCATCACACAATAAGGGTATCACTCAATCACCGTATCAAGCAACTACTGTATCGCACAGGCCACTGGTTCCAGCCACCAGCAGCGACGCCATCTCTGCAGCCTCGATGGCGCCTCCATTACCACTGCAAGACCGGGCACCATCGGTGCTTAAAGAACTAATTTGGGCGCCTTGGGCTTGATGCCCCCCCCCCATTAATCTTCATAGGCCCCCCTTAACGTTTTGTACCGGTTTCACTCCCGTCCCATCAATTCTCTATCTTGGTTCAAAGATAGCTAGAAAAAGAATTTTAAAAGATGTTCCTATCTGTTTAAAAGTTTTTAGATGGTTTTGTATTATTTAACATTTTTGTATGCGCTCGCTGTGAAAATGTTAACATGCCACAAGTTAACATTTTAACACTTCAAGTTTTTAACAGGCCATGTGACGTATTTCATCTGATAATATTTTACAACAAGAATTCTTTCCACCAAGGGGTCCCCCCCCCCCCCGCCAATCCCTTCCTTTTAAGATGTCATCACTTTTCGTTTTATGCAGGTCGACACAGAGGGTGAACATGTATCGTCTTACAGACTGTCTGGTGAGCGAAAATAAAACACGCGCGCTGCTCAACAATAGATGTGAGTTGATGTAGAGACGTGAGGGGGGTGAAGGGGGGCTGGAGTGTAGAGGTTTGTGCAGTGGGGGGGGGGCGAGCTTCATCATATTTGTGTTAAAACTTATGAGGAGAAGAAATGACGATATAAATGTGACGTGTGTGACTGAATGTGTGTTGTGTGTGTGTGTGTGACTAAATGTTGTGACGTGTGTGACTGAATGTGTTGTGTGTGACTGAATGTTGTGTGTGTGTGACTGAATGTTGTGTGTGTGTGACTGAATGTGTTGTGTGTGTGTGTGTGACTAAATGTTGTGACGTGTGTGACTGAATGTTGTGTATGTGTGACTGAATGTTGTGTGTGTGTGTGACTGAATGTTGTGTGTGTGACTGAATGTTGTGTGTGTGTCTGACTGAATGTTGTGTGTGTGTGACTGAATGTTGTGTGTGTGTGTGTGTGACTAAATGTTACATCTGTGTGACTGATGAAATGTATGCATTTTGTTTATACATGTATATATATATGCGCTCACAGAGGATCTGAAAGTGTTTTGCGTTTAAGTTTGAACGCCATGTGTTTATAACGCCGTGCTGTGTTTCTAGGTGTATATATTTCGGTGTGAAACGATACGCTCATTGGACTGCGGGCCGTTCGGCTGCAGACACACACGGGGCGCGACATCTGTACAAATGTACCCTGTAGAGGCTGATTGATGCCTCGGGTATTTGAGGCTGAGGCGTCACACACACACACACACACACGCACACACACACTCTCGGTAACAGGGTTTGCAGCTTACCAGTTGTTGTTGAATCAAAGGTGAACTAATTAGGTAAATAAAAAAGCCCTAATAAAATAGTTATCTAAATTTCGAGCAAAGCAACTCTTGCGTTCGTCGGGAATTATGGGATATGAAATTCGGATATCGAATTCTCGATGTTTACTACTAATATTAGATCATAACATTTATAGAAGACATATACACACACACATATTAACACATGAATAATAATAATATGGAATAATATTAAATGCATTTTTAGACATATATGGACACATTGACAGCATGTATTAATGGACATTGGATACACACACTACCGAGTTTTGGCACACCAAAACATAATTAGGACACACCAATGCTTACACATAGGAACATAAACTAGACTGATACATGACAGTTACGTAGAAACATAAATAACAGACCAATGTACAGCACTTATTAACATACAGACACACAGACACGATACGTCGACCGACTGACCGACCATCTCTCTTTTACATCAATTTGCCGAGCTTTTGACCTTTGATCTGAAGACTTTTAAGGGGAGGAGCTTACCTGTGATTGACAGCTATGTCAAGGGTAGGGGATCGAAACAAACCAATGTTATTTAATCTGCCTAAATCATTTCTTTATATCAAAGTGTTCCACATCAAACTTCCGGGTTTTGGTTTTCCTTGTATAAGAGTTAATAAAAATCTTTTGTTTATTAAATATCAAATCGTCTGATATGTTTTTTTTTTGCGTCATTCAGGGAAATCTACACAAATTACATTTTACTTCCGAAAAAAAAAACAATTTAAGAAATTTCTTGTTTAAACTTTCTATTTTTTGATGTCAGTAAACTATTTTTTTTTTTTGTGTTTTGACAAATTTAAATTTATGGATGGTATATAATGTTTTTTAAAAAAAAAAACAACTTTAAATGAGCTACATGCATGTGCACAGACCACGCGTATGTGCACAAACTACATGTATGAGCACAAACTACGCGTATGTGCACAAACTATATGCATGTGCACAAACTACGCGTATGTGCACAAACTACATGTATGAGCACAAACTACGCGTATGTGCACAAACTATATGCATGTGCACAAACTACAAGTAT
>JAGDYQ010000063.1:4792098-4793710 GCA_021962125.1 Bulinus truncatus | reverse complement strand
GGGGGCCAGACAAAACGCAGGGGGGGCACGGCCCCCCTTCCCCCCCCCCGCACGCTACGGAGTAGGGTGGGGGAGGGGGGTCAGATGTGCGAAACAGAATGACAGCCCGACTGACAGACATACCAATAGATAGATAGATAGATAGATAGATAGATAGATAGATAGATAGATAGATAGATAGATAGATAGATAGATAGATAGATAGATAGATAGATAGATAGATAGATAGATAGTATTTTGTTCTTATTTGCCATTAATGAGCGTGTTTATTTGAACTGACGTGAATACATATTAAGTCAAGTATATATTCCATTCACCCAGCTTTCATTTTTAGTAACGATATTTTATACATAAGCATCTGTCTGATCAAAGAATTGAAGCTTGCTATTGTTGCGCATAATTTTGGTAGCCTAAAAATAGCATCACTAATGTGCACACTAGTGTATTAATTTCACATGGCATCTCCATCCGCGTTATTCGCCCATTGTAAACATAACTGAGAAGTAATTAGGTTAGTGGTCCTACGCCGATTCTCAAATGATCAACATAGTTATACTATCATGTTAAATTTACATTGTGTGTCTCATTTGAGTGGCATCGCTAAGCGAGAACATGTATAGAATTGAGACCAGGTATAGAATTGAGACCAGGCATAGAATTGAGACCAGGTATAGAATTGAGACCAGGCATAGAATTGAGTTTAAAAGATTTGAGAATGTAAACAAGAGTGTAGTTAGAATATGAGTTACAGAAAGTCTGTACATGTTTTTCTAAGTTTTCTAAAAAAAAAACAATAAAAAAAACTATGAGAATGAAAAACTTGTAGAATGCTTGTGGGAGGGAGGGAGGGAGGGAGGTATCGACACGTAGTGAAGGGGATTGCGGGGGTGGGAAGAGGTCACCATTATCGCCATTATAACCTGTCCTCGTGTATGGGGGAGGGGGGAAGGTCGTTGTCAGAGGACAAGTTTAAAAAAAAAATAGAATGTCTGACATTTTACTGGGATGACCTGCCTGGGGAAGGGGCTGGCGGGGGGTTAAAGGTGAGCCCCATCATCATACGAGAACATTTGAGTTGGTTATAGAGGTGGTGGTGGAATGAATGGAGATACCACGGGGGGGGGGCGGGTGGAGAGATGATGAGATGAATGAGTTACATTGTCCAATGTGTGTGTGTGTGTGTGTTGGTGTATGAGTGAATGTGTGTGTGTGTGTTGGTGTATGAGTGAATGTGTGTGTGTGTGTGTGTTGGTGTATGAGTGAATGTGTGTGTGTGTGTTGGTGTATGAGTGAATGTGTGTGTGTGTGTGTTGGTGTATGAGTGAATGTGTGTGTGTGTGTGTGTTGGTGTATGAGTGAATGTGTGTGTGTGTGTGTGTTGGTGTATGAGTGAATGTGTGTGTGTGTGTTGGTGTATGAGTGAATGTGTGTGTGTGTGTTGGTGTATGAGTGAATGTGTGTGTGTGTGTGTTGGTGTATGAGTGAATGTGTGTGTGTGTGTTGGTGTATGAGTGAATGTGTGTGTGTGTGTGTTGGTGTATGAGTGAATGTGTGTGTGTGTGTTGGTGTATGAGTGAATGTGTGTGTGTGTGTTGGTGTGTGAGTGTGTGTG
>JAGDYQ010000063.1:4634598-4787098 GCA_021962125.1 Bulinus truncatus | reverse complement strand
TGTGTGTGTGTGTGTGTGTTGGTGTATGAGTGAATGTGTGTGTGTGTGTGTGTTGGTGTATGAGTGAATGTGTGTGTGTGTGAGTTGGTGCATGAGTGAATGTATGTGTGTGTGTGTGTTGGTGTATGAGTGAATGTGTTTGTGTGTTGGTGTATGAGTGAATGTGTGTGTGTGTGTGAGTTGGTGTATGAGTGAATGTGTGTGTGTGTGTGTGTGAGTTGGTGTATGAGTGAATGTGTGTGTGTGTGATTTGGTGTATGAGTAAATGTGTGTGTATGTGTGATTTGGTGTATGAGTGAATGTGTGTATATGTGTGATTTGGTGTATGAGTGAATGTGTGTGTGTGTGAGTTGATGTATGAGTGAATGTGTGTGTGAGCTAGTGTAGGAGTCACTGTGTGTGTGAGCTAGTGTAGGAGTCACTGTGTGTGTGAGCTAGTGTAGGAGTCACTGTGTGTGAGCTAGTGTAGGAGTCACCGTGTGTGTGAGAGAGAGAGGATGTGTGAAGAGTTTGTCAGTTTGTGTGTAATATGCGCAGACGACAAAGTTAACCAATGGGACTGGGGGGAGGGGGGAGGAGTGGTTGGAGAAAGGAATTGGGGGGGTGAGGCCTCCGTCCAGTAGTTATCACGTGAACAGCTATGATGTCAGAGATGACAGAAATTACGACAAAGGTGACGTCAAGTGTCACAGAACTTGTCGGCTTTCAATTTTTTTGACAAAATGACATCAAGTGAAGGTTAACCACCGGTAGTGCACCATAGATGTGTGTGTCCAGTCACCATGTGCACCATAGGTGTGTGTGTCCAGTCACCATAGATGTGTGTCCAGTCACCATGTGCACCATAGGTGTGTGTGTGTCCAGTCACCATGTGCACCATAGGTGTGTGTGTGTCCAATCACCATGTGCACCATAGGTGTGTGTGCCCAATCACAATGTGCACCACAGGTGTATCACCATGAACACCATAATCTGGTGTGTCCCAGTCACCATGCACACCACAGATGCGTGTGTCCAGTCAACATGCATACACTTCAGCTGACCCCAACTGTCCGGTTGGTGCTAGACAGAGCCGGTAAGGTGATCCGGGCTCAGTGCTGGAGAACAAAAACCCAACTGGAACGATTCAAGATTTATTCCTCAACGTAAATAAAAATTTCAAAGAAAAACAAATTATGGTCAAGGGTACTGGATGAGTTCGACAGGAAACAGGAAATGAACCGCGGGAAAAACTGACCTGTGAAGAGCTGGGTGTGGGGGAGGGGAGAAGAGGATGACAGACCGATTGGCCAGAATCCTTAAAATTTCAATACAAACGCTAATTTTCTAAACAGTGTCTTCGATCCTAATCTCCAAACGTAAACACATTATACATTCTTATTCTTAATGGACGTCGTCCCCCCCCCCACGTATTTTTATTTATTACCTGGAGCTAAACATCTCCATGGGGTCGGGGGGAGAGAGATGGGTAGATTACGCCCGCTGAGATGATAGCACGTCTTATTTAAATTCAAGCTTTGATCAGTCTTTCATCATTAGTTCATCTTTTCTCAAAAATCAAAAAGGGGAATTGTAAAAAAAAAAAAATAGATAATAAATGAATTATGAAACGATCTGAAAAAGTTTTATGCAGATATTGAATACCACTAACACGGCACACACACAAAAAAAAAAGGTTTCATATATAAAAACAGCTTCAGACGGAACTGGCGCACGTCCGGGTCAGAGGGCACTGACATCCGCCACGCATGACAGGGCAGAGATAACGGAAGGACGACCTTGACCGCAACGAACCTCCGAGGTCGAGATGACAAAAAAGAAAAGGTCAGAAAACAAGTTGAAAGACATTGGGGTGAGGGTGGGGTGGGGGGGGGGTATTGTTGTGTTGATAGTTTGTGTGGGCGGACGGGAAATAACAAAAGGGGGCGAAGGAGTGAACTTCGTCATTTCCTGAAATCTGTTATGCCTGCTCGTATATATAGGTTAGTATAATGTGAGTATTGAAAGATGGTGGACATACTGCTGGATGTGAAAATAATCAAATTGTTGAAATTATAACATTATTAATTTAATCTATTCTTGAAAGATAATTGAATTGATCGGTATAACTGAATAGTTCAGATAACTGAGATTGCTCAGATAATCAAAATTGTTCAGATGGTCGAATTGTTCAGATAATTGAATAATTCAGATAACCCAATAGTTAAGATGATAGAATTGTTCAGATATCCAACTAATAGATTAACCAAACTGTTCAGATGATTAAATCAATCAATCAATGATCAGCCAATTGTTTCGATGGTCTGTTGACCAGAGAGGTTCAGCCACTGAACAAATACAACCTCTCTGTAGTAGCAGTTAGTTCAACCAACAGAGTTCATCTAGAAGAATGCAAGTGAGACAACAAATGTTTCGTGCACATAAATGTAGTTTGTGCACATACTTGTAGTTTGTGCACATACTTGTAGCTTGTGCACATAGCGTAGTTTATGCACATACTTGTAGTTTGTGCAAAACAGCATAGTTTGTGCACATGCATATAGTTTGTGCACATACGCGTAGTTTGTGCACATGCATATAGTTTGTGCACATACGCGTAGTTTGTGCTCATACATGTAGATTGTGCACATACATGTAGCTCATTTAAAGTTTTTTTAAAACATTATATACCATCCATAAATTTTAATTTGTCAATACACAAAAAAGTTTACTGACATCAAAAGATAGAAAGTTTAAACAAGAAATTTCTTTTGACCAAAAAAAAAACAAAGAAGTGAATATTTATTCATAGAATTGGTTTTTTCGGAAGTAAAATGTAATTTGTGTAGATTTCCCTGAATGACGCAAAAAAAAAAAACCACAACAGATCAGACAATTTGATATTTAATAAACAAAAGAGTTTTATTAACTCTTATACAAGAAAAACGAAAACCCGGAAGTTTGATGTGGAACACTTTGATATAAAGAAATGATTCAGGCAGATTAAATAACATTGGTTTGTTTCGATCCCTCCCCCCCTTACCCTTGACATAGCTGTCAATCACAGGTAAGCTCCTCCCCCTTAAAAGTCTTCAGATCAAAGGTCAAAAGCTCGGCAAATTGATGTAAAAGAGAGATGGTCGGTCAGTCGGTCGACGTATGGTGTCTGTGTGTCTGTATGTTAATTAGTGCTGTACATTGGTATGTTGTAAACAATGTATCTACGTAACTGTCATGTATCAGTCTAGTTTTTGTTCCTATGTGTAAGCATTTGTGTGTCCTAATTATGTTTTTGATGTGCCAAAACTCGGTAGTATGTGTATCCAATGTCCATTAATACATGCTGTCAATGTGTCCATATATGCATTCATGTGCCTAAAAATGTATTTAATATTATTCCACATTATTATTATTCATGTGTTAATATGTGTGTGTATATGTCTTCTATAAATGTTATGATCTAATATTAGTAGTAAACATCGAGAATTCGATATTCGAATTTCGTATCCCGTAATTCCCGACGAACGCAAGAGTTACTTTGTTCGAAGAAATTTAGATAACTATTTTATTAGGGCTTTTTTATTTACCTAATTAGTTCACCTTTGATTTAACAACAACTGGTAAGCCGCATACCCTGTTACCGTGTGTGTGTGTGTGTGTGTGTGTGTGTGACGCCTCAGCCTCGAATACCCGAGGCATCAGCCTCTACAGAGTACATTTGTACAGATGTCTCGCCCGGTGTGGGTCTGCAGCCGAACGGCCCGCAGTCCAAAGAGCGTATCGTTTCACACTGAAATATATACGCCCAGAAACACAGCACGGCGTTATAAACACATGGCGTTATAAACACATGGCGTTCAAACTTAAACGCAAAACACTTTCAGATCCTCTGTGAGCTCATATATACATGTATAAACGAAATGCATATGTTACATCAGTCACACACACAACATTCAGTCACACACACACACAACATTCAGTCACACAGATGTAACATTCAGTCACACACACACAACATTCAGTCACACACACAACATTCAGTCACACAGATGTAACATTCAGTCACACACACAACATTCAGTCACACAGATGTAACATTCAGTCACACACACACACAACATTCAGTCACACACACAACATTCAGTCACACAGATGTAACATTCAGTCACACACACACACAACATTCAGTCACACACACAACATTCAGTCACACAGATGTAACATTCAGTCACACACACACACAACATTCAGTCACACACACAACATTCAGTCACACAGATGTAACATTCAGTCACACACACACACAACATTCAGTCACACACACAACATTCAGTCACACAGATGTAACATTCAGTCACACACACACACAACATTCAGTCACACACACAACATTCAGTCACACAGATGTAACATTCAGTCACACACACACACAACATTCAGTCACACACATACAACATTCAGTCACACACACACAACATTCAGTCACACACACACACAACATTCAGTCACACACACACAACATTCAGTCACACACGTCACATTCATAGCGTCATTTACTCTCCTCATAAGTTTAAACACAATATGATGAAGCTCACACCCCCCCCCACCGCACAAACCTCTACCCCCCAGCCCCCACGTCTCTACATCAACTCCCATCTATTGTTGAGCAGCGCGCGTGTTTTGTTTTCGCTCACCAGACAGTCTGTAAGACGATACATGTTCACCCTCTGCATAAAACGAAAAGTGATGACATCTTAAAAGGAAGGGACGGGGGGGGGGGAGGAACCCTTGGTGGAGAGAATTCTTGTTGTAAAATATTATCAGATGAAATACGTCACATGGCCTGTTAAAAACTTGAAGTGTTAAAATGTTAACTTGTGGCATGTTAACATTTTCACAGCGAGCGCATACAAAAATGTTAATACAAAACCATCTAAAAACTTTTAAACAGATAGGAACATCTTTTAAAAATCTTTTTCTAGCTATCTTTGAACCAAGATACAGAATTGATGGACGGGAGTGAAACCGGTACAAAGCGTTAGGGGGCCTATGAAGATTAATGGGGGGGGGGCATCAAGCCCAAGGCGCCCAAATTAGTTCTTTAAGCGCCGATGGAGCCCGGTCTTGCAGTGCTAATGGAGGCGCCATCGAGGCTGCAGAGCGTGTTCCTCGCGTAAACAGCTGCGAGATGGCGTCGCTCCTAGGGGCTCGAACCAGTGGCCTGTGCGATATAGTAGTTGCTTGATACTGTGATTGAGTGATACCCTATTGTGTGATGCGGTGATTGTGTGATGTGGTGATGCTGTGATGCGGTGATTGTGTGATGCGGTGATTGTGTGATGCGGTGATTGTGTGATGCGGTGATGTGGTGATTTTCTGATGCGGTGATGCTGTGAAGCGGTGATTGTGTGATGCGGTGATTGTTTGAAGGGGTTGATGGCGTTGTGCGGAGGTTGTAACACAGCCACATTCATCTCGTTTGGAATGTCCTTGTCCTAATGTCCCAATTACACGCTCTGAGATTTTTATTAAGGGCATGAATAGCCTAACAAAGATTGCATCTCTCGCTCCCTGGCTAAATTCTTATCAAATATAACCATACGAGTGTAAGATGACGTAGTGGGGAGGGGGTAAGTTGTAGGTAGTATAAAAAAACGGAGGGGGGGGGGAGTATGCAATGTGGGGAAGGGGGTAGCAGAATCAGAGAAGTGGTCAAGTGGAATGTTACTATATCTGTACTTCCCCCCCCCCCTCGTAGATAGCCGTCTTACTGGTTGTACCAGAGGCCACAGCCGAACAGAACTACGTCAGCGAGAGCTCTGCATGTTATAAATACATACACGTACAGAGTATGTTTATATATGTTAGGTGTAAATCTGTGGTCAAGTCATTTAGTAACGTCACAATACATGATGGAGAGTTGAAAGATACTTAGTACTACAAATCACTCTCAGGTGTAACTTTTACAGATTTTTTAAATTATTGATATAATTTATATGATAAAAGAAAAAGGACGAAGGTAAATTTTTGTTATGTTTAGAGAATGGGCTCACGATAACAGGCTCGTTCGTATGTAGAGGTAAAGTATCCCCCTTCCCCCCCACCCACATACGAAAGGGTGGGGGTACGTTGAGAATTTAATATTTGTCGTATTAAAATGTGTGTGTGTGTGCGTGTGCGTGTGAAGTCCCTGTAAGGATGAGATGAAATCTCTTAGATCCTATAAACCACCAATGGGACGGTTTTTATGATGCCCTTCTTTCATCCCCCCACCATAGCCGATAGTGCAACGGCAATGGAGGCACCACGGGAGATATATCTGGAACTGGGCCAAGACCTGAAAAAAATTTCTTTGGTCCTCACCGAAGATCGAACCAGGTACCTTCAGGTCGACAGTCGAGAGCTTTACCGCGCGAGCACCCGTCCCTTTTGTCGTATTACAATACAAATGTTGACTGTAGTTTGGAAGAAATGGTCTAATTCATCTTGAGAAATGATCTAATTCAGCTTGAGAAATGATCTAATTCACCTTTAGAAATGATCTAATTCAGCTTGAGAAATGATCTAATTCACCTTTAGAAATGATCTAATTCACCTTTAGAAATGACCTAATTCACCTTTAGATATGATCTAATTCACTTTAGAAATGATCTAATTCACCTTTAGAAATGATCTAATTCACCTTTAGAAATGATCTAATTCACCTTTAGAAATGATCTAATTCACCTTTAGAAATGTTCTAATTCATCTTGATGCTCTTAATTTGTTGACCGGTTTTTTTTTTTTAGAAGAAATGCAGATGTCGATTAATTATCCAATTCTGGCAGATAAACTTTGCTCAAATGACGTAACTAGTAACTACTTGTATCTCAGAAGACGTTACTACCCTACCTTACTTTATTAGCGTCCACAGCCATAGTACAGCCATAGTACATCCATAGTAGCTTAATCCCAAGAAGTGTGTGGGGGGGGGGGGGTGAAGCGAATCTGGTTTAAAACAATTCATTAATTACAAGGGCCCTGGGATGGGGGTGGGGGTGGAAACTAGATTTGACAGAGGCGGTCTCGACAGCGTACCAAGATGTGCCATTGCCTCGGCCACTCAAAAAAAAAAAAAACCGTACAAACCACAACTGCATACTGTCATTGTAAGTTCAACTGTCTGCAACACTGCCACGTCTGTTAATGCGACGCGATTTTTCTTTTCAACATTTAATAATATCACCTTGTAATCGGTTAAATATTACTTGCAACCTCCCCATTCGAGGAGCTAATTCAGTTAATTTGACAATCTCTTTTATACTGCGTCTAAATCACGAGGCGTCCAACTCCATATGTGTGCCGCACGGAGCGAGCTAGCTGTCTATCTCGCTGCCACGCTAAAGCTAAATACATGTATATATGACTGTTACTTAGCATCGCAATATTTCTACTGGGCCGATATGTCGATACTGCTGTTAACTATGAGTCCAAAGGGGAGCAAACCACGCAGAAACGTAGAGTCTTGCGGGAGTAGAAAAGGGGGAGGCGAGCGTGTTGTCAGTACACACACACACACACACACACACAAAAGTATGAGTTAAATGAGTTACTTCCTCTTACTCCCCCCCCCCGTATATATATAGCTTGGACTAGCGGTCAGCTGACACTAGCCACACGCGACCTCACCCCCAACCCTGAGATAATACCACTTCATTCGGACACACAGGCAAAGTATTCATGACACAACACCATTTCGAACGACACACACACAGAGAGAGAGAGAGAGAGAGAGAGAGAGAGAGAGAGAGAGAGAGAGAGAGGGAGAGTGACCAAGGAGACATAACAGATTGAGAGAAGGCGGTGTTATTTTAAAAAAGAAGGCATGGGGAGGGGGGGAAGAAATGACTGATAGAGAGAAGAGATCAAGTTTCGAGCTGACCAAGAGAAGGCCACTGGACTGCAACAAATTAGTTGCGAGCCAGTTAATTGAGTGGTCAGTCGAGTGAGTCAAGTTGCCGCGGTCAGTGAGTGACATGCGTCCACCAACGTGCCGTTATTTGTTGACCATTCAAAAATAACATCATTGTCATGGTCAGAATGTAGGGCAGTACAGAAATATCTGTTTAAAAAAAAATAATTTTCACATTCTGTGCATTTTAGACAAAATTATCTGTAATCGTAGTATCTGTAATCGTAGTATCTATAATCGTAGTATCTGTAATCGTAGTTTAACGAAAAGAGATTTTTGTGAGTTGCGATATTCTCAGTTACCAAATATTTTTATATGCAAAAATATCGAGTTTTTGTATGCACTAAATCAATGAATAAAAGAACAAACAATGAACAAAAATTTCTTCACCGAAGATTATAAAAAGGGAAGCAATCACTTTGTCACTCCGAGTGACTTGATATTGCCTCAATTACCTCCCTTTGCACGCTACAATTCAAGTGTGGTACTATTTCAAGACGGGATACAAATTTTTAAAAAATGTGTTCTTTTATAAAGTTTATATTTCTTTTGCATATTTAACCGAAAAAGTAAAAACCAAAAAAAAATGTGATCCTGTATGTCTACATATCAAGACATAATGCATTGGCCCACTGTTACTTTATTATTTTATTTGTGTTTTAATCCATCTTGTCTTCACATTGTACACGTCTTAAAACATCCTCTTAAAAAAAGAAAATGAATTAACCGGAATTTAAAATCTATTTTTGGTTGCAAGAAGGAAACGTAACGGTCTCTCTCTCTCTCTCATTCTTTCTCCCCCTTCCTCGCCCCATCCAAGTCACGTGACTCATTACCGTCCAATCATTCATGGCTGCCGTGGCAAGCTTTATGAATGAAATCCCATTACCTATGTCAAGGTCACAGTTGTGCCTAGAAAAATCTGTTTTTACAAACAAAAAAAAAAACTAAACTTTTTTCACTTCTTTAGCCCCTCCCTCCCCCTCACTGCTATCCACCATCACACCCCCTACCCACTCCCCACAATTAAAAAAAAACAAAACTGTTTCCCTTTACCGACGTTTTATTTTATTATTTGTTCAAAAATGTAGAAAGCTTGCAGTTAACTAACAGTAGCAGTTTGTCTTAATGCATACTTTATGACGTTAGAATCCCAGGGTGGGGGGGAGGGGGGAGATCAAGGTTGAGTGAAGAAGAAAGCGGTCAGTCGTAAATTTATTTGTATTTTATTTTTTAAATGAGGTAAAAAAAAAAGGTTTTAATTACTGGCCAGGTCAAAAATTAAGTAGGTCAGGTCAATGTGCTCAACGCCTGAACGAGAACGGGGGGGGGGGGAATAATACATAGTGTGTGCAGACACAGCTAGGTTAACCATC
Source organism: Bulinus truncatus (assembly GCA_021962125.1). Taxonomy (NCBI): domain Eukaryota; kingdom Metazoa; phylum Mollusca; class Gastropoda; family Planorbidae; genus Bulinus; species Bulinus truncatus. Next base: position 4,777,792 of record JAGDYQ010000063.1, on the reverse strand, counting down.
AGGCTAATTTAACTAAGGCCATAGCCCTGGGCAGAGGCGTACCTAGGGTGGGGAGGAGGAGGAAAGGGGGGTCTGAATTTGAAAGTCTCCCCCCTCCCCCACCGTGCCCCAGCTTGAGGGTGGACCCCACCAAAAAATGTTTACATTATCTGATGTCATGGTGTCGGATGTCAAAATGCAGGGGGCCCCACCGAAGAGGCCAATGTTCATCCACCCCCGGCTCCGAAATCCCTAGGTTCAGCACTGGCCCCAGGCCCTGAACAATTGTCAGCCCTCGTTTATGAGATTACAAGAATTCACCGCGATTTATTTCACCGCTGACTTCAGATACAGAGTGCAAGATAAACGAACAGAGTGAAACTGGGGAGGGGGTTGGAAAGTAAAAATGGGTGATTGGGGGGGGGGCGCAGATGGATTTCATGGGCGTATTCCTCCCTCCCCCCCCCCCAAATTACAAGTCATCCGGGCTAAAAATAAAAGCATCCACGGTTAATGACGTCATTGTATAATCAATAACATAAGCCCCAGTTCATGTACTCTCTAAACATGACCTCCTTCCACCACCGCCCCCCCCCGACTCGTTTGTGTTAAGAGCAACACCAACTACATGCACTCCACTGGTGTCTACCGAGACTTGGTAGAAGAATCAACAGACACAAATACAGAAGTCCGACTTTTGTGTGTGTGTGTACCTTTAATCAGTACAACCCGCTGTACTAAAACTCAAGGGAATAATTCAAGGGACTACCTAGTCCTGTACTGACCACGCCAAAGGATAGTAATGGTTGGACACACTGGTCGATATTTTCATCCTGTTCAATTAGTCAGAGGAGAGTAAGAAAGCAGTGACAGATATAATAAAAGTAGTGCAATGAATTGGATGGCCGCACAAACTGCAGTTGGCTAAATAAAGGGGTTTGTTTCGTTGTTGTTGATTTTTAAATTACATTCAGACGAATTTGTAGCAAAATCTGTGCAATAATTAATGACGTTATATATATATATATATATATATATATATATATATATATATATATATATATATATATATATATAACAATTAAAACAGTGTATCTAACTGAAAAGTATAAATAATTAGATCCACTATAAATCCTGCACCGCATTTTCATACATTTCGATGGCAGCCCTGATAAAGGGCATTTTAATTGGACAGAAATCGTCACGTGATCACACCACTACTTGCAATGAATTGAGAGAGAGAGACCTACAAGAAATCTGGCCGCTTGTCTCGTCTTCATTGATAACTTGACTCCACGTACGTCACACAACTTTCTTTCCCAAATGTAAACGCATTTCTTAGCTCGTGAATTTTTATTTTTTTTAAAACACCTGCAGACGTTTAAGTCGCAATATTTCGATAATTATGTCCAGGTGTGCTCCGTGTGCAAAGTGTTTGTCTGTACGTGTGTGTGTGTGTGTGTGTGTGTGTGTGCACTTGTGTGCGCGAGCCGTCATGAGTGCTGCTTACAGTGCCACCGTTCTGTACGTCCTTAGTGATGTGTCTCAATTATTATGAAAACGAAAAGAAATTTAGTAAAATGTATTTGGCTTAGTGATGGGGGGGGGCGGGGAACCGGGACAAGGGGGGGGGACTTTTTGGGTTTGGGGGGGGGGGAATAAGAGAATAAACTTAAAACTAGCTGCAAAAAAAAACCCATTTTCAACCAATGATAATAATATATATATATATATATATATATATATATATATATATATATATATATATGTATATATATATATATATATATGCGTGCAATATTTAAGAGTTGCGGATAGGTCATTTTATGTATGTGTGTGTGTGTGTGTATGTGTAGACGTATGTCTGTGTGTGTGTTTGTTACTGTGTATGTGTGTGTAGATGTATGTCTGTGTGTGCGTTTGTTATTGTGTATGTGTGTGTGTAGATGTATGTCTGTGTGTGTGTGTGTTTGTTACTGTGTATGTGTGTGTAGATGTATGTCTGTGTGTGTGTTTGTTAGTGTGTATGTGCGTGTAGATGTATGTCTGTGTGTGTGTGTGTGTGTGTTTGTTACTGTGTATGTGTGTGTGTGTCTGTTGGTGTGTATGTGTGTGTGTGTAGATGTATGTCTGTGTGTGTGTATGTTTGTTAGTGTGTATGTGTGTCGGATAGACAAGTCTACTTCAGGTATGGAGAGCTTGTCACACAAGGTGTCACTGATACAGCACAAGTTAAAAAGAAACTGTTGACTTAAGGGTCAGTCACACCACCGCTCCATTGATGTAGTCATTGCTTCATACATATAACATATATATGTGTGTATGTTCAACGAATGTTGAATACTCTGATAATTTGTGTATGATTATATTTGTATAACTTGTTAATTTTTGTCACGTTCCTTCCAAAGGCGTGTTTGTTTGTATGTTCAAACAATGCTCGTATACTCAAATAATGTTTGTCTTCTCAAATAATGTTTGTGTGTTCAAACAATGTTTGTATCTTCAAATAATGTTTATCTACTCAAAAGAAAAAAAAATGCTTTTATGTTCAAATAACGTTTGTATGTTCAAATAACGTTTGTATGTTCAAATAATGTTTGCATGTTCTAATAAATAATTTTTACTTGTACAAATAATGTTTGCGTTTCCTGAATTTTTTTTTTTGTGTGTTCACAATGACTGTAATGATAATCTATGTCTGTTTCGTTAATCTGTGAAGCCCTGATAATGACGTATATGTATTAAACCCTCACTGGCACATAATGTGTATTAACATTGCCGGGCTATGTTTCATTTAATTTGCCACAATTCATGTAAACACTCAACACAAACAAACACACACATGAAAGACAAACACATACATGCACACACACACACACACATAAACATAGAAACACACGAGTTATAATGTGTGGGGCGGGTACTCACAGTCGCTCTCGCTGGGGGTCGGGCTCAGGATGTTCGGAACTTTCCTGTCGTCCTTGTGACTGTCGTAAGGTGTCGGATAGGTGGCGCTGAAATCTTGCCCTGGACTCTCTGGGATGTCCTGCTGCGGCACCTGAAAGGGGAGATTAAAATAAACACATAAATAAAAAAAAATGTAAACATCACGAACAATAATATTTTGACCAGAGTAAATTAACGTTTACCAGAGTGGAACACATTTCCCACGAGTAAATCAGTTCTTCTGAATGTTTACTACAGTAAATCAGTTTATTACCAGAGTAAATGAGTTAGTCAAAAATTTAACGCAGTTTATCAGTGCTACCCCACAGAGTAATTCAGTGTTACCCCACAGAGTAATTCAGTGTTACCCAAGTAATTCAGTGTTACCCCACAGAGTAATTCAGTGTTACCCCACAGAGTAATTCAGTGTTACCCCACAGAGTAATTCAGTGTTACCCCACAGAGTAATTCAGTGTTACCCCACAGAGTAATTCAGTGTTACCCCACAGAGTAATTCAGTGTTACCCCACAGAGTAATTCAGTGTTACCCCACAGAGTAATTCAGTGTTACCCAAGTAATTCAGTGTTACCCCACAGAGTAATTCAGTGTTACCCCACAGAGTAATTCAGTGTTACCCCACAGAGTAATTCAGTGCTACCCAAGTAATTCAGTGCTACCCCACAGAGTAATTCAGTGTTACCCAAGTAATTCAGTGCTACCCCACAGAGTAATTCAGTGTTACCCAAGTAATTCAGTGTTACCCCACAGAGTAATTCAGTGTTACCCCACAGAGTAATTCAGTGTTACTCCACAGAGTAATTCAGTGTTACCCAAGTAATTCAGTGCTACCCCACAGAGTAATTCAGTGTTACCCAAGTAATTCAGTGTTACCCCACAGAGTAATTCAGTGTTACCCAAGTAATTCAGTGCTACCCCACAGAGTAATTCAGTGTTACCCCACAGAGTAATTCAGTGTTACCCCACAGAGTAATTCAGTGTTACCCCACAGAGTAATTCAGTGTTACCCCACAGAGTAATTCAGTGTTACCCAAGTAATTCAGTGCTACCCCACAGAGTAATTCAGTGTTACCCAAGTAATTCAGTGTTACCCCACAGAGTAATTCAGTGTTACCCAAGTAATTCAGTGCTACCCCACAGAGTAATTCAGTGTTACCCCACAGAGTAATTCAGTGTTACCCCACAGAGTAATTCAGTGTTACCCCACAGAGTAATTCAGTGTTACCCCACAGAGTAATTCAGTGTTACCCCACAGAGTAATTCAGTGTTACCCAAGTAATTCAGTGTTACCCCACAGAGTAATTCAGTGTTACCCCACAGAGTAATTCAGTGTTACCCAAGTAATTCAGTGTTACCCCACAGAGTAATTCAGTGTTACCCCACAGAGTAATTCAGTGTTACCCCACAGAGTAATTCAGTGTTACCCCACAGAGTAATTCAGTGTTACCCAAGTAATTCAGTGTTACCCCACAGAGTAATTCAGTGTTACCCCACAGAGTAATTCAGTGTTACCCCACAGAGTAATTCAGTGTTACCCCACAGAGTAATTCAGTGTTACCCCACAGAGTAATTCAGTGTACCCCACAGAGTAATTCAGTGCTACCCCACAGAGTAATTCAGTGCTACCCCACAGAGTAATTCAGTGTTACCCCACAGAGTAATTCAGTGTTACCCCACAGAGTAATTCAGTGTTACCCCACAGAGTAATTCAGTGTTACCCCACAGAGTAATTCAGTGTTACCCCACAGAGTAATTCAGTGTTACCCCACAGAGTAATTCAGTGTTACCCCACAGAGTAATTCAGTGTTACCCAAGTAATTCAGTGTTACCCCACAGAGTAATTCAGTGTTACCACACAGAGTAATTCAGTGTTACCCCACAGAGTAATTCAGTGTTACCCAAGTAATTCAGTGCTACCCCACAGAGTAATTCAGTGTTACCTAAGTAATTCAGTGCTACCCCACAGAGTAATTCAGTGTTACCCCACAGAGTAATTCAGTGTTACCACACAGAGTAATTCAGTGTTACCCCACAGAGTAATTCAGTGTTACCCCACAGAGTAATTCAGTGTTACCCCACAAAGTAATTCAGTGTTACCAAGAGTTTCACACAGTAAATTATTTCACCAAACTTTTCTATCAACTCTTGTATGTACTATAGTCTACAGCAGCGCTTCTCAAACTTTTTGAAGTCAGGGCCCGCTTGGAACGCCAATCAATATGTCGCGGCCCCCCTATATTTTTTATCTGGTTTAGAGTGCTTAAATTTAAAATTTTAAACTTCTATATGCAAACTTTTACTAGTCAATACATGCTTTTTCTAATGTTAACAAAATGAAAGAGTGAAAGGATGCAACATATAAAATAAACTAAATTTTATTTTAAACATATATTAATACTATTTACATACGATACATTAGGTTAATTATATTTTATGTCTCACATTTTTCGAAATTCCACGCCCCCCCCTCTGGACAGTCCACGGCCCCCCTAGGGGGCCGCGGCCCACCACTTTGAGAAGCACTGGCCTAGGTTACCAGATTAAATCAATTAATATACTAACGGGTTTCCGCCAGTGCGACTTGCTGCTGTGTAGAATGTAAAAGTAACGTATGCACCACGTTTGCCAATCTTTTCACAATGGACATACCCATGACATTTCTCATAAAAAGACATTTAATCTTTGTCTATGTGTACAAGCTAATGATGTCAAAGTCGGGAGAAGGAAAGAAATTTAATTCACGTTTTTAACTGAAAGAGGAGGGGGGGGGGGAACACACGCCAAGAAAAAATAAAATATGTGGGTCGGTAACCTCTGACCTCATGAATGAAACTCTCTACTACCGTGAGAGATTTAAAGAAAAAAAAAATACGAAGACCAGAATCAACAATCGAGCGTTGTGTTGTCATGGTTACTGCGTGTGTGCGCGAGTAATCTCCCTTGCTTCTCCCCCCCCCCACTTTTCTCACATAATTTTCACAGTAGTTTTTTTTTTTTAATTTTCACACCCCGTGTTTTATAAAATGCGAGTAAACATTTGGTGTGTTGTGACCTATAAATTTATTAAACACTGCAGTTGAACACAGGCACACTGACTGACACCATGGTGTGTTTTTGTTAGTGATATTCACCACAAACGTACATCAATCTAAAAAGGCTGATCATATGCTGCCAGAAAGTTTACGCGACAAAATACATTTCTGCAGTGATGACAACAAACTATTACATTTCCTCACATACAGACAATTTAAAACAATCAAATCAATGAAGCTGTCGTATACTATTTTTTTTCTTTCGCTCAACGGTGCCCGAGGGTGGGGGTGGGCGGGGTGCGGAGGGGGAGTGGGACATGGCTCTTGCTGCGGGCCGGAATAAACAGTCCCCCCCTCCCCCCCACGGGGGAAGTCTTAATCAGCCTGAGTTAGGATTGATGAAAATGTGTGTAAACCTGGTTTCTCTAACAGTTCGATACAAGCGTGATGTACTATAAACCCAACCACCCTCCCCACACACACACACACACACAAACACATCACAGCATTGTTAATAGTTTGGGACCCACTCGTGTTAACCCCCCCCCCTCCCCCCTTAGTTTATTTATGTTCTTTATCAATATCTCCTATACCAACCCACCCGCCTCTACCCTTTCTCCACTAATTCAATGATACGTCAGACGCGTGCTGTATAGTTTGATTGAATACCACATGGGTGTGTGTGTGTGGGGGGGGGGGTTAGAACATAGCGGAGCAATCATACGGTCGAAACCGAAACTTCCATAGACATGCAGCAATGGATAGATATAGATATATGTGTGTTTGTATGTTTGTGTGTGTGTGTGTGTGTGTGTGTAAGTAGGTCGGCGTGCTTCTGTTGTGTGTATGTGTGTGTGTGTGTGTGTTTATGTTGATGAGTGGAGATGTGGACATGAACGACAACACACAGACAATAGCTGCACTTCTTTTTACGATTATTACGTGAAATGTTGTATTAGTTGAACTAAAAAAAAACATTATTTTATTATTTCACACCCCACACACACCGTATACCCCTCTTCTTTTTTAGCGTTTATTTCTAGGAATTAGTTCTAACCATAGCGAAACATCACACAATACAGGAACTAGAGATCAAAGCATTATATTATATTTTCTTTTTTTTTTTAAAAAAAAAAAAGCGTGTGTGTCCTTGTTAAACACAATTTATTAAATATAGTTTTACTGACGAGATACAACAGTTCTGCCAACCTGGATCAAGTCCCCCACCATACACCCTCTCGTACGTTCCTGCCACAGCTGTGTCTGCATCGAGGCTATGGAGGCACTCAAGAGGACCAAAGAGGCACTAAAGAGGACCATGGAGGCACTAAAGAGGACAGTGGAGGCACTAAAGAGGACAATGGAGGCACTAAAGAGGACCATGGAGGCAATAAAGAGGACCATAGAGGCACTAAAGAGGACAATGGAGGCACTAAAGAGGACCATGGAGGCAATAAAGAGGACCATAGAGGCACTAAAGAGGACAATGGAGGCACTAAAGAGGACCATGGAGACACTATAAAGAGGACCATGGAGGCACTAAAGAGGACAATGGCTGCACTAAAGAGGACAATGGAGGCACTAAAGAGGACAATGGCTGCTCTAAAGAGGACAAGTGCTGCACTAAAGAGGACAATGGCTGCACTAAAGAGGACAATGGCTGCACTAAAGAGGACAATGGAGGCCACAAAGGTTCGCACCCGAAATTTAAAAAAAAAACTTCTAAAAGTTAAACACACACACACACACACACACACACACACAAAGATGTGTAGAGTAGGTGGGGATTTTATGATCCTTCTTCATTGTAGGTTGGGATGACAGCTATTGGACCACCAGTCCGCGAATTGACTGTCAGCAGCAGGCCGTCTGTCTTCCGCTCCGTGCAACTGTCTGACCATCCCATGCCACATTCACAAACGTCATAACAGCAAGCAGACATGCGACAAGTATTACCCAAAGAACACGGTATGTCACATATACATACATACATATACACACACACATGCATACATACATACACGCATACATACACGCATACATACACACATACATACACACATACATACACACATACATACACACATACATACACACATACATACACACGTCTCTTCTTATAAATTATTGGTTTATATATTTCTGGTTTCCGTGTGGACGGATTTTTTTTTTGTATACATGTACTTATAATCTGGAGGAGGGAGTGGAGCGGGGAGGGAGCAGAGTAGATCATGTGATGGTGGATCAATATGAGTACTGACGTCACTGACCTATGCAGTGTGAATGCTCTGAAGGTCGGGATAACCTGGCTATGGATCCAAGGCCAACGTCGGCAGAGATGATGACTGCCATCTTTGTACAGTTATGTCCTGTATATCTACACACGCACACACATGTCCTGCACAGGTTCACATATTTCCTATATCTACACACATATGTCCTATATCTACACACATAACTATGTTGGACATTTAGACACATATATTCCATTTGTCCTATATCTATACATATCCAGTTCATATATCTCTACTGTGTGCAAAAGTCCTATATCTGTGCAGTGTGCAGATGTCTTTGTCCTATACATCATTGTCCTACATCTAGACATATTATCTATGTCCTATATCTATACATATCCTACATCTATGCAGTGTGCATGTGTCCGTGTCCTATATATCCTTCTCCTAAAGCTAGACATATTAATGTCCTAAATATTTACAAACCTCTGTGCTCTGTTTAAGAGTACATTTTTCCGGCATCAGTTATTATGTCAGTCCAGTTTCTCAACATATAAGTGCCCTAAATTCATACACATATATACATATTACGCTAGTCCTATGAACCTACATTTCCATGACCTATATTGCTATGTCCTTTAACCTTACATATCTTCACATCCATGCAACCCTCACACCAAGAGACCAGGATTGCGAGACTTGCAGTCAGATTAAGACCTTGGCTTTGGTCAAACAACTGCAATAAAACTGTCAACTTCGGGCGGTTGGTCGTCAAAATGACACAGCATGACATGCAAGCAAAGTGACACAAAAAAAAACAACTGACAAGCGAGTCACACGTTTGTATCACATGACCCCATGTCACACGTTTGTATCACATGACCCCATGTCACACGGATAAGACATCCATAAATGAATAAGTTTTCCGCGAACCAGGTATAATACGATATAGTTCAGTTGTGTAAGTCTTGGACAAGGTTCAGTTGGAGAAACCAGTCATTCAAAATTGCAACTGGCCACAATATGCATGAAGTCTCTTTGAACTCTCTCAGTGAACACTGCGGGCTGAGACTTAGTCTATTAGAGCCCGTGAGATCAGACTCGCTGTGCCTCTCAACATCTGGAGACTGCCATAAAGCCCAAAGTCCAGCAAGCTTCCGGCACTCATGAAGTCAGCGACATGGAATTTCAAACAGCTGGACCTATAATAATACGGCAAGGCAGCTGGTCTGTTATTTACTGTCTTGTTTGTGGGTCAGTTTATCCCTCACACTCAGACAGACACAAACACAAAATGTGTGACCAGTGAAGCATGTAGGAATCACGGAAATGGGAATCTGGGATTTATGTGATTTATGTCACAAACAAAAAAAAAAGTCACAATGAAGTTACGTTACATGGCTGGAAGGCAATAGGAAGCCAAACAACATACTGTGGACAAACTTTGCACAACTTCAGAATAAAAGTTAGCAGCTCAGTTTTCTCCATGAACCAATAAGGGAAAACCTTTTTATAAAAAAGGGCGTTGTGTTATTATAGTATGTATAAATATACGAGGAGGCAGGCATACTGATAAGAAGGCAGACTCCATGAAACAGTCTTCAGTCAGACACTTTAGTTAGAGAGACAGACAGAGTTAGCTACATTCAAAGGATTTCTATTAGTGGAAAAACTATTTAAACCACCGAGGAAAGGGGGGGGGGGGGAAGACGCCTCTCTAAGGGGACAGTACCCCAAATATAAGTTCAACAGCTGTTGGTTAAATTCCGCCATCAAAAACTTCGTAAAAAAAAAGGTAATAATCAATTAACCCCCCTCCCCCCCTGGGGGTCCTAGCCGCAGATAGTGATCTTTTATTACCGTATATTGCATTTGAACTGTTATTACTCACTAATTACAGCCATGATGGCGTGATCAAGGTAATAGCGCGGTGTCGATGCAAGGCGTTCATTACACGCACGCCAACTTACAGCTATAGGGCCTGGATGTAGCAGGGGTTGATTGACGCACTTCTTTAATTTATTTTTTTTATGTTCCGGTTCAGTGGATCTGGATTGAACTCATGCATGTCAACATTACAAGTAAATAAATTAAGTGAATGTGGTTCACCAAAATAGGACCATCGGATGTAGAAAGGGTGGCGTGGTTAACCAAATAGGACCATCGGATGTGGAAAATGTGGCGTGGTTAATCAAACAGGACCATCAGGTGTGGAAAGGGGGGAGTGTGTGTGTGTGGGGGGGGGTGTTTTGTTATGGACTTCATATTTCTATCTCACATGTTTATGGAATCGCGTATAAACAAAGTCAAACGGAATGACTTCAAAACTAAGTCCACATTTGAAACACTTGCGGAGAATGAAGACATTGTAGCATTTTATTTTATTTCCCCACTGGTACGTATTATTGTTATAGCACTGGAGACCATGAAATAGGGAGGTGGGACACACACACACACACACACACACACACACACACACACACACACGCACGCATGCACGGAGTGCCTGTATTCTGCAGAGACAACTTTGACTTAAAAAAAAACCAAAAACTGCTAATTTCTATTCTGTTGTAGCCATATTACTTATTACCTCCCTTGTATTGCTATGATTACTACAGAGATGGGGGGGGGGGGGGGGGCTTAAGACGGAAGATTACAAACTCACAAACAACACAATAATGTACACCACCCGTCCGGGCCAACCAAACAGACACGAAAAGCTTCCAAGGTGGGAAATTATGGGATACTATTTTTGCTTTCCTAAGTTGTTGGGTTGTTTTTTTTTTTTATTATAAAAACAAAACCCAAAGAACTTAAGTAAAATGACTGCCATATTGGTAAACCATACATTAGAAAGTAATACACTCACAAGGCAGTAGTTTGGGTTTACAAGTAAACCATACATTAGAAAGTAATACACTCACAAGGCAGTAGTTTGGGTTTACAAGTAAACCATACATTAGAAAGTAATACACTCACAAGGCAGTAGTTTGGGTTTACATAGAAAGCCACGAAGTATTGATTGCTAGGTTCTCTTCTTTTCGGGGGGAGGGGGGGTGCGCTGTGTAATTAGGATGGCAGTTGTAGATGTGTTAGCGCAACATAGACGTGTACAGACTATCAAAGGAATTATGTCTGAGCTCTGTTGTAGATGTGTTAGCGCAACATAGACGTGTACAGACTATCAAAGGAATTATGTCTGAGCTCTGTTGTAGATGTGTTAGCGCAACATAGACGTGTACAGACTATCAAAGGAATTATGTCTGAGCTCTGTTGTAGATGTGTTAGCGCAACATAGACGTGTACAGACTATCAAAGGAATTATGTCTGAGCTCTGTTGTAGATGTGTTAGCGCAACATAGACGTGTACAGACTATTAAAGGAATTATGTCTTAGCTCTGTTCTGTGTAGATGTGTGTGTGTGCGTGTGTGTGTGTGTGTTGCATGCTTGTGAATGAACGTAGAGAAACTGAAATCTACCAAAAATATATTTCTTTTGTTCAAAAAAAGTCTTCAACAGTTTCGGTGGGATTGCCCCTCCCCCCCCCCCCCCCTTTTCATTATGCATTCCACTTCTGTCATTATCACCCATGAATGAAAGCAAATACAGCATACACAATTCAGGTTCCCTCCCCTACCCCCACAATGGCAGGTGCCCCATAACAAAAAAATACGGAAAAACTTTTCCCTTGTATTCTAAACGTTTTTCTACGTAAATGTCTATAAATAGTAACAGTCCCACAACAGGATATAGAATTCTATTTTTTTCGGGTATTTTTTCTTTTTCCCTATTTGTTTTTTTCCAAGAATCGGGTTGATAAGGTTTTGATATATTTCTACATGAACTCTGTGTCAATAATTAGAAATAAAAAAATAAAATACTTATATCAAATTCAGCCTTCTACTATCTCATTAAATGTTTTTACTGTAACACTGACGAGAAGCAGACAGGTTGCCATTTTTTTTGTTTCAAACTCTATGGAAGAGGGTGACGTAAGGAAATACCGAATGTTGGGGAATATCCGTTTTCAGTTATGTCTTCCAACTTTATTTAACAGTCCAGTATACAATATACTGATAACTGATAAAATAATGACCGAAGACATTAAGGGGCTTACAGCCGCAGGCGGCTCCAGATTAAGCCAATATTTTTTATTTCGTATAATTAAATTATTTAATTACTTTCACTGACCCATATTTTTGATGACTGTGTTGCGGCCCCTGAAAAGTATTTTGCACCATATCTAAAAAAAAAAAAAGTGTGCAGTGCGGCCCTGATCGACCCCAAGCGTGGTCTATATCGATTAGCTCGAAGTGAACAAAATGTTCAGGTTTTGGTGTTCATTTGTTGTTTGTTTTTTTTTTACATAAACGAACAGACGAAAAAAAATTCTGTCTATTTGTCCGTCTGTCTATTTGTCCATTTGCCCGTCTGTCTATTTGTCCATTTGTCTGTCTGTCTATTTGTCCATCTGTCTATTTGTCCATCTGTCTATTTGTCTATTTGTCCATCTGTCTATTTGTCCGTCTGTCTATTTGTCCATTTGTCCGTCTATCTATTTGTTCATTTGTCCGTCTGACTATTTGTCCAGTTGTCCATCTATCTATGTGTTCATTTGTCCAGTTGTCATTCTGTCTATTTGTTCATTTGTCCATTTGTCCGTCTGTCAATATGTACATTTGTTCATCTGTCCATTTGTATGTCTGTCTATTTGTCCATCTATTTGTCCATCTGTCTATTTGTCCAGTTGTCCATCTATCTATGTGTTCATTTGTCCAGTTGTCATTCTGTCTATTTGTCCATTTGTCTGTCTGTCTATTTGTCCAGTTGTCCATCTATCTATGTGTTCATTTGTCCAGTTGTCATTCTGTCTATTTGTTCACTTGTCTATTTGTTCATTTGTCCATTTGTCCGTCTGTCAATCTGTATTTGTCCATCTGTCCATTTGTCCGTCTGTCTATTTGACCATGTGTCCGTCTGTCTATGTGTTCATTTGTCCAGTTGTCTTTCTGTCTATTCGTTCATTTGTCTATTTGTTCATTTGTCCGTCTGTCAATCTGTACATGTGTCCGTCTGTCCATTTGTACGTCTGTATATCTAATTAGCAAAAAATTTAATGGATTTCCTTCTATTTACATCTTTACAAACAAACCTGACTCTGCCGCTTTACAGTGAACGGATTTTTTTTGTTTGTAAATCTTCAGTGACTCAACTCGTATGTTGCATGGCATATCATTAACATAATAATAATAATAATAATAAAAAATAACAAAAAGCTGGCAGTTTTATTAATGCAAGTACCCGTGGTTCAAGTTGGGTTTAACACGCAATCTCTTCCACCCCCTCCCCCACCCCCAGATTTAACCACGACATAATTTGTCCCCCTATCTCAACGCCCTATCCCCCGGTCCAACAGGCTTCGCTAAATACCCCCCCCACACACACCTTTGCACACCTATTCAACGCACTGAGTCAACCAGAGGTTACAGGCCGTAAAAAAGGTTATGGTGACCTTATTTGACAAGCTTCCCACGTGACAGGGGTGAACCAATCACATGACTTGCATTGGAACCACGTGACTCCATTCATGTAAACAAAAAGTCAACAATTATAACAGAAGTAAACAACATCAACAACACTTCTAGTAGAAAAATCTTTACTATAGGCTCTGATTTGAATTGATTGATTGATTATTGATCATTGATCTTTTGGGAAACACAAATCACAGGTCAGTGCTATGGCCAAAGTAGGAGAGTGAAAATACATTCTTTAATGTCCAGTAATGTCATGGGCAGATGGACATGCATACGGATAGATGGACGGCTGAGTGGATATATTTATATATGACAGATTATATGATAGAAAGATGAATTTTAGATATATATATATATATATATATATATAGATAGATAGATAGATAGATAGATAGATAGATAGATAGATAGATAGATAGATAGATAGATAGATAGATAGATAGATAGATAGATAGATAGATAGATAGATAGATAGATAGATAGATAGATAGATAGATAGATAGATAGATAGATAGATAGATAGATAGATAGATAGATAGATAGACAGAAAACTCTTTCTGATACTGGACGATTGGAGTGGGGGGGGGGATTGGCGGACGGATGATGATGAGTTGATACGACTTGATCTGGTCTTGAATACATTTAGCAGCAGGTAGATCACAACCTCGGGTTAAGTTCAGCTGGATAATCCCCTCCCCCCCCCCCACACACGCACACCTTCTGTCTGCCATCCGGGCATGTCGTATGACCTCGATGCCATGGAAAGTGGAGGGGGTTGGGGGGGGGGAAGGGGACAAGATAGACGAACCAACCGAAACAAGGGATTCTCCCGTATCACCTGTTGATACTATAAATAGAGTTTGTAAACAAAAAATACCACATATATCATTTGGGGGGGATTCCACGGGTCAAAGTGAACTTTGCCATAAGAGTTTCCTGATTTTCACATTTGCCATAAGAGTTTCCTGATTTTCACATTTGCCATAAGAGTTTCCTGATTTTCACATTTGCCATAAGAGTTTCCTGATTTTCACATTTGCCATAAGAGTTTCCTGATTTTCACATTTGCCATAAGAGTTTCCTGATTTTCACATTTGCCATAAGAGTTTCCTGATTTTCACATTTGCCATTAAGAGTTTCCTGATTTTCACATTTGCCATAAGAGTTTCCTGATTTTCACATTTGCCATAAGAGTTTCCTGATTTTCACATTTGCCATTAAGAGTTTCCTGATTTTCACATTTGCCATTAAGAGTTTCCTGATTTTCACATTTGCCATAAGAGTTTCCTGATCTTCACATTCATGGGCGTGTTGTCCAATGTTTAGACGATTAAGGGGGAAATATCAACAATGCTATTTTCACTTCACGTTTTAAATTTTTTTTTCCCACTCGCAGCCGATGTTGAACAATTTGTCATAATGATTGACTTTCTGTGCCCGTTGCCCATGCTGCGTACTATTCTATGGTCAGAGGCGCGGGGTCCCCGTCCCAGCTGTCGTTGGCTGTGGCACCCAGCGGTGCCTGCTATAGTATAAAGGTGTAGATGAAAATAAAATCAGAGAATGAGAGAATTAAATAGAAAAGGTGGACGGTACAGCGGCATGGATCGTAAATTTTCCAGGCGGTACAGCATCATGAAGCATGAATGTTCCAGACGGTACATCTGCATGAATAATGAATGTTCCAGACATTTTGGTATGGATAGAATGTTCCAGACGGTACATCTGTCTAGATCATGAATGTTCCAGACGGTATATGTGTATGAATCATGAATATCCGAGACGGTACAACTGCATGAATCATGAATGTTCCAGACGGTACAACTGCATGAATCATGAATGTTCCAGACGGTACAACTGCATGAATCATGAATGTTCCAGACGGTACAACTGCATGAATCATGAATGTTCCAGGCGGTACAAATGACGCTACGCGGCAGGTCGGTGTCGCACAGGGTTCGATTTCAAGCCCCGCCAACGCCAGATTTCATAAATTCACGCAGGTGACTCCAAAAACAGCTTCGTGCTGTCGTGTGGAAATGTAGAACGGACACCTTCTTGCGTCATAAGGTGATAATAGACAAAAGTTACTTTTGGTGGGCCCATTTGGAGGCTCTAGGCAAAGATAAAATTGGGCCCCTCTGAAATAGTACAATTTAGTACAAAGTCACGGTACGATAGGGCGGGGGGGGGGTGTCCAAAGAAAAGTAAAAGCTACATATTGGGAGGGGCATGGCAAAGGTAGTTAGGGGCCCTCAGCAAATGTACTTTTGAGGGCCCTAGGAAAAAAAACAACCATTCAGTGGGTCACTTACAAATCTCGGACGTTCAATAATCTTCTTAAAAGACCCTTCTTTGGATGACTCCCCCCCCCCTTTAACTCTTAGGTCAAATGTCACATACTTTAGGTACATTCAAAATCAATGTCTCAACAGACAGTCCCCCAGGCAGTAAGGGGGCCCTAGTTTATCTATAAGAACGGGTCTCGTTTTAGAAATGTAACGGGGGAATAACAACTCAGGAACGTTACTCCAGGTATACACACACACCGTAGCTGTTTCGAGTCTCTATATAACCCCCCCCCCGCCTACAGATTACGTACTCACAAATATAAAATCCATACCAAAAAATCATATCGATACAAAAGTCATATCCATGTAGAAACTTATCCAGACAAGTAACGTATCCATTACAAGAGACATGTTTCCATAAGATGTCCATGCAATAAGCATATCCATAACATACGCATACAAAGAAAATAGCCACAGAAGGGACATATCCATACATTAAAAAATATCCATAACTTATCCATTCAAGAAACATATCCATAACATACCCATACAAGGAACATATCCATACATTAAAAATATCCATAACTTATCCATACAACATATCCATAACATACGCATACAAGGGACATATCCATAGAAGGAACATATCCATACATTACAAACATCCATAACTTATCCATACAAGAAACATATCCATAACATACGCATACAAGGAACATATCCATACATTAAAAATATCCATAACTTATCCATACAAGGAACATATCCATAACATACTCATACAAGGAACATATCCACAGAAGGAACATATCCATACATTAAAAGTATCCATAACTTAGTCATACAAGGAACATATCCATAACATACTCATATAAGGAACATATCCACAGAAGGAACATATCCATACATTAAAAGTATCCATAACTTAGCCATACAAGGAACATATCCATAAAAAGAATGAATACAAACGTAAAAATTAAAAACCAAACTTTACCTCAATCTTTAAATTCGCAGGTTTCCTCATTTGAGCGCGTTCATGGATACAAAAATCTTAATCCAGGAGGTGGTGGTGACATCCACCACAAGTGCGTGTGCGCATCTCACGACACCGGTATATTTGTTGTTGTTGTTGTTGTTGTTGTTGTTGTTGCGGACACCCCTGGTGGCCTCAGGTGATCAGCTTCAAAACGTAAACAAACGGCTCACTGTATATACTGTGTAGTAGTACTACTAATACTACCACCACCACAGCACATATTCAACCAAATGCCCATACACAAATAATAAACACTACGCAAATACTCTCCAAACAGGCAATACTCTCTAAACAGGCAATACTCTCTAAACAGGCAATAATACTCTCCAAACAGGCAATAATACTCTCCAAACAGGCAATAATACCCTCCAAACAGGCAATACTCTCTGAACAACCGTAACAAGGCGACCTAGATCTCTTCACGTGTAGATTCAACGGTGGTGTTTTTAAAAACTACCCAGACCTATATAACGACCGCTGCCTTTTTTCTTACAGCTAGTCTTTCCACTTCTCGCTACCTAAAAAAAAAAAATGGAATTAATTACCCCCTTCCCCGAGTCCTCCCCGCCCCCCCCTCCCGCCCCTACCCCTAACCCTTCCCCTAAATCACAAAAGCCCGTAAGACCTCTTACACTCTTATCCAATTTTATCACACACACACACACACACACACACACATCCATTACCAACTCGCCCCCCTTCCCCCTCCAACCACCATAGTAAACGTATTATTACTACAACGGAATTCATTGGTCCTTTTTAAGGCTATGACGTCATGTAAACTCCTCCCCCATAAATTTTCTATTGCACTGAAAAAAAAAAAAGTAAAAAAAAAAAATTCCTTCTTTTATCGCCCCATGGATTTTTTTTTTGTTCTGTGTTGACATTTAAAAGTTAAGGTGCCTTCTAGCAGATTTAAAAAAAAAAAATAAAGATGCATAGGTGTTTCCCCCATGTTCTTGGGGGGGGGGGGGTGAGACCTGTTAAAAGTCTTACATACAATAAAACTGTAAACCAGTTGTCTCTCTAGCAGAGCCACGCCTACATTATTAATATATATTTTAAAAAAAAAAAAAGCACTCCTATCTAACTCTTATCCCCTCTCTCTCTCTCTCTCTCTCTCTCTCTTTCTCTCTCTCTCTCTCCCCCAACCTTCCCTGCACAAACATACGCAAGCTGGTAATCCAGCAGCCACCCTAACACCGCCCCCCCAACCCCCCCCCCCCGCGTCTCATTATGTAATGTATACTTGACAAATTAGAACTTCTGGTTATCATTTCTAGGGTTGAAAGCTTTCAATTATAATATATACATGCGGATATAAATATATATATATATATATATATATATATATATATATATATATATATATATATATATATATATATGTGGTGGGATACACGAATACACTGGCTTACCTGAGACACACTAGGGTGAGGGGATCGTGGGGTTGGGGGTGATTAGTAGCTGGTGTTTTATTATTTAAAGTCAGGTCCCCTCCTGGTGGATTTGGGGGAAGGGGGGTGGGGAAGACATGAATGACAATTGAAAACATAATAAGAAATAAACAAAAATTTCTTGTTATATTGAATCACAGACGTCCTTTAACGAATTGGTTAAAATTAGGCGTCTCGTCTATCTAGGGGGGGGGGCACGGTGCCAAAGGGCCCCATTCAGAACTGATTCCTGTCAAACCTTTGCTATAAGGGCCCAGACCGGGGTTTTTTTTAGGGACCTCCAATATCTGCAAGTTTCATTAAAGTCCCCTTCCCCCCCCCCCCCCCCAAAAAAAAAAAACAACCGGTTCTGACTTTAATTTTATATGTAGTCAAGGATTTCAGTCATTCCCCCACCCCTCCTCCACCGCGCCCCCCCCCCGAATGTTGATGTTGTTTAAGATAATCTTTGCCTACGAGCTGTGAGGATAGAAACACCCAACAGAAAGAAAAATTTCTTATGATAATCATTGGAAAGAATAAGTCATGACGAGATACACAAGCAGACGATATAAATTATTACGTTCAAACACAAGATGGTCTACGTTATAATCATCGCCCCCCGTGTGTCAACTGAAAGACTGCATCAACCATCAATTGCATCATCCATCCACTGCATCATCCATCCACTGCATCATCCATCCACTGCATCATCCATCCACTGCATCATCCATCCACTGCATCATCCATCCACTGCATCATCCATCCACTGCATCATCCATCCACTGCATCATCCATCCACTGCATCATCCATCCACTGCATCATCCATCCACTGCATCATCCATCCACTGCATCATCCATCCATTGCATCATCCACTTGCTAATCACCCCTACCACCATAATTCGGACATAAATTTTGTGTATGTGCTATATGGTACGTGGTTATAAAAGTGCTTAATAGTCGTGCAATCATCAAAAGAAATAAAAATTTATAAGAGGCGCTTCACAATAAAGCCGGCGCACTCAGTGTAAGGTTTCCTTTTTTTTGTAGATTTCACCAGCACCACAACATTTCACACACACCACATTTTATCAGCACCGCTACATTTCACCAGCACCACAACATTTCACCAGCACCACAACATTTCACCAGCACCACAACATTTCATAAGCACCACAACATTTCACCAGCACCACAACATTTCACACACACCACATTTTATCAGCACCGCTACATTTCACCAGCACCGCAACATTTCATCAGCACCGCAATATTTCACCAGCACCACAACATTTCACCAGCACCACAACATTTCACCAGCACCACAACATTTCACACATACCACATTTTATCAGCACCACAACATTTCACCAGCACCGCAACATGTCACCAGAACCACAACATTTCATCAGCACCACAATATTTCACCAGCACCACGACATTTCACACACACCACATTTTATCAGCACCGCAATATTTCACCAGCACCACAACATTTTACACACACCACATTTTATCAGCACCGCTACATTTCATCAGCACCACAACATTTCACTAGCACCGCTACATTCATCAGCACCACAACATTTCACCAGCACCACAACATTTCACCAGCACCACAACATTTCACCAGCATCACAAACGTCACAGAGAGGGTGAGATTTGAACCCGACTTCGATACAGCGCAGCCATAAAAAAAAATGTACGCTCTCAGGGTATGTGTACGTGTGTGTGTGTGCGTGTGTGTGTGTGTGTGTGTGTGTGTGTGACGGCATAAATGAGTGTGCAGTGACCCGTGTCCTGACATATCAATGTTTTGTGTTTCGGCAGTAAATGTGTCTACAGGTGACGCTGAGCAGATTTATTGTCGTTGAGAAATCAGCTTCCAGGGTTGAAGTTGTTTACCTTGTTTTTGGTTTTTTTTTATATGTTTCTCTTCTATTCTTCTAGAACAGTTATCTAATTCATGGATCTAATTCATGTGCGTCCTTTTTTGGGATTGAAATGGGTGTGTGGGAGGGGGGGGGGTACTTTTTTTCCCTTCTTCAACAAAATGTTGAATAAAGATAAACCGACAGACAGGCAAGTAGATACACGGAAAAAATAGACAGACAGACAGACAGACAAATATATAGATAGAGAGAGATACATAGATGCCACTAAAAGGACGAAAGACCGAAATAAATATAGGACCCCCCACAGGGCCCCCCCATCAAACTCAGCCCCGCTCCTGAATGAAACGTTTCTATTACCACAGCCACTCTGAATGCAAGCACTGAAATCTCCTCCCTTCACTCAGACATCACTAAAGATGGGCTGCGGGTTTCTTTCTTCGCAACCTGTGCAGAGGCGGAGTAAGGTCGGTTGGGGCCCCCCAGGCACAATATTTGGCCTCAAAAAAAAAAAGGGAAACAAAAACTAACATCAGAATGTATCCTTGAAAATGAGGACTTTTTGGGCTCCAATCAGATGTTGGGACCTCCGGGGCGCGCGCTTATTGCGCCCGCCTTTAATCCGCCCCTGCATTCATGTATATGTGTGTGTGTGAGACTGAGTGTGTGCATGAGTGTCTTTATGTATATATAAAAAGGAGTTGACACTTTAAAAAAAGAAAACTATGAATAGCTAATTATTGATCACGTGACTTTACTTAGCAGACGATCAGGCAACGCCATTCAGCCAACCAATCAAAAAACAAAAAAAAAACAACCTCACCGCAACACGTTAATCTAATGCAAATCTCAACCGGGACTTGAACCAATCGTCGTGGTCCGTTTACCTGGCACTGACTGCCTTCAGGTGTGGTTTGCAGAGGTGCCAGAGATAAAATGAGCCCACCCCCCTCCTACTCCTCCTCACCCACCACCACCAACACCACCACCACCAGTCCCCCCCCTCCAGCTGGTACACTCATGCCGCTAGCATACCTTTCAAATAAACCTACGTGATATAGAGTCTAAAGGTGTGGGGGTAGGGCGGGGGGAGGGAGATCTAACTCACTTCCCATTAAGAAAATATATGCCGACAATTAAAGTGGCATTTACTTTTGGCCTGGCCTAGCGGCCACAAATATCTGCAAGTCTCAGTCTAGGGGCCACAAATATCTGCAAGTCTCAGTCTAGGGGCCACAAATATCTGCAAGTCTCAGTCTAGGGGCCACAAATATCTGCAAGTCTCAGTCTAGGGGCCACAAATATCTGCAAGTCTCAGTCTAGGGGCCACAAATATCTGCAAGTCTCAGTCTAGGGGCCACAAATATCTGCAAGTCTCAGTCTAGGGGCCACAAATATCTGCAAGTCTCAGTCTAGGGGCCACAAATATCTGCAAGTCTCAGTCTAGTGGCCACAAATATCTGCAAGTCTCAGTCTAGGGGCCACAAATATCTGCAAGTCTCAGCCTAGGGGCCACAAATATCTGCAAGTCTCAGTCTAGGGGCCACAAATATATGCAAGTCTCAGTCTAGGGGCCACAAATATCTGTAAGTCTCAGCCAAGGGCCCCAAAATCTATGCATGTCTCTGCCTAACCCCACCCCTAGAAGAAAAAATAAAGCTTTAAAGACTGGCTCTGACTATAACGATGTTTTGTACTTCAGGATTTGTTTACAATTGACGAAACTTTTTGTTTACATAGGGTTGGGGTGGGGGGGGTGGGTATTACTTTAAAAGTTTTTGTCAACAGGCTATTTATTTCTCCATTAGTATTTGGTATATACAGTTCATGCAATCAACATACTATCTGAATGCACAGCACATGTATAATGTAGTGGTTTACAATAAACATTAGGTTGTATCTGTAAATGAGCAGTAATGGCAGATTCTATTCCCTATTTTTGTTTTCAATTACATATTTATCGTATAATATATAAATAAAATACATGTTTTCTGTAAATATTGTTAACCTGTTTTTCATATGTACTGAACAATTTGTTTCAAAAATATCTTGTCATGAGTGTTGCATAAATAGGAAGATAAACTTGCCAACATTTTTCACATATATTTACAATAAAATGTGTTATTATACGATATATTTCCACGTTTGCAGTATGACTTGTTAACATAATTTTATTTTTTAACAAACGGACATTACCTGTTGTTGTTGTTTTTAAATCTGTTGATATGTGTACTGTTTAATTTGTCAACAGAAACAACAGTTGACAAAGCAAAATGGCGTCTGTCAAAAAATATTCCTATTATTACGTCATAGAAGTACCATGAACAACACAAGCCCTTTTCGATATTTACACACCCATAATAAACCGACTATTGCTGCATGAATTATTCACTTTCAAATCTTTTTTCTTCTATTTTGGCGTCAACTACTCTTTCAAGTTTTCTGATAACGAACATTTATTTCACTCCAATAATATTGTTGAAAAACAATCGTCTGCTATTTTACAAAAAAAAAACTGACGCCATCTTGATTTTATTGCGTATGTTTGTTTTCCCCCTCTATTTCTAAAAGAGTCATTGACAACAACAAGTAGCGGTGATTTATTTCAATAAGGTCATTTATTTAGTTTTTTTTTTAAACTAACGTCACGACGATAACATTTCTTAGAGAACCACCAGCACCACTTGGTCCCACAACCACACACACAACCACACACACACACACAACCACACACACATACACACACACATTTGCATTTAAATGATCCGGCAGTTAAACGTAAAGTGATATGAGATGGTGATAAAGTGATTTTTAAAATGTTGTGATTTTTTTGTAAACCAGCTATCGTGAATCTAATGTGTTTAAAGTGTTGGATGTATGAAGTAAAGTCATGGGAACAATAAATATGTAACAAATGTATACAAGTGTTCGATGTAAGAGAGATAGATACTAGAAGGACGAATGAACAGAGAGAGAGAGAGAGAGAGAGAGAGAGAGAGAGAGAGAGAGAGAGATACTAGAATGAACAAACAGACAGATACAAGAAGGACGAATGAACAAGCAGACAGATAATGGAAGGACGAATGAACAAACAGACAGATATTAGAAAGACGAATGAACAGACAGATACTAGAAGAACGAATGAACAAACAGACAGATATTAGAAGGACGAATGAACAAACAAACAGATACTGGAAGGACGAACGATCAGACAGAGAGATACGAAAAGGACGAACAAGCAGACAGACAGAAATACATATTAATTTGTTTTGATAAAATATTTTTTTTTTCAAAAAAGGACTTAAAAAGAATTTCTCTAATGCCACAACAAGAATTGTCCCCATTTCTAAAGTAAAATATGTCAACATGTGCTAGTACACTGGCAACAGGGGATTGGCGAATGAGTCCATTTTAATTGGATTCTGTAACTGACTAAAAAAAAAAAATATTTATAAAAGAGCCTAGCTCGTATCACTAATTTCGTTCTGAGGTATGACATAGTTATGGCAAAATCCGGGCCATGTAAGGTAGGTAACCGAAACTACCAGCTGTCTGCATAGAGACAAGGGCTTTAACTCCAACCGCAGTGTATTCATGAGTTACCGTTATTCCGCTATAGAAACCGTTCACACGAACAACAAAAAAAAATGTATGCACCGTTATGAATGGCGGTTTTTTGTTAGCCCCCCCCCCCCCCCAATGTGTGTGTATGTGTTGAGGGTGGGGGGGGTGGAAGGTTGCAGGTGTGCAGCGCAGTGTATGTGTGTTCGTTTTTTTTTTAAGTATGTGTGTGCGTCTGTGTGTGCACTGGTTCTAAGTGAAGTGCTTTGTGTGTGTGGGGGGGGGGGGAGGGGGTCTTCTATTGGGGGGATAAGACGAGGGGAGGGAGTGATAGAATATGTAATAAAAAAAAAGGGGGGGGTTGGTTGGTGGGAGGAACGGGTTGACTTCTGGGATTGGGGAAAGGGGGGAAGGGGGTGGGGAGGTCTATACTGTTGTCTTGTTTGTCTGTTTTCAAGTATTTCTCACTGTTGTCTTGTTGTTTGTCTGTTTTCAAGTATTTCTCACTGTTGTCTTGTTTGTCTGTTTTCAAGTATTTCTCACTGTTGTCTTGTTGTTTGTCTGTTTTCAAGTATTTCTCACTGTTGTCTTGTTTGTCTGTTTTCAAGTATTTCTCACTGTTGTCTTGTTGTTTGTCTGTTTTCAAGTATTTCTCACTGTTGTCTTGTTTGTCTGTTTTCAAGTATTTCTCACTGTTGTCTTGTTTGTCTGTTTTCAAGTATTTCTCACTGTTGTCTTGTTTGTCTGTTTTCAAGTATTTCTCACTGTTGTCTTGTTGTTTGTCTGTTTTCAAGTATTTCTCACTGTTGTCTTGTTTGTCTGTTTTCAAGTATTTCTCACTGTTGTCTTGTTTGTCTGTTTTCAAGTATTTCTCACTGTTGTCTTGTTGTTTGTCTGTTTTCAAGTATTTCTCACTGTTGTCTTGTTTGTCTGTTTTCAAGTATTTCTCACTGTTGTCTTGTTGTTTGTCTGTTTTCAAGTATTTCTCACTGTTGTCTTGTTTGTCTGTTTTCAAGTATTTCTCACTGTTGTCTTGTTGTTTGTCTGTTTTCAAGTATTTCTCACTGTTGTCTTGTTGTTTGTCTGTTTTCAAGTATTTCTCACTGTTGTCTTGTTGTTTGTCTGTTTTCAAGTATTTCTCACTGTTGTCTTGTTGTTTGTCTGTTTTCAAGTATTTCTCACTGTTGTCTTGTTGTTTGTCTGTTTTCAAGTATTTCTCATAGTCGTAAAAAGTAAATAGAAATTAAAAATTAAAAAAAAAAAACTAAAAACTGAAATGAAGTAAAGGGTTGGGGGTGGGGGAGTGTGTGGAGGGGGGGGGTTGTATGGGTGTGACAGCCTGTGAGATAGGGATCTCTTTAAATAACTGATATGGAGCTGCTGTGTAGTACTAGTAGTATAACTGATATGGAGCTGCTGTGTAGTACTAGTAGTATAACTGATATGGAGCTGCTGTGTAGTACTAGTAGTATAACTGATATGGAGCTGCTGTGTAGTACTAGTAGTATAACTGATATGGAGCTGCTGTGTAGTACTAGTAGTATAACTGATATGGAGCTGCTGTGTAGTACTAGTAGTATAACGGATATGGAGCTGCTGTGTAGTACTAGTAGTATAACGGTTATGGAGCTGCTGTGTAGTACTAGTAGTATAACGGTACAGATAATTGTTAGATTCGAGGCCGGGGTTGTGAGGCAGATTAACACTGGGGGGGGGGGGGGGAAGGTTAAACCCGCTATCACCCACACCTTCCACTCCACCCCATACCTACCCCCCCACGCCCACCCACCTATGCATCCGTGTCAAAAAGTTTAGAAAAAGCGGTGGGCTATTATTATTCTTTTTTATTTCTAAGAGAATGACGCCATCGACAAGGAAGAGGGGGTGGGGGGGGAGGTCGAAACAATCATGTGAACGATGATTGAAGCATGGGTGGTTACCAGGCTGTTTGGTGTTGGTGCACCCAGTCTTGGACCTGGTGCACATAGTTGTACATCATCATACGTTCAGTGTGCAATCAGTTTTGACATTTGCGACGTTCAGCATTCCTAACTGTGCACACAATCATTTAAACATGTAAACTTAATGTACACACAATCACGAGCATGTAATCGTAGTTTATTTCAGTTTACTCCACACACACACACACACAGATACACAATGAGCATCTAAGCTAATTGCAAATACAATCATTTAAACATGTAAAAATTATGTGCACATACAATCATTTAAACATGTAAACTTACTGGGCACATATAATCATTTAAACATGTAAAACTTACTGTGCGCATACAATCATTTAAACATGTAAAACTTACTGTGCGCATACAATCATTTGAACATGTGAACTTACTGTGCACATACAATCATTGACCAATGAAACTATTAGAAACGTACTGTACACACAATCATTGTACATTTAAGGTGATAAACCGTGCATACAATTTAAATAGCGCATGTTTAGGTAAAGTTCACTCAACCAATAGAATGTTGAACCTAAAAAAGCTTAAATAAACAAACCTTATAAAAGGCATATATGGGGTGGGGTGGGGGGGGAGGGGGAACGCCATGATCAACTACACAAATCATTTCAATACTTCAATCATGGTGTGCACAATCATTCATACAATCAATTCAATCATGAAACGTTAGGAAGGATAAGCGTTGGCAGATACACTGTAATAGGACACAATCTTATGAATGCTACATCTAAGATAATGCACTAACAATCTTATGAATGCTACATCTAAGATAATGAACAAACAATCTTATGAATGCTCCAACGTATAAAAATGCACACACAAACACAAACAAATAGGCCATTAAAAGAATGTGGAAACTATGAAAAAGGGAATCAGTATTGTGTAAGTCATACTAAAAGGAAGGAAATAATTTATAAAAATTTTAAAAAAAAAACCACAATATAATAGACAAATGATCAAGTTGATATGACTAATTGTACGAAGAATTCAACCCTTACAAATCAATTTCATGTTTGTTGATATAACATTTGTCTAGCTGTCACAATAAACCGTCAGAGCGTGGCCTTTTTGAAAAATGTACGGATCGTTGATCGTCAAAGGATCACGTGATTTCATGACAATTTGAGGTTTTTAACATTTTTTTTTTAATTTTACTGTCTGACATGCGATACAACCCCTGGGGCAGGGATACAAACCCCCTAGGGGTAGGGTCACCGTCGACAAGGAACTGTATTCATAAGTTTTGTTACTTAACAAAATCCTAAAAGGAATAAACTTCCTTCCTTCCTTTTTTTTTCATATGTCTCAATGTTTGTTTATGTCAATAGATTGATCAGACTAAGACATTTTATAAAGCTATTCAACTTAGTCTGAAGGGAGGCGGGGAGTAGGGGAGAGAGAGATTTACGAGTGGGATTTAATGAGTCCCACTTTGAATACCATTGAATATCCTGGATTAAGAATATGTTGAGTCTAATTATTATTGACAGATATCTGTGAAAAGTACAGGCCTGGCTGACACGTAATAAAGAAGTGTTCCAATATGCAGGAAGATCAACACAGAGATAGATTGACAGATATATATTTTAAGGAAGATTATAGATTCAGAACTATTGATTACAGAGAGAAAACTAGATAGATAGAGATGTGAATGAATAAAATAGATTATATTGAATATATTGAATGATAAATAGATAGATTAAATAGATTTGATAGATTAGACAGACAGACACACACACACACACACACACATATATATATATATATATATATATATATATATAGAGAGAGAGAGAGAGAGAGAGGTAGGTAGGTAGGTAGGTAGGTATGTAGGTAGGTTAGGTAGGTAGGTATGTAGGTAGGTAGGATAGATAGATAGATAAGATTGATTAGATATATTAGATTAGATAGTTAGGCAGCAGGCAGGAAGGCTGGTAAATAGGTAGATAAGCAGGTAGGTAGTAAAGTGGGTAGGTATTTAGTCAGTTAGTTAGGTAGGTAGGTAGATAGTTAGACTGGGTATGAAAATACTCGTCTCCAGCACACAATGGGGAGCTCATGTATATAAAGGTTGTATAAGATGGCATGTCATGTGAATGGAGTGAACTATGGCGGCTGAACCGGAAACAGATAGCCAAGCATGCAATGTGAGCCCAATCTATGGTGCTATAATTTGATGTTAAATAAATAAAGACAAATATTGAGAAATGGGGGGGGGGAGGGCAGAAACGTTCATATTCAAGGGGTCAGCATGTAATTTGGGAAAGTTGATTTATTAAAGACCAGTCTACCACTGGCTGTGCATATAAAGACTCCCCCCCCCCCCCCATTTCCTCAAACTCAATGTAATAATTTTAAAGTACCGAAGGATGAATGAAGAAAGCAACTGATCTGCGTAGGAGGAACGGGACCCGCCCCCCCACACACACACAAACACAAACACATCACAAAGGGCAGGTCACATGACAAACTGTTCACAACCACACACGCCCACACACACACACACGTTTCATTCAACATCCCGTCCTTATCCCACGGTCAACCTGAAACCGCCTTTGCACGCCCCTGCACCCCGACCCACAATGCCCCCCCTCCACCGTCATCCTGCAAGTCTCTTCGCCCCTACCCCTCCCCCCGTCCACCCCCCCACACACACACACGCCAACATATCGGCGACACAAGAGTAAGCAAACCATTGTTGACAATGGCTCTCCTCTCTCTCTCTCTCTCTCTCTCTCTATCCCCTCTCACAGAGCACTGCCCCTCTCGCGCCATCTTCAATGCGCCCTACCGCACCACACACACACACACACACACACACTTTCGCCAAATCCTCCAAAACATTCCTCAACTACGCGGCAGTGTCCGGCACCTGACCGACGCCACACAACATCACACTACCACCCCCCCTCAACGCCCGTGACCCCCCCCTCCCTCCCCTCTGTCCGTCCAACGACAGACACACACACACACAGTCACACACAACGACCTCCTTCCATCAGAACATCTTCTAATCTCTTTACCTTCTCTTAGATAGAATGAAAACAAACAAACAAAAAAAACACCTTTCAAAAAAATCGAGGGAGGGGGAAGAGAGAGAGAGAGAGAGAGAGTCAAAACTTTTTTTTTTTGGATGCCTGGTCAAAGTCGTCATCGCAGTGGGGAAAGGGGGTGGGGGGGGGGGTAAAAGTCCCTTTTTCACTTCACCTGTAAGACGATTTCTCTCTATATAAATATATGTACGTCTTTGTCATCAAAGATGGAGTGATTATCTCTTACCATGATCATTGATCGACTTCGTCCATCTATAATGGGGGAAAGAGAGGGGGGTGGGGCGTGGTTTGATATTTTTTGACACGGCCAAGGGGGGGCAGTGCGAAGAAGACGTCTGAGCCATTAGCGCATGTGTTATGTTAACGTGTGATTGTTTTCTGTGGGTTGTATTTATTACGAATCATTTCACACAGCCGGTGCCTCGCATGTGTTATGTTAACGTCGTGTGATTGTTTTCTGTGGGTTGTATTTATTACGAATCGCCAATCGGATGAGCTTAGAACCGGTAACTGTCCCCTTCCGTGTTGTATCGACATCGTGCGACGACGCTGGAGTATCCTCTCCAGTTTAGCTACACAGCCTGGGCAGGGTAATATGGAGGGATAGCTGTTGCCCGTGCAGCAGTCCCCCCCTCTCCGCGCAACTGAGGGATCCAAGGGAAAGACAGAGTCGTTACGGCTTGGCTTCAGCTGCACCGCAGGAGTTGCCGGCGTTGACAATATAAGGTCTGGCCGCCTTGAGGGACTCCAGCTCCGGATTTCTTTTCAGGGTTTGCTCCCTTAGCCTCTCCTCGTAGGAGGTATGCCGCTAGGCAGCGGAGGTTTGAAAACAGAGTTTTCCTTCTCCCTAAATGAGCTACCAACCGAGGTTGACGAGCCCCATCTGCCCGAAGCGGCTGGTTTTGAGGCGCCAGTGAACCGCCCCTTACGCCCCTTCTCCTGTCAGTGGAAACGGTTTCGCTGGGCTTAGTGGCTAAACCGCACGAGGAAGGCCAGGAGTTGGACTTGGTTGTCATAGGCTATTGGCTGAGGACGCACGCCATTGGGAGCATTTTATTTGTTAGGTGGGAGCTTATCCCCGCTACCAACCCCCGGCAGTAACAACCTTGAAACCCGATTGGGAAGGAAACGAGAGCGCCAGGGGTCTCTTTCGACGGTGGGAGAGGTCATCGCCCACTCATTGGACCTACCGCCCGCCTCAAGCTGGGCAGCCCCCAGCCAGTTGGGTGCTGTCTCGCCATGGCTCACCTGCCCCTACTGGGTGCGTGGGGATTAGAGATACACTTCTCAAAAAGTGGGCCAAAAAACAAACGCACCAGGCAAATTCAAGATAAGAACTGTCAAGAAGCCTCCAGCTTTTCGATTCGCAAGCTGGAACTTTATCAGGACCATGTAACCGGATTCACATCTGGCCCTCAGCGGATCATGACGCAAGGAAGACCGCTGTCATCGACAGGATACTCTCACGACTAAACATAGGCATCGCCACTCTACAGGAGACCCGGCTGGCAGAAACCGGCACAATCAGAGAAGCAAAACTACTACATTCTATTGGCAAGGGAAGTCCTCAGACCAACCGAGGCAACACGGTGTTGGCTTCGCGGTGAAAAACACGCTTGTCCGATTCGCCAGAGCCCCCAACAGACGGCTCTGAGGAGATTACTAATCCTCCGACTGTCCACGTCCTCTGGCCCCGCTCACATATTCAGCGTGTATGCTCCAACCCTCTGCTCCACTGTCGAGGAGAAAGATCAATTTTACCAGGCCCTAGATGAAGCGCTATTGAAGATTCCTAGCACCGATAGCCTTTATCTCGTTGGTGATTTCAACGCAAGGGTAGGAGCTGACCATGTGGCTTGGCCCACCTGTCCGGAAGCTTTGGGAGGAGAAAGATAAATGAAAATGGCCAGAGACTACTTTATAGCTCTCGTGCCACCATGGCCTGTGCGTGACAAACACCTTCCAGGTGCAAAGAGATTCATCAGGTGTCATGGAGGCACCCACGCTCCCGCCACTGGCACCAACTCGACCTCGTCCTCACCAGAAGAGGGAATATCGACAGTATCCTCCTCACCCGCAGTTACCACAGTGCAGACTGTGACACGGACCACGCCCTCGTGGCAAGCAAGGTGCACATAACGCCCGAGAAACTGCATCACTCCAAGAAAAAAGTCGCCCGCATCAATATCGACTGTGCCAGAAATCCCCGAAATAAACCAACAGTTTATCAGCAGTCTGGAAGTTGCACTCCAGCGAAAGAAAGTTGGCAGTTGACCTGCCATCGACTCTAGGTGGTCGCGTCTGCACGATGTCGTATATAGCTCGCTCCATCACCACCCTGGAAAGATAGAGCGGAAAAACGCCGATTGGTACGAGGCCCACTGGGAGGAAATGAAACCCGTTACCGAGAGGTAAAGGAAAGCCCTACTGGCCTACAAGGCCAGGCCCAGTCCCAACACACTAAAAGCCCTACGGACAGCCAGGAGCAAAGCCCAGCAGACCGCCCGCAGATGCGCCAACTCCTACTGGTTGAACCTCTGTAGCAGCATCTGACCAGGCAGCTGCCGATACAGGAAACGCAAAAGGGATGTACGAGGGCATCAAAAAGGCAATAGGCCCAACTCCCTCCAAAACCGCCCCCCTTATATCCAAAACAGGAGAGGTCATCAAGGACCAGGAAAAAAACAGATGCAGAGAGTGGACCGAACGCTACCTGGAGCTATACGCCCAACCCAGAACACTGTGACTGATGCCGCTCTTGGCGCTATCCCAGATCTGCCTGTCATGGAGGAGCTAGACACCACCACCCCACCGTGGATGAACTAAGCAAAGCCATCGACTGCCTTGCAAACGGAAAGGTACCCGGTAGCGATGGATCCCACCAGAAGTTCTGAAGGCGGAAAACCAGCACTGCTGCAAAGCCATTGCACGACCTCCTAAGTCGATGCTGGGAACAGGGCTATATCCCCCAAGACTGAGGGATGCCAACATTATCACACTATACAAGAACAAAGGGGACCGGGGCGACTTTAATAACTACCGGGGCATCTCCCTCCTCAGCATCGTCGGTAAAGCTTTCGCCCGCGTCACTCCTAAAGCCGCCTGCAGGCCCTCGCCTCCCCGAGTCTGCCCAGAAGTCACAGTGTGGCTTCAGGGCTGGCCGATCAACAGTGGACATGATCTTCTGCCTCACTTCGTCAACTTCAAGAGAAGAGTCAGGAACAGCAGGTGCCACTCACATCGCTTTCGTCGACCTCACAAAAGGCGTTTGATCTAGTCAAGTCGAAGTGGGCTCTTCAACTTGCTTTATACCGTTAAGCTGCCCCCCACACCTGCTGCAGTGGTCATGTCCTTCCACGACAACATGCATAGCACGGTTTGCTACGACAGCGCAATCTCCGAGGCCTTCCCATTCAGCAGCGGAGTAAAACAGGGCTGCGTCCTTGCACCTACACTCTTCGGCATTTTCTTCTCCATGCTCCTCCAATACGCCTTTAAGGATTGCAGCGAGGGAGTGTTTACATCCATACAAGGTCCGATGGCAAGCTTTATAACATAGCCCGCCTCCGTGCAAAGAACAAAGTCACAAAGGTCCTAATCCGCGAGCTGCTCTTTGCTGATGACGCAGCCTTGACATCACACTCTGAAGACGGACTGCAGCAGCTTGTCACCTGCCTCTCCCACATGCATGTAAGGAGTTTGGACTGACTATCAGCCTGAAAAAGACGAATGTCATGGCACAGGGTACAGATACACCCCCAAGCGTGACATCGATGGGCGCCCTAGAGGTCATCGACCTACTTACCTCAGGTCCTGCATCTCGCTCATTATCCATAGACCCGGAGATCGGTCAAGAATCGCTAGGGCGGCAGATCATGGCGAGACTAAAGCAACGTGTGTGGGAAAACCCCAGCCTCACCGAAAATACTGGTGCGCATCTGCCAGGGCCTGCATACTTAGTACCCTCCTCTATGGATGTGAGACGTGGACCACTTACGCGAGGCACGAAGAGGAAGCTAAACAATTTCCACATGAGGTGCCTGCGACGTATACTGCGAATAAAGTGGCAGACAAGACCCCTAACACTGGGGTGCTGGAGAGGGCCAACATGAGCAGCTTGTTTGCAGTTCTCAGCGAGAGACGCCTCAAATGGCTCGGTCATGTCAAAAGAATGGACGCAGGCCGCATCCCGAAAGGACCTACTCTATGGCGAGCTAGTTACCGGCCAGAGGAAAACAGGGCGACCCTAAAAATGCGCTACAAAGACACCTGCAAAAAGAATATGAAACAGTGCTCCATTAACCTCAACCTCTGGGAGAGCTACAGCCGACCGCCAGTCCTGGAGGCTCGCTGTCCGGCAGGGCTCATTGCGCGCAGAGGCTGAAAAAGATCAAGGAGGAAGCGGAAAAAAGAACAGCTACAATAACAGCTACAACAACCATCTATTTTCAAGTGACAAGTGCGGCAGGGATTTCCACTCCTGAGTCGGACTGCACAGCCATTCCCGGCGGTGTTTGTAGACTCAACTTAGCCACACCATCGTCTCTCGAGACGGACGGATGCCGACGATATATATATATATATATATATATATATATATATATATATATATATATATATATATATATATATATATTAGTGTGGTCCAGAAAACCATACTGAAAAGTTTAAGTTTGTAGAATCATTGCTCCACATGGTTTGTTTTTGTCCATTGGGTATAGGTATTTGGCCTGCAAAATTTCGTATTGATCGAGCAACATCTACAGGTCAACCCATTATCAACATTACTTGTCTGGTGTCCGCGCTTGCGATTTACGTCCGACTTTGACACGTTATAAATTAATTTACTTACTTACTTGTGTGCTGAATTCTAACGTGCATGTTATTTTTTTATTTTGTAGTTGTTAGCCACTAATACTAAATTGCCATTGAACGGAAAATGACCTATTGAACTCTTCAAGTAATAAACTATAAACAACAATGGCTTCCTCCAGCTTGAGATCCGACCCACAGCACTGGCTGATTGGAAAGCCAATTTCTCTGTTATCTACAGCAAGATTGCCACGTATGCTGGATGTACTTCAACTGCTCCAGTTTCATCATTTAACTGAAGGACGAACTCTTCCGGAAAGTTATAAAATGACTTGTGATGCAGTTATTTGTATTTGGATGCGAGCCATAATACCAACACAGCGGGTTGACTCATGTGTCAGAAAACCAAGTCGCTGCATCAGAACTATCTGGCTCTGAAGGTACACAGAACACG
Source organism: Bulinus truncatus (assembly GCA_021962125.1). Lineage (NCBI taxonomy): Eukaryota > Metazoa > Mollusca > Gastropoda > Planorbidae > Bulinus > Bulinus truncatus. Next base: position 4,743,528 of record JAGDYQ010000063.1, on the reverse strand, counting down.
AAAACGAGAAAGCGACAGGATGAAAGAAGACATGTTTAAAGGTGACCTTCAAGAATTGTTTGATATTGCGACAAAGGACGTGATGATGAGAAATACAGAACGAAGAAGATCGGGAATTTCTTCGCATGCAAAGAGAAGATGTTTTTTCCCTGCAGCATGACTGGAGTAGATAAAGACAACAGCAAAAGAAAGCAGGAAGAGGCAACGAGAGGAAAAAAGAGAGAAAGGTGAAAATGAGATATGAAGAACGCATGACAAAAGGGCTTCAATGAAACAGAAGGTGAACTTCTCTTCGTTGACATCTAATTCGGAGTCAGAAGAAGATGAGGAGTATCAGCCAACTCAAACTCAGCCATGTACGCCTACAACGTCAACATCAACACCTGGTGCTTCATCATCAAAAAAGAAAGTTAAGAATATCTTCCAGTCCCCTGAAGTTGTAGGTGCTTTGGATCGTGTTTGCCTCCCAGACCGTGGAGCTGTGTTTGTTGCTGAGCTGTTGCACAGGCGCTTGGCCATGACATTTCAGAAATAACATTATCTCGAAGTTCAATCAGACGATCCAGAATAAAAGAAAGACAACGGGCTGCCGCAATGGATGAAAAAGAATTTTCTTTGGCAGGACCACTATTGCTGCATTGGGACGGTAAAATATTGCCCGACATTGATGGATCAAAGGAAAATGATCGCATAGCTGTTATTGTTACTGGGAATGGCCAGGAAAACTGTTGGGTATTCCAAAAATGGATAGAGGAACAGGAGAGGCTCAAGTAAATGCTTGCATTGAAGTAATTGAGAAATGGAATCTGCGTTCCCAGATCAAAGGCCTTGTATTCGACACAACAGCTAGCAATACAGGGCTTCATAAGGGCGCATGTGTTGGAATTGAAGAAGCTCTGGGAACTGAAATGGTCTGATTGCATGCCGTCATCATGTCATGGAAGTTGTCCTTTCAAATGTTTTCAAGTTCTGTTTGTCCAGCTGAAGGTCCATCAACTGCACTATTCCAGCGATTTCAGAAACAATGGCCATCAGCTGAACCAAGATGCTTATTCTACAGCAAGTGATGAACTGTTTCAGGATCCAATATTGAAAAACATGCGACAGGAAATGCTTTGTCTATTTACCAGGTGCTCTTGAAAACAGCACCCAAGGGACGATTATCAGGAATTTTTACGTTTATCCTTCTGGTTTCTTGGTGGACACAAGACAAGGGAGAAATTTCGAGCTCCCGGTCCAACACATCATGCGAGATGGATGGCAAAAGCCATTTACGCACTGAAAATCTTTCTTTTTAAGACTCAGTTCAAGTTGACTGTTCGTGAATCCCAGAATATCACAGGTTTGGCTCTCTTTGTCAGTCTTGTTTATGTAAAACAGTGGAACTAGCACCACTTGCAATCCGAGCCCTCTCAATGACATCGAATTTTTATCAAATCTGAAGACCTATCCGAATAAGACTGTTGCCAGCAAGGCACATGAAGCATTTTCAAGGCACCTCTGGTTTCTCTCTGAACATTTGGTTGGCATAGCCCTTTTAGATGACAGAGTGTCAGCATCAATCAAAGAAAAGATGGTACAAAATCTACTTCGACCAGCATTGGCAGACATCCCTCGGCGTGTAAAGTTGACAAGTGAATCTGAACAGTTGAAATTGGAGGACCTGGTAGACAGAAAAGGACGACATCTTTCTTTGATGTCCATGGAAGAAGGCAAAGAAAAGTCTCAGACATTCCTTAAGAAACCACCAGGACAGTGGACATCTGATCCAGTCTTCAAGAAATTTTATGAACTGGCTGCACACATGACAGTTGTAAATGATGTAGCTGAAAGGGGAATCAGTCTTATTGAGAAATTCACAAAAAACACTGACAAAGAATGAGGAACAGAAACAGTTTATTCTTCGATTGGTTGCAAACCATCGCAGGAATTTCCTTAACCCATCAAAAGACATCACTTATGTCGTCGTCATAGATTATCCACTGTGAAACTGTCAAATTTTAAAACTAAGGTTTTCATTAGATTGTAAGTTTTAGTTACATTTTTTAATTACAACTTTAATTTAATTTCTTAATTTTAATTTACTTTAAAATTTTAACCTTAAGTTTTAAATCGATCATCAACTATAATTGGCAATAACTATTTCATTTGAGATAACCCAAAAACTGTCAAATGGGTTGACCTGTAAATATTATTTGTTTTCATTAAAATTTTGCACAATTGTTATTAACATAATAAAGAACAGAAATAACCTTGTGGACAACTTAAATCTGTTACTTTGTTTTTCTGGACCACCCTAATATATATATATATATATATATATATATATATATATATATATATTAAAACCCTTTCAAAAAAATGAAGTTTTGAAATGTTATTGATGTCTCACCCCACAGAATATGTCTGTATGGTAACAGTAGTTAACCTGCAAAATTTCAGCTCATTTGGACAATGTTTAGAGGTCCCCCTAAGAGGTTTAAAGTTCCAGATTTTGGTGTAAAATCATTCGCGGTCAAATCTAATACAGCGTTAATGTTGCATTATATGCGAAACTGATATATTAAGTAACAAATTGATGCTTAGTATTGTTTATAATATTAAATGAAACAAAATATATAAATCTTGAATGGTTTATATTTTTAAATTTGAAATTTAAGTAAAAAATTATGAAAAACGTGCTTTATTCATTTTGTCAAGTTAATTCTTGAATCAATGTCAATCTGCTTGAAAAATAATAATAATAAGCAATGCAAATAAGCATTCCTGCTATTTATTTTGTACTTTGTACAGTAGGGTAGACAAAAATTTTAAAAAGTTCTTCAAATTTAAATTTTAGCCAGCTGTTCACGATTACACTCTGCAAAATTCTTCCGATGTTTTTCAACCACTTGGAGCAAAAATTGTCTTTGCTCTTCATTCTGGTGATACTGAAATTTTGTATCAATGCTACGCTTCGCTCTGCAGAGCTTGTTGATACAAGCCAGATTCTTCACAAAATCTGCTGCAACTATAAAAGATGGTGTATCGGACCAGGCTTCAACAGGAACATCTAGAAAACTGGCATCAATGTTGGATGTTTCAAAAAATGTGGTAGAAGCCCGCAAATCAACAACACTTTTTGATAGTGTTTTTAAGGATACGGTCCACGTTCTGATTGCATTGTCCGAACAAGGCCAGTTTTTTTTTCTTGTCTGACAAAAGGGTTGAAAATAACGCAAGCGTCGACAGTTCCAGACTCCGGCACCATGAGTGACGCACCATCATTTTCAATCCAGTCGATCGAAGAACAGCATTATCATATTCGTATAAACCCTCTTTATCAACAAGATATCATTCACAGGTGCATCTGCGGTGAGCCTGCATGAAAACCATGATTGAAGATAAAATACATATGGTAAACCGATTAAAGCGCTGATTAACTTGTAATTCTCGAGCTGTTAACTGAAAGATGGTTTCATTGCCTGCAAACAATAGATCGATTTTCAATGCATAGATTGCTTTCGCCATCCACCTTGCCCTATGTAAGCACCAGGACCTGCGAATGTTGACATCAACCTCCAACCCAACCATTTGTGCAGCAAGCAGAAGAAATTCCAAATAATCATCACATGAATGACTGACCTCAAGTTGACATTTAATAAATTCTTTAATCGAATCAGACACGATTATCAAAGGGGCGGATCTGCTTCGGATGTGTGGTTTAATTCTGGCCATTTTTCTCGAAACCTCTTAAAAAACAAAATCTCTGGTCCAGTGGATGGTCCAAGACAAATATTGAATGCATCGGAAAGGAGTACTTCCTAAGGTATGTGATGACGGCATACCATCCATAATAGATTACGTCCCAGGGCTACTTCTAACAGAGTGCAAGCTCCATTGAGTCTTCGAGTATTGGAAGCCGTAGTGTCGAAGCACATGCCGATGACCATAGATTCGCACTTCCATGATTTGATATGTTCATATACTGCATCAGCAGCTACCCATCCTGACCCGGATGCTAACTTGGGAACACCAAGAAGCTTTGTAGTGCCATCGACAAGTGACGAGAGCATGACAGGTAATCGATCGCCGTTGTTGGTAACATGTCCGGTAACATCGGGCAATAGCTTACCATCCCAATGTACAATTGATTTTGAGGGAAGGGGGCCAGACAAGAGCTTTTGGGGGGGGCCGGCCGCCACCCCCTGCCCCGCACGCTACGGGCCTGTGCGGGAGTAGGGTGGGGGAGGGGGGGGTCAGGTGTGCAAAACAGAATGACAGCCCGACTGACAGACATACCGATAGATAGATAGATAGATAGATAGATAGATAGATAGATAGATAGATAGATAGACAAACAGATAGTGATGTGACAGAGATACATACAGTATGATTGATTGATAGATAGATGATGGATAGATGGATAGATAGATAGATAGATGATAAGATATAAGGATAGATAGATAGATAGATGATAGATAGATAGATGATAGATAGATAGTCATTACTAAAATAAAATCTAGGTCTATCAATTAATTATCTATTTGAACTGACGTAAATACAAATTAAGTCAAGTATATGTTCTATTCACCCAGCTTTCATTTTTAGTAACGATATTTTAAACATAAGCATCTGTCTGATCCAAGAACTGAAGCTTGCTATTGGTGCGCATAATTTTGCTAGCCTATATAAAAGACTAAAAAATAGCATCACTATTATGCACACCAGTGTATTAATTATAGATGGTACTCTGATCCAAAGTATGTGATCATGACAACTGAGAAGTAATTAGGTTAGTATCCCATGCCAATTTTCAAATGATCATTATAGTTAAACAACAAGCAAATTTACATCTGTGTGTCTAAGTTTGAGTGGTATAGCTAGTTGAGAAGAGGTAAAGTAATTTAAGAACTAGGTATAGAATTGAGACTATGTATAGAATTTGAGACCAGGTTTTGAATGAGAACTAGTATATATAATTGAGATAACCAGGGCATAGAATTTGAGTTATAAAAGATTTTAGAAATGAAAAAACAAAGAGGAAGAATATGAGTTGAGAGTCTATACATGCTTTTTCAAGTCTTCTAAAAAAAACAATAAAAAAACTAGGGAATGGAAAAACTTGTAGAATACTAGGGAGGTGGAGGGAGCTACTGATGTCGTAGGAAGGGGAGTGGGGGGGTGGGAAGAGGTCACCATTATCGCCATTATAACCTGTCCTCAGTGTGGTCGTTATCTGAGGACAAGTTTTAAAAAAATAGAATGTCTGTATTTCACTGAATATCCTGGCTTGGGGAAGGGCGGGGAAGTAAAAGTTAAAGGTGAGTCCATCACCATAGGAGAACATTGAGTTGCTTATAGAAGGTGGAACAATGAGATGGTTCATTGGGGCTGTAAGGGAGAGATTATGACATTAAAATGAGTTAATGTCCGATGTGTGTTTGCCAGTTGAGTATCAGGAATGTGTGTGTGTGAATGGTGTATAATGAAATGTGCGTGTGTGTGTGAGTTGGCGTATGAGTGAATGTGTGTGTGTGTGATTTGGTAAAGGGAGTAAATGTGGGCGTGTGGGATTTAAAAGGAGTGAACGTGCATATGTGCAACCTAGAAAAGTATGAATGTGTGTGTGAGTTGAAATAGGTAACATTAATGTGTGTGAGGCTATGTAGGAATAACTGTTGTGTGAGCTGGTGAGGGAAAATGATGTGTGAGATCAGTGCTAGAGTCACTGTGTGAAGTTAGTGTAGGAGTCACCAGAAAAAAGAGAGAGAGGGATAAAGAGTCGGTCAGCCAGTAAAAAATATGCAGACGACAAAGCAATCCAATGGGAATTGGGGAGGGGGAGGAGCAGGCGAAGAAAGCAGAATTGGGGGTGAGGCTTCCGTCCAGTAGTTATCATGTTAATGCTACAAGATGTCAGAGATGACATAAATGCATGATAAAGGCGATGTCACAGGACAGCAGAATCCCATTTAGCTTTCTTAATTTTTTTGACAAAAATGACTTCAAGAAGAAGGTCCACTGTGTGTGGCAGCCCAGGAGGTGGTGTGTGCCCAGGCCTGTGCACTATAGGTTAGTGTCCAGTCAGGATAAATCAGATCACCAACAAATTACAGGTGTGTGTGTCCAGTCATGAGCACCAAGTAGTGTGTGTGTCCAGTCCTCATGTGCACCAGGGGTAGGTGTGCTCATTAATAAAAATCACAGGTGTTACACTATGAACATCTATATAATCATGTGTCCTGCATTAAACATACACCATTAGATGTGGTGCCCAGCCTAACATGCACACTTCAGCTGACCCCCAATTCGTCCGGGTGGCGAAAGCAGTAATATGTTGCAGATCCGGGCTCAATTTGAGAACAAACTCAGTCTTTGAACTATTCAATATTTTACCCTCTTACAACGTAAATAAATTTCGGGGTGAAAAACAAATTATAATAATGCGGTACTACGGAGGGCCTGATAAGGTTATAGAAGCAGGAACCGCGGAAAAACAATCTGAGAAGAGCGAGGGGGGGGGAAAGAATTGATTGGCCAGAATTCAAAGTTCTTTAATAACTAAACCATGACTTTCTAAACAGTGTCTTCGGATCCTGACCTCTAAATGTTCGTAAGACATTATAGATCTTTTATTCTGTAATGGATTGTATATTCTGCCCCCCTGTGCTTTTTATTATACCTGAGCTGGAACATCCCATAAAATAGGGGGTGAGATGTTAGACGACGTCTACAGATGATAGCACGTTTTTTAGTTTGAAATCAAGTTTTAATCAGTCTTTCATCATTAGTTCAATTTTTTCTTCTAAAAAGTGGAATTGTAAAAATAAAAAATAATTAATAAAACAATTGGTGAACGATCTGAAAAAAGTTTTATGTAGATATTGAAGTCACTAACTACACACACACAAAAAAAAAAAGGTTTCATATAAAAAAACAGCCTAGACGGAACTGGCGCACGTCCTGTCAGAGGCCACTGGATCCCGCCACGTGCATGACAGGGCAGAGATACTATATCATCTTGACCGCAAACGAACTCTGAAAATGAGATGACAAAAAGAAAGGCTAGAAAACAAGCAGCATTGGGGTAATAAGTTGATAGTCGGTGTGCGGACGAAATAACAGTGGGGGTTAAAGGAGTGAACTTCGTCATTTCCTGAAATCTGCTGTATGCCTGCTCGTGTATAGGTTAGTATACGGAGTTTAAGCAGATGTGACATACTGCTGATGCAGAAAATAACGTCTATTAAATTATTAATTTAATCTATTCTTGAGAGATAATTGAATTGATCGGCATAACTGAATAGTTCAGATAACTGAAATTGCTCAGATAATCGAAGTTTTTCAGATAATCAAAATTGTTCAGATGGTTGAATTGTTCAGATAATTGAACAATCTGATAACCAATAGCGCGATGGATGCAGAAATCTGTTCAGACATCCAACTAATAGATTGAACCAAACTGTTCAGATGATTAAATCAATCAATCAAGGACTGCGCCAATTGTTTCGATGGCCTCGTTGATCATATATTCAGCCATCAATAAATACAACCTTCTGTAGCAGTGAAGTAGTTCAACCCAATAGAGTTCATCTGAAGAATGCAAGTGAGAAGTCAAATACTGTGCAGATAACAACAGTAATATTTATAGGTTTATACATACCGTAGTTTAAAATATTAGCGCAGTTAGTGCAATACATTTAAAATTATGCAAACAAAAGATAGTTTGAAATAAGTATGTTAGTTCAGGTAACATACGCGAATGAAAATAAGTGCATAGTTTGAAAATATACGCGTAGTTTGAAGCTCATATAGATTGTGCACACATAGAAGCTCATTAAAGTTTTAAACATTATATACATCCATAAATTTTAATTTACAATACAATAAAAAGTTTACTTAATATCAAAAGATAAAAGTTAAACAAGAAATTTTTGACCAAAAAAAAAAACAAAGAAGCGGAATATTTATTCAATTTATTTTTCAAAGTAAAAATGTAATTGTGTATTTCCTCGAAATATTTTCAAAAAAAAACCAATAGATCAGACAATTTGATATTTAATAAACAAAAGAGCTTATTAACTTTATACAAGAAAACGAAAACCCGGAAGTTTGATGTAACACTTTGATATAAAGAAATGATTCAGGCAGATTAAAATAACATTGGTTTATTTCGATCCTCCTCTCTTACCTGATATAGCTGTCAATCACAGAAAAAGCTCCTCCTTAAAAAGTTCTAGATCAAAAGGTCAAAAGTCACAAATTGATGTAAAAGAGATAATGGTCAACATTGACGATAAAATCGTGTCTGTATGTTAATTAGTGCTGTACATTGGTATGCTGTAAACAATGTATCTATTGCAAACTGGTCATATCGTTCAGTTTTCTTGTTCCTATGTAAGCATTTTGTGTGTCCGAATATGTTTTTGATGCCAAACCTCTGTAGTATGGGCATCCTGATGTCCATTAAATATATAAAGTTTATTACGGTCCATATAATTCATGTGCCTAAAAATGCATTAATATTATTCCATTATTATTATTCATGTGTTAATATGTATGTTCTCTAGTAAATGTTGAGTGATCCAATATTAGTAGTAACACTTGAGAATTGAGACTGAATTTCATCTTGTACTCCCATCGAACGTGAGTTGGCTTTGTTCAGCAAATTAGATAACCATTTTATTAGGGCTTTATTTACTCTTAATTAGTTCACCTTTTGATTGCACAAACATCCAGTGTAAGTCAGACACCCTGTTACCGTGTGACGCTTCAGCCTGAACACCTGAGGCATCAGCTTCCTACAGTACATTGCAAGATGTCTCACCTGTGGGTCTGCAGTCAATCCAGCCTGCAGTCCCAAAGAGCGTATCGTTTGAAGGTAATTTGAAATATATACGTTCTGAACACAGCACGTGTTATAAACATACAAAGAGTAAACATATGAAAATGGGGCAAAACTTAAACAAAACACTTTCAGACTCTGTATTGTATATATACATGTATAAACGAAATGCATATGTTACATCAGTCACACACACAAGATCCAGTCATACACACACACAAATATTCAGTCACATGATAACATTCCAGTCACACACACACAATATCGTTAGCCTTACACACAAATATTCAGTCACACAGATGCAATATCCAGTCACACACAACATTCAATGCCATGGTAACATTCAGTCACACACACACAACATTCAGTCACACACAAATACCCATCACACATGTAAGATCTGGTCATTGTCACACACAAATATCTAATACACACACAACATTCAGCTTCTCATGATGTAAACATTTGAAGTCATGGGAATACACACACACACCCAGCTTCTGCACACACAATATCTAGCCACATAGATAAAAATATCCAGTCACACACACACAACATTCAGTCATGACACACAATATCTAATACACAGATGTAACATTCAGTCACATACACACACAACATCCAGTCACACACAACATTCAGTCACACAGATGTAACATTCAGTCACACACACAGCACAACATCTAGTCACACACACAAGAATATCTAGTCACACACACACACATTTGCATCATTAATAATATCAATATTCAGTCACACACACAACATTCAGTCACACACGATCATAGTCATTTACTCTCCTCATGCTTAAACATAATATATTGTTTCACACTCTCCTCATTGGGCATTAAACTCTTTGACTTCCAGCCCTCAGCCGTCTCATCAACTCCATCATTGTTGAGTGAAGGCGCGGCATGAGTTTTGCTCTTTAAATTAGAGTCTCAAAGACGATACATGTTCAAATTCCTCTGTATAAAAACCAAAGTGATGAGACTGTAAAGGAGCGGATCGGGAGAACCCTTGTGAGAGAATTTTGCTAAAATATTATCAGATGAAATACGCTTACATGGCCTGTTAAAATGAAGTGCGAAATGTTAACTAGGTAGGTAGCATGTGTTAACATTTTCACAAAGGATGACACAAATAAGTATTAAACCACCTAGCAAACTTTTAAACAGATAGAACATCTTTGCACCTTTTCAATACATCTTTGAACCATATACAGATTGATGGGACGGGATGTGAAACCATACAAAGCGTTAAATATAATATTAATGGGGCATCATTCAAGGTGCCCAAATTATTCTTTAAAGGCCATATAGAGTCTGTCTTAGAAAATAATGAGGGCGCCATCAGGCTGCAGAGTGTGTTCCTAGCGTAAACAGCTGCGAGATGGTCGCCCTTAGTCTGAACCAGTGGCCTAAAGATATAGTAGTTAGCTTGATGTTCTTGATTGAGTGATACCCCAGCTTTCGTGTGACGCGGACAGTGATGGATGTGATGCGGTGATTGTGTGATGCGATCGTGTGATGCAGATTGTGTGATGCAGTATGTGCGATTTACGGTGATGCTGTAAGCGATTGTGTGATGCGGTGATTTGCTGAAGGGGCGATGCGTTAAAGGAGGCTGGAAACAGCCACATTCATCTCGTTTAAATGTCCTAACCTGAACTTATCACATCGCTCAGATTTTATTAAGGTGAATAGGTCAACAAAGACGCATCTCTCGCCTCTGGAAGCCAGTCTTTATCAAATATAAACGAAGTTGTCACGAGGTAGACATCAGTGGTGAGGGCAAGCTGGGTAGTATAAAAACGGAGGGGGAGGGCGCACTGGGAAGGGGTGCAGAACCAGAGGAAGTAACAGCGAATGTTATTGCATCTGTACTTCCTCGTAGAGGTTAGTCATCTCACTATTAACCAGAGGCACAAGCAAATGAACTAGCGTTTGAAGAGCTCGGGATACATAATGCAATGCGTTAGAGTATATTATAGGCGTTAGTGTAAATCTGTGGTCAAGTCATTGTAATTACAATATATGATATTGAGATACTAGTACTACAATTTCAGTGTGAATTTTTGCAGATTTTTAAATTATTGATATAATTTATATGATAAAAAGAAAAAGGACGAAGGTAAATTTTGTTATGTTTAGAGAATGTAAATGATAACAGGCCTGTTCAAAGGTGAGTAAAGTATCCCTTCTCCCCACCCAAGAAGCTGAAAGGGTGGGGGAAGCTGCTGAGAATTTAATATTTATCGTTTTTAAATGTGTGTGTGTGTGTAAAAAGAAGTCTCAGTAAAGGATGATAAATCGCTGGATCCATAAACCATCATGGATGGTTTATAGAGTGCCTTCTTTCATCCCCCACCACTGAGAAATATAGTGCACTGCAATGAGGCACCACGAAAGATACATCTGGAATCAATAAGATTCCAGTAAATTTCTTTATCTCACCAAGATCAACCAGGCCTTCAGCTGACAGTCGAGAGCTTTTATCGCGCGAGCACCTTGTCCTTTTGTTTGTTACAACATAAATATGATCAGAAGTTTGGAAGAGTTTCAATTAACGACTTGAGAAATGATCTAATCTATTTTGAGAAACACCATCAATTTTAGAATGATCTAATTCAAACAGAATGATCGGACTACCTTAGAGCTTGATCTAAATTCAATCTTGTGAGAAACATCTCAATTCACCTTTAGAGGATCTTGAATTCACTTTAGAAACAAGATCAATTCACTTTAGAAACACTCCAATCACCTCTTGAATGACTCAATTCACTTTTAGAAATTGACTGACTCAATTTTGAAACACCAATTCCATTCTATGTTTCAATTGTAAGCGAATCAGTTTTTTTTTTTTTAGAAGAAATGTAGATGCCGACACTATCCAATTGTGATAAACTTTATCAAATGACGTAACCAGTAACACTGTATCTTCAAGACGTTACTAATTCCTACCTGTTTCTATTAGCGTCCACAGCCATAGTACGCGCCATAGTACATCCATAGTAGCTTAATCCCGAAGCGTGGGGGTGAAGCGTTAATCAGTTTGGAAACAATTCCGTTGAATGTACAAGGGTCTGGGATGGGGGGTAGAACGATTTGACATGAGTGGGTCCTGATAGCGTATCAGATAAAGTTATTGTCTCTGGCTACTCCAAAAAAAAACCGCAAAACCACACCGTATACTTGCTTAAAGTAGAAGTTCAATTGTTCGCAACATCAATAATAATGTCTGTTAATGCGACGCGATTTTCTTCAACATTTAATAATATCGTCTTGTAATCATTAACATAATGGCAACCTCCCATTCAGGAGCGATCCAGTTAATCGACACCCTTTTTATACTGTATCTAAATCACGTAGAGGTCCACCCAGGCGATAAGTTAACGAGTGAGCAGTTTATCGATCTCGCTGCTGCTGCCGCCAAAGCAAATACAGATACGACTCACATTTCAGTGATCAATATTTTCACTAAATGATATCGATACCGCTGCTAACTGAGTCCATAGAGCAAACCACAAGAAACGTAAGACTTTTGCGGGTAGAGTAGATATGAGCAGGTGTTAAGACACACGTTACTATATTAATACATTAAAGTAAGGAGTTAATGAGTTGCTTCCTTCATTTCCCCCTGCATATATATAGCTTGGACTAATATCATTGACACCAGCCACATGATCTCACCCCAACCTCGCAGAGCACACCACTCATTCCGGACACAGGCAAAAGTATCGTGACACAAATGTCCATTTCTGACCACACGCACAGAAAGAGAGAGAGAGAGAGAGAGAGAGAGAGAGAGAGAGAGAGAGAAAGGAGATGGACCAGAGACATAACAGATTGAGAAGCGTGAAAGATTTAAAAGAAGGCGAGGGGGAAGAAATGACTGACAGAGAAGAGACTGAGCTCGAGCTGACCTGCAGGCGTCACTGACCGCAACAAATTAGTTGAGTCAGTTAATTTGAGTGGTCAGTCGAGTGAGTCAAGGCCATTGTGAGTACATGTGTCCACTGAACGTGCCGAAGAGTTTGGTTGACCATTCAAAAATAAATGACTATTGTCAAGTGGTCAGAATGAAGAAAAAAGAATATCTGCTGTAAAAAATAATTTTCTGCATTCTCATTTACGTACCATCTGCAATCGCATCCAATCGCAGTCTATAATCGAATTGTAATCGTATTAATCGAAAAAGATTTTTGTGAGTTGCGATATTCTCAGTTACCAAAATATTTTTATAGTAAAAATATCGAGTTTTTTTAAAGGGACTAAAATCAACAGAATAAAGAAATAAACAATGAACAAAAATTTCTTTCAACTGATTATAAAGGAAGTTCAATGTTCGAGTGACTTGAGATACGTCTCAATTACCTCCCTTGCACGCCATGACCAAAGGGTACTATTTAAGACGGGATACAAAATTTAGCAATGTTTTTTACAAAATATATTTTTTTTGTATATTTTAACCTGAAAAAAGTAAAACCAAAAAATGGATCCAGGTATGTTCACATATTTGCAGGCATTACTGAATAATTGTTAATGGATATTATTTTGGTGTTTTAATCCATCTTGTTCTCAAGACAAATATCGCTCAAACATCTCAAAAAAAAGAAAATGAACATCCAATTAAAATCATTTTTAGTTGGTAAATATTGAAAACGAATGACCTCTTCTCTGTCTTTTCTCCCCCTTCCTCGCCCCATCCAAGCTACGGACTGTTGTCCAATCAATTCAGTACGTTTAAAAAGCTTTATGGAATGAAATCCGACACGCGTCATACTATATTAGCCGAAAAATCTGTTTTTATAAATGCAAAAAACTAAACTTTTTTCATCTTTATTCCCTCCTCCCCCTCACTACACCATCATCACAGACTTCCGCACCCACTCCCACACTAAAAAAATAAAATCGTTTTTAACAGACGCTTTATTTATTATTTGTTCAAATGGGAAAGTCAGACAATCATTACAGGTAGGTTTAACTAATGTATACCTCAAGACGTTAGAATCCTGTGTGGGGAGGATCAAGGAGTGAAGAAGAAAGTTATCAGTCAAATGGTTTGTGTTTTTACTTTTTAAATGAGGTAAAAAAAGGCTTTATAACTGGGCCAACAATTAAAATTACAGGTCGTGTCAATGTGTTCTAAACGCCCGAACGAAGAACGGTAAAATAATACATAGTAAAAAAGACGCAGTTTTCAGGTTAACCATCAGCTAATTTAACGCGCCTACAGTTCCAAAGATATGCACCAGTGGGGAGGATAGAAAGTATGGGATTCCCAATTTAGGTGTCTCCTCCCCACCAGCCCCAGCTGAGGTGGAATCCATCAAAAATGTTTAGCGGTTTTATCTGATGTCGCAGTGTTGGATGTCAAATGAAATTCCACTGAGGGCCACGTCTATCCACTCTGCCCTGAGTCCTTGAATTACGAAAATTCAGTCCAGGTCTCGAACAATCGCCGCCCTCGTTTGTTGAGAGATGTTATAATCACCTTTGATTGCTGGCTTCACCGCTGACTTGTGATGGCGGCAGATAAACGAAATAGAGCGAAACTGTAGGGGGCCGGAAAGTGCGCTGGGTGATTGGGGGAAGATGATTTCATGGGCGTATTCCCCCTCCCCCCCCATAAATTACAAACATCCAATAAAATAAAGCATCCATTATTAATGACGTCATTGTATAATCACACAGGGCCCAGTTCATACCAACATGACCTCCTTCCACCAACGCCCCCCCTGATTCCGTTTGTGTTGGGAGTGCCACCAACCATAATCATCTAGGTCACTGAGATCAGAAGAAATCAACAGATGCCAATGCCATGTAGAAGTCTGACTTTGTGTAAAATTTTTAATCAGTAGCTAAACCTGCCAAATGAAACCTGTTGAATAATTCGTAACTGGTCCAAAATTACACCATTTTCAAAGGATAGTAATGTTTAATACATCAATATAATATTTCATCCTGTTCAATTAGTCAGATAGAGTATATGAAAGCAGTGATGATAATATATGAAAATAAATTGACAAAGTCAAATAAACTGTAAAGCATAAATGTGCGCTTGTTTCTGTTGTTGATTTTTAAATGGTATTCAGACGAATTTAAAGAAAATCGCAATACTGATGATATATATATATATATATATATATATATATATATATATATATATATACAATTAAAACAGGTATTCAACTGATATATTAGATTCATTATAACCGCAACGCATTACACATTTGATGGCAGCCCTGATAAAGGCATTTATTTGAGAAATGTCATGATCACAACCAATTATTGCAATGAATCGAGAGATAATCCGCAACGGCTAGTTATCTGTCTTCATTGATAACCCGACTCCACGTCATATTAAATATCTTTCCTAAATGTAAACACATTTCTTCTGCTCTGTTAATTTTGTCATTTTAAACATTCATATTGCTTTAAGTCGCAAGGCTCTGATAATTATGTCCAGGTGATCCGTGTAAAGTGTTTTGCGCCTAGCCGTGTGTGGTGACTAAAAAGGTCATGAAGGCTACGTTTATATGTACACCGACGGTACGTCCGGTGATGTGTCTCAATTATTAGCGGGAAATGAAAAAGAAATTTAGTGTGTCGTATACGGTATTTAGTATGGGGGAAGCGGGGAACCCGGGAAAAAGTGGGGACCTTGGCTCTGGGGGGTAATGAGAAGCAACTTAAAATCGTAGTTTGCAAAAAACCCATTTTCAACCAATGATATATAATATATATACAGGTAGAAGAGAGCATATATATATATAAGATATATGTGTTATATATGATATATATATATATGCAATATTAAGAGTCATATAAAATACTTTATGTGTGTGTGTGTATGTGGGACGTATGTCTGCGTGGCTCTATACTGTGTGTGTGGGATGTATATTCAAAGGTTTGTTATTAAAGTAGATGGTGTCTGTAAAAAGGCTTGTCAAAGTGGGGACGTATGGCCCAGTGTGTTGAAAGCAGTGTGGCGTATGTAGATGTATGTCTGTGTGTGTGTGTGTGTTTGCTACTGTGTATGTGTATGTGGATGTATATCTGTGTGTGTATTGTTAGTGCATGTGTCGGATATTAGCCCATTTGTGATAGAGAGTTTACCACAAGGTGTCACTGATAAGGCTACAAAGAAACGGTTATCTTCTAAGGGTCATCAGCACCACCGTTCCATTGATGTAGTCATTGCTTCATACATATAACATATATGTGTGTATGTTCAACGTAATAGTTAGTCACTCTGATACCTAAAGGATTATATTTATAACTTAATTTTTGTCGTCGTTCCTTCCAAAGGTATTTGCTTGTATGTTCAACAATGCTCGTATACCAAAATAATGTTTGATCTCTCTAAAATAATGCTTGTGTGTTCAAACAATGTTTGTATCTTCAAATAATGTTTATCTACCAAAAAGAAAAAATGCTTTGTTCAAAACAACGTTTGTAAAAGGTTCAAATAACGTTTGTATAAACAAATAATGTTTGTAAATGTTCTATAAATAATTTTATTTGAAATAAATAATGTTTGGTGTTTCCTGAATTTTTTTTTGTGGTAATTGTTGTCGATCGTAGCTGATACTCCACGTCTAGTTTGGTTAATCTGGTGGAAGTCCGATACGACGTATATGTATTAAACCTCATCAAGTACATAATGTAATAACATTTGGCTATGTTTCTAATGATTTCATTACAATTCACAAACACTTACTGATAAACAACACCACAGTGACAAACATGCACATACACACACACACACATAAACATAGAAATACAACAGCTAATGTGTGTATGGTACTCAGTCGCCTTCGCTGGGGCCTGGGGCTCAGGGATGTTCGGAACTTTCCCTGGTCGTCTTATGGACTGTTTGGGCAAATGGATAGTGGTACAAATCTTGGCCCTGGACTCTGGGATGTCCTGCTGCGGCACCTGAAAGGGGGAGATTAAAAATAAACACATAAATAAAAAAATGTAAACATCATTAACACATGACGCTTGACCAGAGAACAATCGTTTGTTCTAGAGGAATGATTTCCACGAGTAAATCAGTTCTTCTGAATGTTTACTACAGTAAATCAGTTTATTACCAGAGTAAATGAGTTATCAAAAATTTAACTAGTTTATCAAAAGCACCATGATAATTCAGTGTTGCTCCCACAGAGTAATTCAGTGTTACCTAAGTAATTCAGTGCATTCTAATAGAGACTCAAAAGACCTAAGGAGTAATTCAGCAGCACTCACAGAGTAATTCAGTGTTACCCCACAGAGGAATTCAGCAGCACTCCCAGCCAGAGTAACTATGCTATTCCCATGAGTAATCAGGTGCCACCCCAACAGAGTAATTCAGTGTTACCCACAGAGTAATTCATGTTGCCCAAGTAATTCAGTATTACCCCCAACATAATTCAGTATACCCACATGAGTAATTCCAGTGCTACCTCACAGGTTAACCAGTGCCACCTACAATTCATGCCACTCCCACAGAGTAATTCAGTGTTGTTCAAGTAATTTCAGTGCTACCCCACAGAGTAATTCAGTGTTAACGGTAAGTAGTTCATGTTACCCTATTAGAGTAATTCAGTAATTCTACTGTATAATCTAGTGCTACTTCCTGCTTAGTAATTCAGAAAAGCACCTAAGCACCAGTGCTACCCCACAGAGTAATTCAGTGTTACCCAAGTAATTCAGTAAAGCACTCATTATAACCAGTGTTACCCAAGTAATTCAAAGCACCCCATGAGGTAATTCAGTGTTACCCCCACAGAGTAACTAGTGTTACCCCACAGAGGAATTCAGTGTTATCTCAGAGGTCTGCAGCACCCAGAATATAATTCCAGTAGGTTACCCAGCACTCCATGCCACCCACAGAGAGTAATCTAGTGCACTATAACGAGGCACCAGAGTAATTCAGTGCTGTCTGCATCCAGTGCCACTCCCACAGAGTGACCAGTATACTCCTAATAGAGTAATTCAGTGTTACCCATTATAATTCAGTGTTGTCTTCAGAGGTGGAATCTAGTAAGCACCCAGAGTAACCAGTGTTACCCCACGAGGCCCGAAAGTTGCCCAAGTAATTCAGCATACTCTGCCAGACCCAGTAATACCCCATGAGTAATCCAGTGCTACCCGGCGGCCCAAAGTACCCCCATGAGGACCATACACTACAGTGAATCAGCAAGCACCTTCACAGAGTAACCAGTATACCCCATATAATTCCATGTTACCAAAGCATCCAGTGTTACCCCCACAGAGTAATTCAGCACCAATAGGTGAATTCAGTATCACAGATATCCAGCACACCTCATGAGTAATTCAGTGCTATCTCACAGAGTAAATCAGTGTTACCCAATATAATCTAAAGCACCTCAACAGAGACCAGTGCTGCACCACAGAGAACAAAGTACCTAAATATAACCAGTGGCACCTCATGATAGATAATCAAAGACTCAATGGAGAATCAGGAATACCACAGATAATCATATATCTCAATGAGCAATCAGCACCACAGATAATTCGCAAAGTACCACATAAATCAGTGCCACCAGTAATCAAAGCACTCCACAGAGACTAGCATTAATGTTAGAGGACCAGCACTCCATGAGAATTCACACCATGACTCAAAGCACCACAGAGGAGTCCAGTAAGGCCTTAAGTAATTCATGTGCACCTCATTAGAGTAATCCAGTGTTGACCATGAGGTGGAACAGTGTTGCTCAGAGTAATTCAAAGCACCACAGAGTGACCAGTAGCAATCGAGAGAATCGAAAGCAATTCCACAAAGTAATTCAAAGTACCAAGAGTCACAGCAAAATTAATGCACCAAACTTTCATCAACCTTGGTATAAATTAAGAGTCATATAGCGCCAAACTTTTGAACAGGTCATTGAACGCCAACTGTTGTCGTACCCTGAGATGAATCATTGGAGTGGTTAACGAATTTCAACCTCTATATAAATTTCAAATGAATGAATATATGCTTTTTCTGACAGCAACAAATAAAGAGGAAGATGCAAATACAGAATAAACAATACTGTCGATATACACATTACTTTAGTGATATTGATAGATAATAATAGATTTATGGTCTCACATTTTTCGAATTCCACGCCTCTTCGATGTCCAATACTCCTCAGGGGGTCATGGCTCACTGATTTGAGGTAGAAGCACTAATACAGTTGTTAGATTAATCAACTAACATACTTAACGTCGCTGAAAAGACTTGCTGCCGTAGAAACGCATCGTATGCACCGTCATTAATCTTTCAGAACAGAGACACCACGATTTCATAAAAAGACATTAATTCCTTTGTCTGTGCCGTTTTAATGATGTCAAAGTTTGGGAGAAGTGGTGAAATTGACTCACGTTTTTAATTGCTGAAAGATAGAGGGGGAACAATACGCTGTATGAGTAATAAAGGTTATGGGTCAGGTAACTCGACTTCATGAATAAAACCCCCACAAATGAGATTGCGAAAAAATACGAAGACCTTAGTTCAATAATCGAGGTACAGTTACTACACATTATGTAAAGTAGTAGTTCCTCTTGCTTCTCCCTCCACTTTTCTCTCAATATATTTTCATGTAGTTTTTTTTTTAATTCTTCACAATCGTGTTTTATAGAAATGAGGAATATTGGTAAGTAATCATAATTACAAACACCTGGAATAGAACGAAAATACTGACTGTCACCATGGTAACGCTGGCAGATATTCATCACAATGCATCAATCAAAAAGGCTGACTTCATAGAAATGTTTAGAAAGTTGACAAAGGGACAAAAATACATTTCAGTGATGACAAACAAATCATTACATTTCCTGCCATACAGACTTGGCCTAAAGAACAAACCAATAGTTTTTGTTTGATACTATTATTTTTTCTTCATCAATGCGTCTTGAGGTAGGGTAAAGGAGTGGGGAGTGGACATGTTTTCTTCTTATGTAAATAAATAAATAGTCTCTCCTCTTGTATTGTAGTTCTTAATCACTTTGAGTGAGATTGATGAAAGTGTGTAAACCTATTTCAACAGTTCGATAAGGATAAACAGAACTCCGAACCACCTCTCACACACACACAAACACACGCGCATTGTTAATATTAACTGGCACTCTAAAAGAATATCCCCCCTCCTCTTATTATTGTAGTTTTATCAATATCTCCATATCAACCCACCGCCATTTCTAATTCTTTCTCCATTATTCACGATGTCGCCAGATATGCTATAGTTGATTAACACTGCATATGTGTGGTTAGAATATATGATAAATCATATTATCTGAACCTGGAAATCCTCCATAGATATGCATTATAGATATAGATATATAAATAATGTTGTGTGTGTGGGTAGGTCACGTACTTGCTGTGTATAATAAAGGATATAGAGATGTGATATATTCAGAGGCACATAAGATAACAGCTGTAATTTTTATGATTATTACGTGAATGCTAAGAAGAACAAAAAACATTATTTAATATTTCACAATCAAATACACAACTGGGAAAATTCTCTCTTCTTTTATGCTATTTCAGGAATTAGTTCTAACCATATGAAACATTGCTGTACAAGTATGAACTGAGATCAAAGTAATATATTATATTTTCTTTTTTTTAAAAAAAAGCAAATCCTTATAAACACAATTATTAAATAGAGGTAGTTTAACGACAGATATGTCAGTTCTGGCCAACTGACTGGAAACCCCCACGATAACCCTTCCCTCATGCCCCGCCAGTTAATGCACTGAGCGTGGAGGTTCCAGATAATCAAAGAGGCACCAAAGAGGACCATGGAGTGCACCAGAGGGATGGTGTGAGGCAATCAAAGAGGATTATAAATGATAAAATTCAGAGTAACTGTGGATAAGTGGTGGATAACGCAGGAAATTGGAAGATAATGAGGCACTAAAGAGGACCCATGGAGGTTGTAGAGAACCGCAGAGTGCCCAAAGAGGCTGCTGGAGGCACTGGAAGAGACTCATGTGAGACAGAACAGAGGAATCATGGGAAATGTGAGAGGAAGGCACAGCCAGATATTAAACAGAGCACTAAAGAGACACATTTTTCCTTAAAGATATTAAAAAGCAATTAAAGAGAATAATTGGCCCACCAAAGATAATAACAGCCAGTACCAGGAGTGATAAGCACAGATACACAAAAATAGTTTCAAAAATCTGAATAAAACTTCTAAAGTAAACATGATAATACATTAATATACATTACATACACACACAAAGATGTGTGAAAGTAGGTGGGATTTACATCCTTCAGCTGTAGGTTAAGGACAAAGCATGGAACACCAGCAGTCCTGTGAATTTGACTGGTCAGCAGCAGGCTGTCTCATTCTGCCCAGAAATCAAGCTCATTCATCCATAAGCACATTCATAAACTACTATAACAGCAAGTAGATGGTGACAGACACTGAAGACTACTGGTAAATGTCATACATATACATACATATATACACATGCATACATATATACACATATATATTTATATTATATATAAAGATATTAAAGATGATACACACATATGATATAACATATATATATATACATATATATACATTACCTCTTTAAATTATATATTTATATATTCTGCTCTCAAGTACTGATTTTTTTTGCATGCTATAAATACCACAGTAAATCATGGAGGAGTGGTTAAGGGAGAGCAGATAGATCATGGAGCAGATCACCATGAGTGACTGACTGTCACTGACCTCATGCAGTGAATGCCCAAAGGCTCTGGATAACCTGGCTATGGATCCAAGGTATTAATTTAGCAGAGATGACCGCTCCGAAATAGCGCAGGTCCTGCAGGGTCTAATACTATCAAAACATGTCCTAATATGTCTTATATTTCCTGAGATCTACACATATGTCCATATCTGCCACACATAACTATATGAGATTAATATTATATATCCTTCCATTTGTCCTCCAGATCTTACATGCACCATCATATCTCTACTGTGCAAAAGTCCCATATCTGTGCAGGTGTAGATGTTTTGTCCAGTAATACATCATTGTCCCACATCTATATGATCGAAATCCCATTCATACATATCCTACATCATATGCAGTGCATGTCCTGTGTCCTATATCTTCTTCCTAAAGCTAGACATGTCCTAAATATTTACAAACCTCAGTTCTGTTTAAAGAGCATTTTTCCATCAGTTAGTTATGTCAGTCCAGTTTTCAACATAGGTACCTAAATTCATGTTACATATACATATTTACGCTAGTCCTAGACATGAACCTACATTTGCCGGATTCCGAAAGGGTTTGCTATGTCCTTGGAACTGATATCTTCATATCCCATGCGTAAACTCTCACACCAAGAGACCAGATTAGTGAGGACTGCAAATAGATTAATCTGGCTGGTCAAACAACCGCAATAAACTGTTAACTTCAAGTGGTTGGTCGTCAAATATGGAAAAGCACATGCAAGCAAGTGATACAAAAAAACAACTGGACAAGTGAACAAGACGTCGGAATGCATAACTTACAAGTCACGTTTGAACACATGACCCAGCGTTTAAGGATATGACATCCATAAATGAATAAAGTTTTTCCATGAACCAAAGAACTATAGTTCAAGCAAAAGTCTTGAGCAGCATTCAGTTGGTAACGTCATTCAAATGCAACTGGCCACAATATATGAAGTCTCTTGAACTCTCTAGTGAACACTGCGGGCTGAAAGACTTAGTCTGAGCCCGTAGAGATCTGACTCGTTGTGCCTCTCAACATCTGAGACGCTATAAAGTCAAAGTCCAGCAACATTTCCGCACCTATGAAGTCATGATATGGAATTTCAAACAGCTGACCCATAATACATGCAAGGCAGCTGGTCCATATTTACTGGTCTGTTGTAATGTTTATCCCCACACCTAGACAGATGACAAACACAAATGTGACCCAGCGGCTAGAATCATGGAAATGGAATCTAGATTGAGGATTAAGGTCATAAATAAAAAAAAGTCATGCTGAAGTTACGTTACATGGCTAAATAAGAACAGAAGCCAAACAACATACTGCATGGGAAACTTGCACAACTTCTCAGAATAAAAGTTATACAGCCTGTGTTTTCTCCTATGAACCAATATGGAAAACTTTTTATAAAAATATGTTGTGTTACTACAGTATGAAGGTAAATATACGAGAGTAGGTGATACTGATAAGAAGGCAGGACCCATGAAAACAGGCCTCTACTGACACTTTAGTTAGAGAGAGACAGCAGAGTTAGGCTACATTCAGTGGATTTCGCTGAGGGAAAAACCATTAAACCACCGATAGCAAACACGCCTATGTGGACAGCACCCAAATATAAGCCCAACAATGGCTAAGCAATCGCTACCAAAAACTTCGTAAAAAAAGGTACAATCAATTAACCCCCCTTCCCCTCGGGGTCCAGCTGCTGCAGATAGTGATCTTTATTACCGTATATTGCATTGAACCGTTATTACCACTATCTGCAGCCATGATGGCGTGACTGGCGTAATAGCGCGTGGTGTTGATGCAGCGCGTTCATTACACGCACGCCAACTACAGCTATAGGCCCGGATGTAGTGAGAAGTTGACGACGCACTTCTTTAATTTATTTTTTATGTTCCAGTTCAGTGGATCTGATTGAATTATATGTCAATATAAAGTAACAAATTGAAGTATCGGTTCATCAAAATAGTGAATCATCGAGGGAAAGGTAGTGGTTAAACCCAAATAGACCACGTGATGTGAAAATGTGGCGTGGTTAATCAAACAGAATCATCAGGTGTAGCGGGGCGTGTGTGTGGGGGAAGCTGTTGCGACTTCCATATTTTTATCTCACACGTTTATGAATCGCAGAAATGTGTGGTCAAACGGAATGATCAAATCAAACCATATCGAAATATCTGCAGAATAACATATTGTAGCATTTTATTTTATTTCCCACTGGTACGCATTATTGTTATGGCACTGAGACCATGAAATAGGAGACAATACACACACACACACACACATGACACACACACAAACATCGCAATGCATGCTGTGCTGAGTGCCTGTATTCTGCAGAGAGCAACGACTAAAAAAACCAAAAACCAAGAATTTCTATTCTGTTGTAGCTTATATTACTTATTACCTCCTTTGTATTGCTAAGATTACTACAGATAGGGGAATAAGACGAAGATTTACAACCTAATAAAATTAATACAATATCGTACAACTATCCAGCTGAACCAACAGACAATGAAAAGCCTGTGGGAAATTATGGATACTATTTTTGCCTAAAGTGAAGCTATTGTTTTTTTTTATTATAAAAACAAACCAAAGAACTGATAAAACATTCTATTGGTAAACCATATTAGAAAGTAATATGCACCACAAGGCAGAGTCAATATAAGTAAACCAAGAAGAAATAGCACTCTGTTAAGTGAGTAGTTTGGCTACAGTGGAACCATACATTAGAAAGTACACACTGCTACGCAGAAGTTTGGGCTGTTATGAAAGCCACGGGTATTGATTGTGTTTCTCTTTTCGGGGATAAAGCTGTGCACTAGGATGGCAGCTGTATAAATAGCGCAATGACGCAGTACAGACTATCAAAAGGGAAATTATGTCTGTTCTATTGTAGATGTTAGCGCACATAGACGTGTACAGACCATCAAAGGAATTATGTCTGAGCCTACAGATGTGCTAGCAACATAAAGACGCATAGACTATCGCCACTGCGTCTGTTTCCACAGATGTAAAGAGCAACATAGACGTATAGACCATCAGCGAATTATGTCTGAGCTCGTTGTGACAAAAGAAGTGCAACAGGACGTGTATATCTATTAAAGAATTATGTCTATATTTCATTCTGTGTAGATGTGTGTGTGTGTGTGTGTGTGTGTGTGTATGTAATGTTGTGGAAACGTGTAGAACCGAAATCACCAAAATATATTTTTGGTTCTCAAAAAGTCTTCAACAGTTTCGGTGGATTTGCCCTCCCCCCCCCCCCCCTTTTTCATTATGACCCACTTCAGTCATTATCACCCATGAAATGAAAGCAACACAGCATACAATTCAGTTCCCTCCCTACCCCCACAATTAAGAGGCCCCATAATGAAAAACATGGAAAACTTTCCTGTATTCAAACGTTTTTCATTGTAAATATAATAAACAGTCCCATTATATTATAATTTATTTTTTCGGGGCTTTTTTCTTTCCTTTATTTGTTTTCTTTTCCAAGAATCGGGTTGATAAGGCCTTTGATAATAGTTTCACATGAACCTAAAATAATAATTGAAATAAAAAATAAAATGTTTCACATTTCCCTGGCACCACTTCTTACTATCTCATTAAATGTTTCTTTGTTGTAATAATTGACGAGAAGCAGACAGGTTTGCCATTTTTTGTTTCAAACTCACGGCGGAAGAGGGTGACGTAAGGAACAATTGAGTCGTTGGGGAATATCCGAGCTGTTATGTCTTCCAACTTTATTTAACAGTCCAGTATACAATAATATAACCGATAAATAAGACCTGAAGACATTAGGCCATGAGCTTGTGTCTATACTGTCAGTTTTTTTATTTTGGCACTGCAATTATTTAATTACTTTCACTGACCCAAAGTATTTTGACACCGTGTTATGGCCTCTGCAGTGGCTTTATATCTATATCTAAAAAAAGTGTGCAGTGCGGCCCTGATCAATCCATGTATTCATCGATTATCCAGCGAATAAAATGCTCAGGTTTTGGTGTTCATTTGTTGTTTGTTTTTTTTTTGTATAACGAACATCGAAAAAAATCTGTCTTATTTGTCCAAACTGCTCATTTGTCCATTTGGTCTTGGTTTAGTCTATTTTCATCCATTTATTTCAGCTCTGTCACATTGGTCCATCCATTCTATTTTATCCATCGGTTCTGTCATCTGAGTCAATCTCATCTGCTCATTATCCGTCGTTCATTTGTCCACTTTGTCCATTCATCATTTGTTCATTTGTCCGTCTGACTATTTGTCCAGCGTCCATTCGCATTCATGTAAGTTCGGTTTTGTCTGGTTATTATTCTCTGTCTATTTGTTCATTTGTCCATTTTGTCCGTCTGTCAATAGTGCAAAGACACCATCTGTCCATTGCAAGGTTCATTCATTGTCCATCTATTTGTCCATCTGTCTATTTGTCCAGTTGTCCATCTATTCATGTGTTCATTTATCCAGTTGCTGTCTGTCGATTGTCCATTTTATCTTGTCTTATTCATTTATCCGTTGTCTCATCGATCAGTGTTCATTTGTCCGGAATGTCATTCGGTTCGTCGAAACACTTGTTCATTTGTTCATTTGTCCATTTGTCCGTCTGACCTGTATTTGTCCGGATTTGTCCATTTATCCATCTTTTGTCTATTTGGACCATGTAGTCCATTCGGTTTATAAGTTCATTTGTCCGGTTATTTCGTCTATTTGCCCATTTGTCTTTAAGTTTGTTCATTTATCCGTCTGCTTCAATCAGCAGTGTCCGTCTGTCCATTTTGGTACGTCTGTATCTATCAGTAAAATTAATTTTGATTTCCTTCTATTTATCTTTACAAACAAACCACTTCAATGCTTACAGAACGATTTTTTTGTTTGTAAATTGTGACTCAACTGTATGCATGGTATCATTAACATAATAATAATAATGGTTGTAATAAAATAATGTGCTTCAGCAATGATAATGCAAGTACCCGTGGTTCAAGTTAAATACACTGTTAAACTTTCCACCCCTCCCCACCTAGATTTAACCAATGACATAATTTATCCTCTGGTCTCAACGCCCTATCCCCGGTCCAACAGGTTTAAGCAATACTCCCCACATATATCTTGCATACACCTATTCAACCGCACTTGTTTCAACTTAGTGCTGCACGTAAAAAAGGTTATGTGACCTTATTGGATAAAGCTCTAATGTGACAGGGTGAACCAACGTTATTCGCATTGAACCGATGGACTCATTCATGTACAAAAGTCAATAATTATAACAGAAGCAACAACACCACAACACTTCCTAGTAGAAAATCTTTACTATAGCCTGGATTTAATTGATTTGATTATCACATCACACTAAACACAAATCACACAAAAAGGTGGCCAAAGTATAGAGTAAATATACTTCTAATGTCTGTGCATGTCATAAGATGGACATGCACAGTTGGGATAGATGGGACGGTTGATGGATATATTTATATAAGTATTGTGATTAAAGATAGAAGTTATTGAATTTTAGATATATATATATATATATATATGATGACAGAGATGATAGAGGACAGAGGATAGACAGACAGATGACAGATAGATAATAGATGATGATGAGATAGATGATGATAGAGATGGGATAGATAGATAGATATAGATAGATAGATAGATAGAGGAGATGAGGATGATGAGCGATATGCAGGAAACTCTTTCTGATGTCATAATGATTGAGCGGGGGATTGTTGACGATGATATGAGTTGATACACTTTGACTCCATTTGACACATTTAGCAAGTAGGTAGATCATAACTCTGGGTTGTCTCGCCGATCCTCCCCCCACGCACACCTTCTGTTCTATTATCCGGGAAGGTCGTGGCACCTTCGAGGGCAGTGAAAGTAGGGGGTTGGGGGGGTGAAGGAGGACAGAACTAACCGGGAAATATGGGATTCTCCTGGGTCACCAT
Organism: Bulinus truncatus; assembly: GCA_021962125.1. Classification (NCBI taxonomy): domain Eukaryota; kingdom Metazoa; phylum Mollusca; class Gastropoda; family Planorbidae; genus Bulinus; species Bulinus truncatus. The sequence goes on along the minus strand of JAGDYQ010000063.1, from coordinate 4,716,037 downwards.
GATATTTATAAATAGAGTTTATAAACAAAAATACCATACAGTATCACTGGGATTCACTGGGTCAAAGTGAACTTTTACAGGCAGAGCTTCATTTTATCATGATGAAGAGTTTCCTGATTTCGTAGATTGTTATAAGAGCTTCCTGATTTTCTGATTGGCTATAAGAGTTTCCTCAGGATTTTCAATATTTATGTTGGAGTTTCCTGATTTTCATATTTGCCATAAGAGTTTCCTTGATTTTTCGCATTTATTATAAGAGCTCTTGATTTCTACATACTGCGCTAAAGAGTTTCCTGATTTTCACATTTGGCTATAAGAGTTTCCGATTTTCACATCGGCTATAAGAGTTTCCTGATTTTCATTTGCCACAGAGTTTCCTGATTTTCCACATTTATTAAGAGCTCTTGATTTTCACATTTGCCATAAGAGTTTCCTATCTTCACATTCATGTAAGTGTGCTGGTCCATCAATGAATGATTATGGGTATCAGTCAATGCTATTTTCATAGTCACACTTAAATTTTTTTTTTCCAATTTGCAGCCGATGCTGAACAATTTATTGCACGATTGACTCTCTGTGTCATGAACATGCTGAAGGTACTATTCATGGTCAGAAAGTGGGTCCCCGTCCCAGCTGCCGTTGTTGTGAAATTCAGCGGTACCGTTATAGTATAAAGTAGATGAAAACAAACTTAGAAACAGAAGAATTGAAGGTAGTAAGGTGATTGCGTACAGCGGCATGGATAACGTAAATTTTCCATGGTACAGTACTCATGAAGCAGAATGTTCCAGACGTACATCTGCATAACAAATAATGTTCCGGGATATTTTGGTATGATAGAATGTTCCAGACGGAAGCACCGTCTGACCATAACGTTCCAGACGATATGCAAGAACCGCAGAATAAATATCCAGATATGCCATCCGTAGCTGAATCACAAATGTTCCAGACGGCGGTCCGTACAATCCGGAACGTTCCACGGTGCCAACCGCATGAATCCATGAATGTTCCAGATTGAGCAACTGCATGAACTTTGTTGTTCCGCATGGTACAATGACGTTACGCGTAACGAATGCACAGGGAGCCTGATTCAAGCCCACGCCAGATTTCATAAATTCACGTAGACTCCAAACAGAGTTTCGTGTCGGAAATGAACGACAACCCTTAGCCAGGTGATAATGATAAAGTTACTTTAGGGCCCATTTGGAGGCTCTAGTAAAGATAAAATAAATTTCTGAAATAGTGCTACCCTATACAAAGTCACGGCAATGAGGGGCGGGGTGTCCAGTAGTGCAGAAAGCTATACATTGGGAGGCATAAATAGAGTTAGGGCCTCGCAATGTACTTTGAGGGTCTGTAAAAAACAATCCATTCAGTACCACTACAAATCTCGGACGTTCAATGACCTTTTAGTGACCCTTCGGATGACTTCCTTAACTCTTTATAGTCAAATGTCACATATTTCGTGCAAGATTCAAAATCAGTTCTAAACATAAAGTCTCAAAAAGAAATTCCGAAGTTTATCTATAAGAGAACGGGTCTCGTTTAGAAATGTAAACGGGGGAATAACAACTCAGGAACGTCATTCAGAAGTACACACACCGTAGCCAAGGTTTCTGAGTCTCAGAGAATCCCCCGCCTACAGATTACGTAACTGCTAAAGATAAATCCAATAACAAAATCAATACATTGATATTAAAAACACATCCATGTAGAAACTTATCCGCATACAAGTACCATCCATTGGCAGAGACATAAGCTTCATGTGATGTTCATGCATGAAGTATATCCATAAAGATACATACAAAGAAAATAATATGAAGGGACAGGTCTAGAAAAGCAAAAAATATCCATAAATTTATCCATTCTACAAAAACATATCCAACATAACCCATATACAAAATATATCCATATTAAAACATCTCATAGTTCATCCATACAAGACATCCATGGGTGATATGCAGTTATGGGCAGGTATCCATAGAAGGAAACACATCCATAGCACAAACATCCATAACTTATCCATACAAAGAAACATATCCATAACATAAGCGTAAGGGTGAACATATCCATATTAAAAATATCCATAACTTATCCATACAAGGAATACATCCATAACATACTCATAACATATCTCATGTAATAACATAATCACACAAAAAGACCATGAACTTGGGCCATGCTGGTGTCATATCCATGCTGATACTCCATATATGAACATATCCAGAAGGAAACATATCCACATTAGTATATCCAGAACTTAGCCATACAAGGAATATATCCATAAAGAATAATGCTAAATCAAAAAATTAAGAAAACCAAACTTACTCACCTTAAATTCGCAGGTTTCCCTCTGTTTTGAGTGTTCATGGATACAAAATCTTGATCCAGAGGTAGGAAGAGATATCCACTACAAGTGCAAAGTGATCTCATATTAATTGGTATATTTGTTGTTGTTGTTGTTGTTGTTGTTGTTGGTATTAATTCCTCTGGTGGCCTCAAAGATCATTTCTGCAATCAACAAACGGCTCGATTTGCAGCACTGTGTGTGGAGTGCATCACTATCATCACCCAATTGCACAGCAACATATCCAACCAAATGCCCATACACAAATAATAAACACATGTAAATACTTCCAAAACAGGCAATACTTCTGGTGCCAGGCAATACTTCTAAGAAGGGAAGACACTCTCCAAACAGGCACAATACTCTCCAAACAGGCACACACCCTCCAAACAGGCACATTTCTGAACAACCTGTAATACATGACCTAGATTCTTCACGTAGATTCCAATGTGGAAGTAAAATCCACTTAGACCTAAGATAATGACTGCGTTTTTTTCATATATTCTTTCTTCCACTGCTACCTAAAAAAAATAACAATTACCCCTTCCCGAGTCCTCCTGCCCCCTCCTGCCCCTACCCAACCCTTCCCTTAAATCACAAAAGCCCCCAGACCTCTTATATAATTTTATCCAGAATTTTATCACACACACACACACACACACACACACATCCACAATGAACCCCCGCCCCCTTCCCCCCTCCAACCACCATAGTAAAATCATTATTACTACAATCAATCATTATCCTTTTTAAGCAGAATGCCGTAAACTTCCCATAAATTTTTCATAAAAATGAAAAAAAAAAGTAAAAAAAATTCTCTTTACTGCCCCATGGATTTTTTTTTTTTGTTCAGCGACATTTGTTGGCAGTTTCTAGTAGATTTAAAAAATAAAGATGATAGCCCCATGTTCTGGGAGACCTTGTTAAAGTCTTATACAAAATCAAACCACACTCTAGTGAGCCATTTATATTATTGAAATATATATTGAAAAAAGCACTCCTATCTAAATTTTTATCCCCTCTCTCTCTTTCTCTCTCCCAAACCTTCCCTGCACAAACATACGCAAGCTTTTGTAATCCCAGCAGCCACCTAACACCCGCCCCCCAACCCCCCCCTGCCCCACAGTAAATGGCATTGATAAATTAGAACTTTAATATCACTTCTGTAAGAAAGCTTAAATTATATTATATATATGGATATAAATATATATATATATATATATATATATATATATATATATATATATATAGTATATATATGGGGATGAATACACTGGCTTACCTGAGACAATAATTAGGGGTGAGGGGGATCGGGGTTGGGGGCATTAGCAGCTATGTTTTATTATTTAGAAAAGTCATCCCCTCTCCTGTGATTTGTGGGCGTGGGAAGAAGAAATGATAATTAAAACATGAAGAAATAAACAAAAATTTTTATATTGAATCACAGATCCTCACGAAATTATTAAACAGGTGTCTCGTCTATCTAGGGTGTGTTAAAAGTTAAAGTGATTTCCTATCCAGAACTGATTCCTGTCAAACTCTTTGCTTATAGGGTCAGACCAGCTTTTTTAGGTCTCCAATATCTGCAAGTTTCAGCTTAGTCCCTTCCCCCCTCTAAAAACAAACTGGTCTCAGACTTTAATTTTATATGTAATGCTGGATTTAGCTATTCCCCACCCTCCTCCACCGCGCCCCCCCCGAATGCTGATGTTGTTAAGATAATCTTTATTTACGAGTCAGAGGAGGAGAAATGTCCAACAGAAAGAAAATTTTTACAGATAATCAGCTGTTAGCTAACATGATGAAGAGCCACAAGCAGACGATATAATTATATTACGTTCAAACACAAGATGGTCTATACGTTGCAACTATCGCCCTCGTAAAAGTCAACTGAAAGACTGCATCAACCAACAATTTGCACTATCCATCCACCGTATCATCCATCCACTTACCATCCATCCACTTTAATTTATCCATCCATTCCATCTATCCATCCACCGCACTTATCCATCCACCGCATCATCCATCCACTTGCATCATCCATCCACTGCATCATCCACATCCACTGCATCATCCATCCACTGCATCATCCATCCACTGCATCATCCATTCACTGCATCATCCATCCATTGCATCATCCACTTTGCTAATCACCCCATCACCATAACGACATAAATTGTGTATGTGTTGCATATACGAGCGCAGGCAAGCTGAAGAATGTGCAAAATCACCAAATAAAGTTAAAATGCAGTGGCAGGCGTCAGCAATAAAGTTTGCGCACCAGTAAGGCTCTTTGTAGACGCACCAGCAATCACAACATTTCACACACACCACATTTGATTGCACTCGCGATTTCACCAGCACCACAACATTTACCCAGCACCGCAACATTTCTACCAGCACCACAAGCGATTTCAGGAAAAAATCAGTAAAGTATTGTACGAAAAGAACGCACAACATTTCATACACCATATCAATGCACCGCTACATTTCACCAAAGCACCGCAATATCATCAGCACCGCAATATTTCACCAGCACCACAACATTTCACCAGCACCAACATTTCACCAGCACCACAACATTTCACACACACATTTTATCAGCACCACAAATACTTCAACAGCACCGCAACATGCTTTCACCAGAACCACAAGATTTCATCAGCACCACAATACTTTCATCAGCACCGACATTTCACCATATCATCAGCAACCGCAATATTTCATCGCCAGCACCACAACATTTTACACAATTTATTTTGTCAGCACCGCTACATTTTACCAGCAACCACAACATTTCGCCAGCAATCGCTACATTCATCAGCACCACAACATTTCACCACCACAACATTTCACCATACCCCGATCTTTCACCAAAGATCACAAACGCGTCACAGAGGGTGATTTGAACCCGACTTTATACAAAGCAGCCATAAAAAATGTACGCTCGTGGTGCGTACGTGTGTGCGTGTGTGTGTGACGGCATATAAAATATAGTGACCCAAATCCATATATATCAATGTTTTTGTGTTTACAGTAAATATGTGTCTACAGGTGACGTTGAGCAGATTTATTGCTTTAAACAGGAAATCAGCTTCCAGTTGAAGAAGTTGCCCTGTTTTGGGCTTTTTTATATGCTTTTCTATCTATTCTAATAGAAGAAAAGCAAATTCATGGACTAATTCACAAAGGTCCTTTAGGACTAAATGTGGTGTGAGGGGGTACTTTTTTTTCCTTCTTCAACAAAATGTTAAATAAAGATAAACTGACAGACAGGCAAGTAGATATACTGAAAAAATACAAAAACAGACAGACAAACAAATAGATAGAGATATGATACAAAACTAAAGGATGAAAGATCTGAAGAATATAGGACCTACAGGGCCCCCATCAAACTGAAGCCTGTTCTAACAAAATGTTTCTCATTACCACAGCCACTTGAATGCAAGTACTGAAATCTCCTCCCTTCACTCAGACACACTAAAGATGGGCTGCGGGCTTTTCTGCAACCTGATGCAGAGGGAGTAAGGGCTCACAGGCCCCTATGGCTCACATGATTGGCCCAAAAAAAAAGGGAAATAAAACTAACACCAGAATGTGTCCTTGAAAGGAGGACTCTTTGGGCTCCTAACTATGTTGGGATCTCTTTGGCAGTGCTTATTGCGCCCATTTTTAGTCCGCCCCTGCATTCATGTAGTGTGTGAGACTGAGTGTAAAAGGAGTAACTACAAAAAGATAAAAAGGAGTTGACACTTCTTTAAAAGAAAACCAGTGAATAGCTAATTATTGATCACGGACTTTATTTAGCAGACGATCGGGCAACGCCATTCAGCCAAAACTAAATCAAAAAACAAAAAAAAAAAACAACCTCACCGTAACATTAATCTAATGCAAATCTCAACTGGGACTGGGATCCAACTGTCAGGGGAAACTGTCACCTGGTACTGACTGCCTTCAGGGGGGGTTCAGAGGGTGCCAGAGATAGAAATGGAGCCCACCTCCCTACTCTCCACCCACCTTCATCACCAACACCACACCACCAGTTCCCCTCCAGTTGGAAACACTCTGTTGCCAGTATACCTTTCAAATAAAACCATATGATAGTAGAGTCTAAAGGTGGGGGGTAGGGGATGGGGGGAGGGAGATCTAACTGAACATCCTATTAGCATGTTGAGGAAGGATAATTAAAGTGGCATTTACTTTGGCCTCACTTAGCGGCCACAAATATCTGCAAGTCTCTCAGTCTAGGGGGGGGCCACAAATACTATAAGTCTCAGTCTTAAGGGCCACAACATTCGCAAAGCCTCAGCCTAAACGAAATAAACATTCTAGCCCCAGTCTAGGGCCACAAAATATTCAGTAATATTAGCCTAGGGGCCAGCTAACATCTGGGCAAAGTCTCAGTCTAGGGGCCTCAAATATCTGTAACACTTAGTCTAGGGGCTGCTAAAGACATGCACAGAGTCAGCTCATAGGGCCACAAATATCTGTAAGTCTTAGGACTGCCACAACATTCGGCAGCCCTAAGTCTAGGGCCAGAAACATCAAAAAATCAGCTCATTTGAAAATACAAATATCTGAAACTAAGCCTAGAATACAACATATGCAAGTTCTAAATTAGGGCCACAAATATCTGTAAGTTCGTTTAAGGGGCCCCAAAATCTATAGGTTCTGCCTAACTCAATCTTTAGAAGAAAAAATAAAAGCTTAAAGACTGCCTTCAATTATAACGATGTTTTTGTACTTCAGGATTTGTTTACAATTGACGAACTTTGTTTTTATATAGGTTGGGTGGTGGTGGTGGGCATACTTTAAAAGTTTTTGTCACAGGCTATTTATTTCTCCATTAGTATTTGGTATATGCAGTTCATGCAATCAACATACTATCTGAATGCACAGCACATGGTATAATGTAGTGGTTTACAATAAACATTAGGTTGTATCTGTAAATGAGCAGTAATAGCAGATTCTATTCCCTATTTTTGTTTTCTTAATTATAATATTTATCGTATAATATATAAATAAAATACATGTTTTCTGTAAATATATGTTAACCTAAGTTTGTTATGGGTAATTAACAATTTGTTTCAAAATATCTTGGTCAAAGTATTGTTGTAAATGCAAGAGAAGATAAACTTTGTCCAACATTTTTCACATATATTTACAATAAAAATGTTATTATACTATTATATTTCCACGTTAGCAGTATGACTTGTTAACATAATTTTATTTTTTAACAAACGGACATTACCTGTTGATGTTGTTTTTAAATCTGTTTTGATATGTGTACTGTTTAATTCGGTCAACAGGAAACAAGCAGTTCATAAAACAAATGCATGGCGTCTGTCAACAAAAACATTCCTATTATTACGCTTCATAGAAGTACCGTGAACAACACAAAGCTTCCTTTTCGATATTTATCACACCCATAATAAACCGACTATTGCTGCAGGAAATTATTCACTTTCAAATCTTTTTTCTTCTGTTTTTATACGTCAACTACTCTTTCAGGTTTTCTGATAACAGACGTATTTATTTCACTCCATTAAAATATTGTTGAAAAACAATCGTCTGCTATTTTACAAAAAAACTGACGCCATCTTGATTTTATTGCGTATGTTGTTTCTCCCCCTCTATTTTTAAAAGAGTCATTGACAATCAACTATGTAAAGTTGATTATTTCCATTAAGGTCATGTTTTATTTGGATTTTTTTAAACTAACGTCACGACGATAACATTTTCTTAGAGAACCACCAGCACCACTTGGTCCCACAACCACACACAACCACACATCAACAACAACATCATCATTACGTACACATTTGCATTTAAATGATCCGGCAGTTAAACGTAAAGTGATATGAGATGGTGATAAAGTTATTTTTAAAATGTTGTGATTTTCTTTGTAAACCAGCTATCGTGAATCTAATGTGTTTTAAAGTGTTGGATGTATGAATTGAAGTCATGGGAACAATAAATATGTGTCTAAAATGTATACAAGTGTTCGATGTAAGAGATGGATACTAGATAGACGAATGAACAGAGAGAGAGAGAGAGAGAGAGAGAGAGAGACAGAGAGATAGAGAGAGATACTAGAATGTTCAAACAGACAGATACAAGAAGGACGAATGAACATGCAGATAGATAATGGAAGGACCAATGAACAAACAGACAGATATTAGAAAGACGAATGAATGTGACAGATGCTCAGAAGAACGAATGAACAAGCAGACAGATATTAGAAGGGATCGAATGAACAAACAAACAAATACTGGAAGGACGAACGATCAGACAAGGGGTGATATTACGAAAAGGACGAACAAGCAGACAGACAGTAAAAATACATATTCTTTGTTTTGATAAAATATTTTTTTTTCAAAAAAGGACTTAAAAAGAATTTCTCTAATGCCACAACAAGAATTGTCCCCATTTCTAAAGTAAAATATGTCAACATGTGCTAGTACACTGGCAACAGGGGATTAAGGAATGAGTCCATTTTAATTGGATTCTGTAACTGACTAAAAAAAAAAAATATTTGGCAAAGAGTACTACATAATATCTGCTAATTTCGTTCTGAGTGCTATGACATAGTTATGGCAAAATCCGGGCCATGTAAGGTAGGTAACCGAAACTACCAGCTGTCTGCATAGAGACAAGGTGCTTTAACTCCAACCGCAGTGTATTCATGAGTTACTGTTATTCCGCTATTATGAAACCGTTCACACGAACAACAAAAAAAATGTATGCACCGTTATGAATGGCGGTTTTTGAATATTCCCCCCCCCAATGTGTGTGTATGTGTTGAGGGTGGGGGGGTGGAAGGGGTGCAGGTGTGCAGCGCAGTGTATGTGTGTTCGTTTTTTTTAAGTATAAAAAGTGTGCGTCTGTGTATACACTGTTCTAAGTGAAGTGCTTTGTGTGTGTGGGGGGGGGGGGGAGGGGGGTCTTCTATTGGGGGGATAAGACGAGGGAGTGGAGTGATAGAATATGTAATAAAAAAAAGGGGGGTTGGTTGGTGGGAGGAACGGGTTGACTTCTGGGATTGGGGAAAGGGTGAAGGGGTGGGGAGGGTCTATACTGTTGTCTTGTTTGTCTGTTTTCAAGTATTTCTCACTGTTGTCTTGTTGTTTGTCTGTTTTCAAGTATTTCTCACTGTTGTCTTGTTTGTCTGTTTTCAAGTATTTCTCACTGTTGTCTTGTTGTTTGTCTGTTTTCAAGTATTTCTCACTGTTGTCTTGTTTGTCTGTTTTCAAGTATTTCTCACTGTTGTCTTGTTGTTTGTCTGTTTTCAAGTATTTCTCACTGTTGTCTTGTTTGTCTGTTTTTCAAGTATTTCTCACTGTTGTCTTGTTTGTCTGTTTTCAAGTATTTCTCACTGTTGTCTTGTTTGTCTGTTTTCAAGTATTTCTCACTGTTGTCTTGTTGTTTGTCTGTTTTCAAGTATTTCTCACTGTTGTCTTGTTTGTCTGTTTTCAAGTATTTCTCACTGTTGTCTTGTTTGTCTGTTTTCAAGTATTTCCTCACTGTTGTCTTGTTGTTTGTCTGTTTTCAAGTATTTCTCACTGTTGTCTTGTTTGTCTGTTTTCAAGTATTTCTCACTGTTGTCTTGTTGTTTGTCTGTTTTCAAGTATTTCTCCTGTTGTCTTGTTTGTCTGTTTTCAAGTATTTCTCACTGTTGTCTTGTTGTTTGTCTGTTTTCAAGTATTTCTCACTGTTGTCTTGTTGTTTGTCTGTTTTCAAGTATTTCTCACTGTTGTCTTGTTGTTTGTCTGTTTTGCAGAGTATTTCTCACTGTTGTCTTGTTGTTTGTCTGTTTTCAAGTATTTCTCACTGTTGTCTTGTTGTTTGTCTGTTTTCAAGTATTTCTCATAGTCGTAAAAAGTAAATAGAAATTAAAAATTAAAAAAAAAAAACTAAAAACTGAAATGAAGTAAAAGGGTTGGGGGTGGGGAGTGTGTGTGGAGGGGGGTTGTATGGGTGTGACAGCCTGTGAGATAGGGATCTCTTTAAATAACTGATATGGAGCTGCTGTGTAGTACTAGTAGTATAACTGATATGGAACTGCTGTGTAAGTACTAGTAGTATAACTGATATGGAGCTGCTGTGGCAGTACTAGTAGTATAACTGATATGGAGCTGCTGTGTAGTACTAGTAGTATAACTGATATGGAGCTGCTGTGTAGTACTAGTAGTATAACTGATATGGAGCTGCTGTGTAGTACTAGTAGTATAACGGATATGGAGCTGCTGTGTAGTACTAGTAGTATAACAAGTTATGGAGCTGCTGTGTAGTACTAGTAGTATAACAGTACAGATGAATTGTTAGATTCGAGGCCGGGGTTGTGAGGGCAGATTAACACTGGGGGGGGGGGGGGAAGGTTAAACCCGCTATCACCCACACCTTCACACTCCACAATCTATACCTACCCCCACGCCCACCCACCTATGCATCCGTGTCAAAAAGTTTAGAAAAAGCGGTGGGCTATTATTATTCTTTTTTATTTCTAAGGGAATGACGCCATCGACAAGGAAGAGGGGTGGGGGGAGGTCGAAACAATCATGTGAACGATGATTGAAGCATGGGTGGTTACCAGGCTGTTTGGTGTTGGTGCACCCAGTCTTGGACCTGGTGCACATAGTTGTACATCATCATACGTTCAGTGTGCAATCAGTTTTGACATTTGCGACGTTCAGCATTCCTAACTGTGCACACAATCATTTAAACATATAAACTTAATGTACACACAATCACGAGCATGTAATCGTAGTTTATTTCAGTTTACTCCACACACACACACACACAGATACACAATGAGCATCTAAGCTAATTGCAAATACAATCATTTAAACATGTAAAAATTATGTGCACATACAATCATTTAAACATGTAAACTTACTGGGCACATATAATCATTTAAACATGTAAAACTTACTGTGCGCATACAATCATTTAAACATGGGAAACTTACTGTGCGCATACAATCATTTGAACATGTGAACTTACTGTGCACATACAATCATTGACCAATGAAACTATTAGAAACGTACTGTACACACAATCATTGTACATTAAGGTGATAAACCGTGCATACAATTTAAATAGCGCATGTTTAGGTAAAGTTCACTCAACCAATAGAATGTTGAACCTAAAAAAGCTTAAAATAAACAAACCTTATAAAAGGCATATATGGGGTGGGGTGGGGGGGGAGTGGGAACGTCATGATCAACTACACAAATCATTTCAATACTTCAATCATGGTGTGCACAATCATTCATACAATCAATTCAATCATGAAACGTTAGGAAGGATAAGCGTTGGCAGATACACTGTAATAGGACACAATCTTATGAATGCTACATCTAAGATAATGCACTATCAATCTTATGAATGCTACATCTAAAGATAATGAACAAACAATCTTATGAATGCTCCAACGTATAAAAATGCACACACAAACACAAACAAATAGGCCATTAAAAGAATGTGGAAACTATGAAAAGGGAATCAGTATTGTGTAAGTCATACTAAAAGGAGTTAAATAATTTATAAAAATTTAAAAAAAAACCACAATATAATAGACAAATGATCAAGTTGATATGACTAATTGTACGAAGAATTCAACCCTTACAAATCAATTTCATGTTTGTTGATATAACATTTGTCTAGCTGTCACAATAAACCGTCAGAGCGTGGCCTTTTTGAAAAATGTACGGATCGTTGATCGTCAAAGGATCACGTGATTTCATGACAATTTGAGGTTTTTAACATTTTTTTTTTAATTTTACTGTCTGACATGCGATACAACCCCTGGGGGTAGGGATACAAAACCCCCTAGGGGAGTAGGGTCACCGTCGATAAGGAACTGTATTCATAAGTTTTGTTACTTAACAAAATCCTAAAAGGAATAAACTTCCTTCCTTCCTTTTTTTTCATATGTCTCAATGTTTGTTTATGTCAATAGATTGATCAGACTAGGACATTTTATAAAGCTATTCAACTTAGTCTGAAGAGGGAGGCAGGGAGTAGGGGGAGAGAGAGATTTAATGAGTGGGATTTAATGAGTCCCACTTTGAATACCATTGAATATCCTGGATTAAGAATATGTTGAGTCTAATTATTATTGATAGATATCTATAAGAAAAGTACAGGCCTAGCTGACACGTAATAAAGAAGTGTTCCAATATGTAGGAAGATCAACACAGAGATAGATTGGACAGATATATTTTTAAGGAAGATTATAGATTCGGAACTATTGATTACAGAGAGAAACTAGATAGATAGAGATGTGAATGAATAAAATAGATTATATTGAATATAATGAATGATAAATAGATAGATTTAAATAGATTTGATAGATTAGGGACAGACAAAGACACACACACACACACACACACATATATATATATATATATATATATATATATAGAGAGAGAGAGATATATAGGTAGGTATAGGTAGGTGGGTATGTAGGTAGGTTAGGTAGGTAGGTATGTAGGTAGGTGGGATAGATAGATAGATAAGATTGATTAGATATATTAGATTGATAGTTAGGCAGCAGGGCAGGAAGGCTGGTAAATAGGTAGATAGGCAGGTAGGTAGTAAAGGGGGTAGGTATTTAGTCAGTTAGTTAGGTAGGTAGGTAGATAGTTGAACTGGGTATGAAAATACTCGTCTCCAGCACACAATGGGAGCTCCATGTATATAAATGTCCATAAGATGGCAAGGTCACGTGAATGGAGTGAACTATGGCGGCTGAACCGGAAACAGATAGCCAAGCATGCAATGTGAGCCCAATCTATGGTGCTATAATTTGATGTTAAATAAATAAAGACAAATATTGAGAAATGGGGGGGAGGGCAGAAACGTTCATATTCAAGGGGTCAGCATGTAATTTGGGAAAGTTGATTTATTAAAGACCAGTCTACCACTGGCTGTGCATATAAAGACTCCCCCCCCCCCCATTTCCTCAAACTCAATGTAATAATTTTAAAGTACCGAAGGATGAATGAAGAAAGCAACTGATCTGCGTAGGAGGAACGGGACCCGCCCCCCACACACACACAAACACAAACACATCACAAAGGGCAGGTCACATGACGAACTGTTCACAACCACACACACACACACACACGTTTCATTCAACATCCCGTCCTTATCCCACGGTCAACCTGAAACCGCCTTTGCACGCCCCTGCACCCCGGACCCACAATGCCCCCCTCCACCGTCATCCTGCAAGTCTCTTCGCCCCCTACCCCTCCCCCGTCCACCCCCACACACACACACACGCCAACATATCGGCGACACAAGAGTAAGCAAACCATTGTTGACAATGGCTCTCCTCTCTCTCTCTCTCTCTCTCTCTCTATCCCCTCTCACAGAGCACTGCCCCTCTCGCGCCATCTTCAATGCGCCCTACCGCACACACACACACACACACACACACACTTTCGCCAAATCCTCCAAAACATTCCTCAACTACGCGGCAGTGTCCGGCACCTGACCGACGCCACACAACATCACGCTACCACCCCCCTCAACGCCCGTGACCCTCCCTCCCTCCGTCCGTCCAACGACAGACACACACACACACAGTCACACACAACGACCTCTTTCCATCATCAGCACATCTTCTAATCTCTTTACCTTCTCTTAGATAGAATGAAAACTAAAAAAAAAAAACACCTTCCAAAAAAACAAAACTTTTTTTTTGGATGTCTGGTCAAAGTCGTCATCGCAGTGGGATGGGGGTGGGGAAATTGGGCCCGGGGGGTTAACGTGTTAAGTCCCTTTTTCACTTCACCTGTAAGACGATTTCTCTCTATATAAATATATGTACGTCTTTGTCATCACAGATGGGGTGATTATCTCTTACCATGATCATTGATCGACTTCGTCCATCTATAATGGGGGGAAGAGAGGGGGGTGGGGCGTGGTTTGATATTTTTTTTACACACACACGGCCAAGGGGGGGGGGCAGTGCGAAGAAGACGTCTGAGCCATTAGCGCATGTGTTATGTTAACGTGTGATTGTTTTCTGTGGGTTGTATTTATTACGAATCATTTCACACAGCCGGTGCCTCGCATGTGTTATGTTAACGTCGTGTGATTGTTTTCTGTGGGTTGTATTTATTACGAATCGCCAATCGGATGAGCTTAGAACCGGTAACTGTCCCCTTCCGTGTTGTATCGACATCGTGCGACGACGCTGGAGTATCCTCTCCAGTTTAGCTACACAGCCTGGGCAGGGTAATATGGAGGGATAGCTGTTGCCCGTGCAGCAGTCCCCCCCTCTCCGCGCAACTGAGGGATCCAAGGGAAAGACAGAGTCGTTACGGCTTGGCTTCAGCTGCACCGCAGGAGTTGCCGGCGTTGACAATATAAGGTCTGGCCGCCTTGAGGACTCCAGCTCCGGATTTCTTTTCAGGGTTTACTCCCTTAGCCTATCCTCGTAGGAGGTATGCCGCTAGGCAGCGGAGGTTTGAAAACAGAGTTTTCCTTCTCCTAAATGAGCTACCAACCGAGGTTGACGAGCCCCATCTGCCCGAAGCGGCTGGTTTTGAGGCGCCAGTGAACCGCCTTCGCCCCTTCTCCTGTCAGTGGAAACAGTTTCGCTGGGCTTAGTAGCTAAACCGCACGAGAAGGCCAGGAGTTGGACTTGGTTGTCATAGGCTATTTGAGACGCACGCCATTGGGAGCATTTTATTTGTTAGTGGGAGCTTATCCCCGCTACCAACCCCCGGCAGTAACAACCTTGAAACCCGATTGGGGAAGGAAACGAGCGCCAGGGGTCTCTTTCGACGGTGGGAGAGGTCATCGCGCCTCATTGGACAGCTACCGCCCGCCTCAAGCTGGGCAGCCCCCAGCCAGTTGGGTGCTGTCTCGCCATGGCTCACCTGCCCTACTGGGTGCGTGGGGATTAGAGATGCACTTCTCAAAAAGTGGGCCAAAAAACAAACGCACCAGGCAAATTCAAGATAAGAACTAGCAAGAAGCCTCCAGCTTTTCGATTCGCAAGCTGGAACATCAGGACCATGTGTACCGGACTCACATCTGACCTTCAGCAGATTGATGACGCAAGGAAGACCGCTGTCATCGACAGGGAACTCTCACGACTAAACATCGACATCGCCGCTCTACAGGAGACCCGGCTGGCAGAAACCGGCACAATCAGAGAAGCAAACTACACATTCTATTGGCAAGGGAAGTCCTCAGACCAACCGAGGCAACACGGTGTTGGCTTCGCGGTGAAAAACACGCTTGTCAGATTCATAGAGCCCCCAACAGACGGCTCTGAGAGATTACTAATCCTCCGACTGTCAACGTCCTCTGGCCCAGCTCACATATTCAGCGTGTATGCTCCAACCCTCTGCTCCACTGTCGAGGAGAAAGATCAATTTTACCAGGCCCTAGATGAAGCGCTATTGAAGATTCCTAGCACCGATAGCCTTTATCTCCTTGGTGATTTCAACGCAAGGGTAGGAGCTGACCATGTGGCTTGGCCCACCTGTCTCGGAAGCTTTGGGAGGGGAAAGATAAATGAAAATGGCCAGAGACTGCTTGAGCTCTCGTGCCACCATGGCCTGTGCGTGACAAACACCTTCTTCAGGTGCAAAGAGATTCATCAGGTGTCATGGAGGCACCCACGCTCCCGCCACTGGCACCAACTCGACCTCGTCCTCACCAGAAGAGGGAATATCGACAGTATCCTCCTCACCCGCAGTTACCACAGTGCAGACTGTGACACGGACCACGCCCTCGTGGCAAGCAAGGTGCACATAACGCCGAAGAAACTGCATCACTCCAAGAAAAAAGGTCGCCCACGCATCAATATCAACTGTGCCAGAAATCCCGAAATAAACCAACAGTTTATCAGCAGTCTGGAAGTTGCACTCAGCGAAAGAAAGTTAGCAGTTGACACCATCGACTCTAGGTGGTCGCGTCTGCGCGATGTCGTATATAACTCCGCCATCACCACCTATGGAAAGATAGAGCGGAAAAACGCCGATTGGTACGAGGCCCACTGGGAGGAAATGAAACCCGTTACCGAGGTAAAAAGGAAAGCCCTACTGGCCTACAAGGCCAGGCCCAGTCCCAACACACTAAAAGCCCTACGGACAGCCAGGAGCAAAGCCCAGCAGACCGCCCGCAGATGCGCCAACTCCTACTGGTTGAACCTCTGTAGCAGCATCCAGGCAGCTGCCGATACAGGAAACGCAAGAGGGATGTACGAGGGCATCAAAAAGGCAATAGGCCCAACTCCCTCCAAAACCGCCCCCCTTATATCCAAAACAGGAGAGGTCATCAAGGACCAGGAAAAACAGATGCAGAGGTGGACCGAACACTACCTGGAGCTATACGCAACCCAGAACACTGTGACTGATGCCGCTCTTGGCGCTATCCCAGATCTGCCTGTCATGGAGGAGCTAGACACCACACCCACCGTGGATGAACTAAGCAAAGCCATCGACTGCCTTGCAAACGGAAAGGCACCCGGTAGCGATGGAATCCCACCAGAAGTTCTGAAGAGCGGAAAACCAGCACTGCTAAAGCCATTGCACGACCTCCTAAGTCGATGCTGGGAACAGGGCTATATCCCCCAAGACATGAGGGATGCCAACATTATCACACTATACAAGAACAAAGGGGACCGGAGCGACTGTAATAACTACCGGGGCATCTCCCTCCTCAGCATCGTCGGCAAAGCTTTCGCCCGCGTCGCTCTAAACCGCCTGCAGGCCCTCGCCTCCCGAGTCTACCCAGAGTCACAGTGTGGCTTCAGGGCTGGCCGATCAACAGTGGACATGATCTTCTCACTTCGTCAACTTCAAGAGAAGAGTCAGGAACAGCAGGTGCCACTCTACATCGCTTTCGTCGACCTCACAAAGGCGTTTGATCTAGTAAGTCGAAGTGGACTCTTCAACTTGCTGCAAAAGATTGGCTGCCCCCCACACCTGCTAGCAGTGGTCATGTCCTTCCACGACAACATGCATAGCACGGTTTGCTACGACGGCGCAATCTCCGAGGCCTTCCCATTCAGCAGCGGAGTAAAACAGGGCTGCGTCCTTGCACCTACACTCTTCGGCATTTTCTTCTCCATGCTCCTCCAATACGCCTTTAAGGATTGCAGCGAGGGTGTTTACATCCATACAAGGTCCGATGGCAAGCTTTATAACATAGCCCGCCTCCGTGCAAAGAACAAAGTCACAAAGGTCCTAATCCGCGAGCTGCTCTTTGCTGATGACGCAGCCTTGACATCACACTCTGAAGACGGACTGCAGCAGCTTGTCACCTGCCTCTCCCATGCATGTAAGGAGTTTGGACTGACTATCAGCCTGAAAAAGACGAATGTCATGGCACAGGGTACAGATACACCCCCAAGCATTGACATCGATGGGCACGCCCTAGAGGTCGTCGAGAACTTCACTTACCTCGGGTCCACCATCTCCAGCTCGCTATCCATAGACCCGGAGATCGATTGCAGAATCGCTAGGGCAGCCACAGTCATGGCGAGACTAAAGCAACGTGTGTGGGAAAACCCCAGCCTCACCGAAAATACCAGATTGCGCGTCTACCAGGCCTGCATACTTAGTACCCTCCTCTATGGATGTGAGACGTGGACCACTTACGCGAGGCACGAAAGGAAGCTAAACAATTTCCACATGAGGTGCCTGCGACGTATACTGCAGATAAAGTGGCAAGACAAGACCCCTAACACTGGGGTGCTGGAGAGGGCCAACATGAGCAGCTTGTTTGCAGTTCTCAGCGAGAGACGCCTCAAATGGCTCGGTCATGTCAAAAGAATGGACGCAGGCCGCATCCCGAAGGACCTACTCTATGGCGAGCTAGTTACCGGCCAGAGGAAAACAGGGCGACCTAAAATGCGCTACAAAGACACCTGCAAAAAGAATATGAAAGAGTGCTCCATTAACCCCAACTCCTGGGAGAGCCAAGCAGCCGACCGCCAGTCCTGGAGGCTCGCTGTCCGGCAGGGTTCATTGCGCGCAGAGGCTGAGCGACAGGAAAATGCTGCCCTGAAAAGAACAAGACGGAAGCGGAAAAAAGAGCAGCTACAACATCAACTACAACAACCAACTATTTTCAAGTGTGACAAGTGCGGCAGGGATTGCCACTCCCGAGTCGGACTGCACAGACATTCCCGGCGGTGTTTAGTAGACTCAACTTAGCTACACCATCGTCTCTCGAGACGGACGGATGCCGACGACGACGATTTATTACGAATCATTTCACACAGCCGGTGCCTCGCATGTGTTGGACCCGGGAGGGCGGTGGGTGAATAGTCACCGTTACACTAAAAAAAAAAAAATCTTGACATAATTTACTTCCTAGTACTTTGTGGTAAAATGAGCGAATCAGTCGTTGCAGATCTGACTCCCTGGAAAGAGAGGGAGGGAGAGGGGGGGCGGGTAGTCTGCTGTGTACGTTTACCCGTGGTGCCTCCGTGGCCATAGAACTTATCGCCTGAAAGAACGGCACTATCAAAACAAAACAAAAACGTGCCCTTTAGTGATTTATATGATCTTAAAGACGATCAGACCTTAATTACCAACTGAACACACAACAACTCTGAGCGAGGGGATATAACTCACGGACTACAAATTGTACTGAAACACGTTTTAAAATTTCAACATAATATGATGACACGTCAAATATTAAACATATAAATTATTACTTCAAGTTTGTACACATTTTCAAAAAATAAATCGAGAAAATGCCAATAGTGTGACTTAAAGCAAGCACTTTAATATCTAAAGACAATGCATAAGAAAAATAATAAAGAAAAGTTCATTAACAGGTTCACACGTAGTGATGCCAATTTACGTAATTTTGTACTAATACGTTGATGATTTCCAGCTGCAAGACGAAGCATGCATCTGTTTTGATTAGTATGCAGTGGTGTGCACAAGTTTACACGTCATAATGAAGTTATATATTTTTATCAAAACTGAGCGCCCACCCACCACCCACCCACCCCTTTCCCCTCGAATCCCTTTCCGCCACTTCGTTCTATAAGACGTTTACCGTATGTACCACCCACTCCCCACCTCCCCTTCATGAGATACGATTTAAGGATGAAATGAACGGGTCTCTTCTGTTATCAATAATTTAGTTTACGCTCCTGGGACTTTGAAAGTGGACAGTAAGTACAGTGCCAAGTCCTAGACAGTGTTCATATCGATTATAATTTTTAAGTGTAGACTGGACTGTCATGCCCCGGTGGTCGTATTGTCAAGGTAAATTAAATTGTACCGTTTATGTAATCATCATTTGTAGCGAAGCTGCCAAACTTCTGTAATTTATAACCATCTAGATCTGAGAGAATGCTGTCTGTATAATACATCTCAATATATTTTTATTATTCATTCAGATATAAATGTTTAATTAGTCGCTACATTTTTTGGGGTAATTTTAGATATTTTCCCTCTCCCTCCTCCCCCCCTCTCTCTCTCTCCCTCCCCCCCCCCTCTCTCTCTCTCTCTCTCTCTCTCTCTCTCTCTCTGTCTGGATATTTTAAATGCACAAAAGTTGGCATCTCTGTGTTATATTGTTAGTTTTTCAATTTGTGAAAACAAAAAAAATTTCGCGCAATCTTTTTACTACAACATTGATCTAATTTCACTTTGTTATTTTATTTGTGTGTGCGTTGTGAGTGGAGGAGAGAGTGGGGGTGGGGGGGGAGAGGGTCATTCATCGCTGACCTCTGACCTCGAAGCTGATACAACCCTTGACCTAAAATAAAACAACCCTCGTACTCTTCCATACTCCACCCCTTAACTCCCCGCCCCCCCCCCCCAATCGTCCTACCCCCAGAGATAACGCTCTGATGAAAACTTGTGTGCAAAGTTTAACACTTCTGGACGCCTCTAAGAAATGTCACTTTGCCTCTTCTTCAAACACTAAATCCAGGTCAAAATGATATAAGCAGAAGTAGACACATTTTTGGCACAAGTCGACGAAAGCGCGCTTTTTTTTTTCTCTTCTTTCCCCCTCTTCTCGTTTTGGATCCGCCTACTATCTTTTTCCGCTCAGTGTAAAAAGTAGGTGTATACATTTGGTTGAAAACGAGGCTAGGTTTTAGACAAGATATGAATGAACTTACAAATCTATGAATGAGATGTGTCTATGGTAGTAGGCCTTGAAATAGGTAGGTGGAAAAAAAAAATAAACTGCAGTGTAACATGAATGGGGAGATAAATCTTAAATGCAAGGCAAAAAATGATAAAAAGGGGTTATCGGTAGTGGATTGGTCCCCCCACCTTTTTTTCCTCTCATCATCCCTATAGATGTTAATGGTCGAAATAGTTGTTAGTTTAAAGTTGTGTTGTTGGTATTTTTAGATGTATTTTAATGTATGCTGTTTAGAAGTTGTAATTGGGTGATGTTTTTAGTACGTAATACCACGTGGTATCAACAAAGTTGATTAAAAAAAATGGTTATGAATGGTTTCTGTTTTAAGAAAGACTTAGAAATGGATGGCCACATACAAAATGAGTCAGGCTGTTACAAAAGTAACTAGAAAACAAAAGCCTGTTAGGCTGTTTTATTACATAAATTGAGTCATACTGTAACAAAATGTAACCACGTGACAAAATGAGTCAAGGTGTAACAACATGAGGTGTTATTAATTGAGTAAAACTGTAAGAAAAATTACCTGTCAGCTTTATAAACTAGGTCAAATTGTAAGAAAAATGACTTGTCAGCTGTTATAAACTAGGTCAAACTGTAAGAAAAATGACCTGTCAGCTGTTATAAACTAGGTCAAACTGTAAGAAAAATGACCTGTCAGCTGTTATAAACCGAGTCAAACTGGAACAAATAACTCAGCTCAAAAAGACTCTAAAGGAAAACAATAGAGCATTTTTTTTCGAAAATGCTCTAAAAAAACTATGCATAAAACAGTTAAAAAAAATTATGTAAATATTTTATCAATGGATATTTTATATCAACGGTCAGTTAAAGATGTGGCAGAACGCTCAAAGTGGTCAGTCAGTGAAGACATGGCAACACTGTCCAAGATGAGATACTTGTATGCATGTCCATATCTTTAGACCCAAAAAAAAAAGACATTTTGCGTCGTCGTTCGCATCTACGGTACGAGACACCTGTCTCTGCGCGTGTCGCCCAGTTGTACATCTGTTGTACACAGGAGCGGAAGGGGGGGGGGGGAGGGGGACACACAAACGCAACTTTTCTGGACAGCAGACCAAATGAGGCGCTGGTGCGTGGGCGAGTGGACAGAACGATGGGTGGGGGGGGTTCCGACAGGTGGCCCATGGGTGTCTCAACTGCGGGGGCGAGGGGAAAAAATAAACAGGCGTCGCTAGGAGGGGGGGGGTGAAGGTGGAGGAAATAGCACGAGGGAAGGCGTCGCTTTTTTTTTTTAGGGGAATGGGGGGGGGGGGGGTTCGTCTGACAGGAGACGGTCGGGATTTGTTGAGAGCAGCTTTTTCTCCTCCCCCCCCCACCCCCCGGTGGTCCTTTGTTTGCCAAACAACACTGAATGTTTATCAGTGTATTAACAATATAGCTGGACAGTGTGGACACCAGCGTGTGCAGGCCTAACCAATAAATGACCCAATAACGGTTTCCCTTAAGAGAATGGATTTTTAAAGAGTGCTATGGGAGAGAGAGAGAGAGAGAGGGGGGGGGGAGAGGGAGGGAGGGAGAGGGAGGGAGGGAGGGAGGGGGAGGGGGAGAGAGAGGGCGGGAGGGAGGGAGGGAGGGAGAGAGAGAGAGACAGAGACGAGAGAGAGAAAAGAGCGGGGGGGGGGGGAGTTATGACAAGGATGTAGCTTAAGGGGGGGGCAGGGTAAGGACAAAGAATGACAGGCACTGTGACCCTACCGCGCCCATCCCTTAGGTTCTGCCGCCTCGTGGAGGTAGTGGTGTGTGGGGGGAGGGGAAAAGGAGGGCGAGAGATTCATAAAGAAAGAGGAAGCAACAGTTTGTTTGCACTTCCGTCCGACATATGGCAGTGGATGTGGAGAAGAGACCCCGGGCGGGGTGGGGGGGGGGAACGGGGGGTGGGGTGTTGGATCTGCCACTGACAGATGAATGAAAGGGAGTTGTGAATGAAGACCACTGTTCAAATAGAATAATGATAATAATAATAATAAAAACACAACTACAACAACAAACAACGTATTGTTTCAGAATGAGGCTAACATGACTCAGTAACAAGTTGAGTCCTCGACTTACCCCCCAGAATGAGCATCAATGGAAAGGGAGATGAAGAGGGTGTGTGTGGGGGTGGGGTTTGAAGACCGACGGATCTCAAGTCGAGATATTATTGAGACCGATTGGGCTGCAGTGGATGCCTTATCGTTTTTGAGGACTACAAAATTTTTTTTTTTTTACATCATGTGGTAGAGATGTCACGCCCGGGTATGGCCCTGGTCCCTTGAGCAGGACAACCTATCCCTGGGTGCACAATATTTTCACCCACTGACGGTCTCAATGAAAGTTTTATTTCCACTTAGGGCTGTTCCGATAATTGGCAGACATGGTTATATCGGTACTTGCCACACAGAAACAGAGGCTATATATAAAGATTTCAGCTGTCTGGAATCTTGCTTGAGATGGTAGCTCTGTTGTAGAGCGTTTCGCGCATGCAATTAGGGAGAATCAACTATACCGCGCCCCGCCCCCCCTCTTACCAAGCTGGGAATACAGATATTGCAATTAACGGTCTATCAAACTATACATACAGTCGATTCCGCTTTATTTGGGACACATCGGGACCGAGGCGTTTTGTCCCAATTAAGCGGCTGTCCCAATTAAACATACATATTTACTATTGGCTTCTTGGTTTGGTTTCTTTGAGATTTCTCCCAAATAAGCGGCTGTCCCAATTAAGCAGAATCCACTGTATTTGTAATGTAAGCGCAAAAACTCACCTAGGTAAAAGAAAATAAATAGTGCATAGAACTATACTCAACTCAAAAAACATGATGAGAAATCGTATTGATTCTCGACTGACTAACTCTTTGAGAGCCACTTTACTCTATTATACACAAACACGATTCTAATTGTTGCCTCTGTACATCATTTCAGAACCGTTTCATCAATGAGAACTTCAAGAAAAGGCACCTTTTGCGTGACGCAAGCGTTGTTGTTTCTTTTTTAAATCTAACAGTTGATTCATGCCGTTGTCTTGTTCGTGTGTGGTAACTTAATGACCGCGACGGACGGGATGTTGTGGACCTTGCAGTCATTTATAACCGAAAGCCGACACTCTCGTAAAATAAATTATATGACATAAGTCTGACCTGAAACACACACACACACACACACATACACACACACACATACACACACACGAACACAGATGGGGAGTGAGAGACCGCCCGCTAGCAGGTGAGGACAAAAAGATCATTCGCAACCAACCAATGATTAGTGCTGCAACCACCTGAGTGGTTAGTGCTGCAGCTATACAACTGGTTAGTGCTGCAACCACCAGAATGGTTAGTGTTACAACCATCTAACTGGTTAGTGCTGCAGCCATACAACTGGTTAGTGCTGCAGCCATACAACCGGTTAGTGCTGAGGCCATACAACCAGCTAGTGCTGCAGCAGTACAACTAGTTAGTGTTACAACCATCTAACTGGTTAGTGTGGCAGCAATACAACTGGTTAGTATTGCAAGGAGTTGCAACCATTCGACTGGTTAGTAGTGCAACAGCCTTCCGACTGGTTAGCTTAGCAGCCATCCAACTGGTTAGTGCTGCAGCCATCCCATTGGTTAGTGTTGCAGCCATCTAACTGGTTAGTGCTGCATCCATATAGCTGATTAGTGTTGCAGCCATCCAACTGTTTAGTGCTGCAGCCATCCCTTTGGTTAGTGTTGCAGCCATCTAACTGGTTAGTGCTGCAGCCATATAGCTGATTAGTGTTGCAGCCATCCAACTGTTTAGTGCTGCAGCCATCCCATTGGTTAGTGCTGCAGCCATATAGCTGATTAGTGTTGCAGCCATCCAACTGTTTAGTGCTGCAGCCATCCCATTGGTTAGTGTTGCAGCCATCTAACTGGTTAGTGCTGCAGCCATATAGCCGATTAGTGTTGCAGCCATCCAACTGTTTAGTGCTGCAGCCATATAGCTGATTAGTGCTGCAGCCATCCAACTGGTTAGTGCTGCAGCCATCCAACTGGTTAGTGCTGCAGCCATCTAACTGTTTAGTGCTGCAGCCATCTAAGTGTTTAGTGCTGCAGCCATCTAACTGGTTAGTGCTGCAGCCATCCAACTATTTAGTGCTGCAGCCATCTAACTGTTTAGTGCTGCAGCCATCCAACTGGTTAGTGCTGCAGCCATCTAACTATTTAGTGCTGCAGCCATCCAACTATTTAGTGCTGCAGCCATCTAACTGTTTAGTGCTGCAGCCATCCAACTGGTTAGTGCTGCAGCCATCTAACTATTTAGTGCTGCAGCCATCCAACTGGTTAGTGCTGCAGCCATCTAACTATTTAGTGCTGCAGCCATCTAACTATTTAGTGCTGCAGCCATCTAACTATTTAGTACTGCAGCCATCCAACTGTTTAGTGCTGCAGCCATCCAACTATTTAGTGCTGCAGCCATCCAACTATTTAGTGCTGCAGCCATCTAACTGTTTAGTGCTGCAGCCATCTAACTGTTTAGTGCGCAGCCATCTAACTGTTTAGTGCTGCAGCCATCCAACTGGTTAGTGCTGCAGCCATCCAACTGGTTAGTGCTGCAGCCATCTAACTGTTTAGTGCTGCAGCCATCTAACTGTTTAGTGCTGCAGCCATCTAACTGTTTAGTGCTGCAGCCATCTAACTGTTTAGTGCTGCAGCCATCTAACTGTTTAGTGCTGCAGCCATCCAACTGGTTAGTGCTGCAGCCATCCAACTGGTTAGTGCTGCAGCCATCTAACTGTTTAGTGCTGCAGCCATCTAACTATTTAGTACTGCAGCCATCCCATTGGTTAGTATTGCATCCATCCAACTGGTTAGTGTTGCAGCCATCCAACTGGTTAGTGTTGCAAACATCCCATTGGTTTGTGCGATGTAATTTTTTTTGCTTGTTCGTTTGTCTTCACAGAAGTTAAAACATTTCAAAACTACAACAACAACAAAAGAACATGACCGCAAACGGTGATACACATTAAAACTACGTGGGGGGGGGGGGGGTACAAATGTCACATTGTTATATTAAAGAGCAATGGGAGGGAGGTCAAGGGTCACCAAGGTCCTTTCCGTCGGTAGTGAAGGTGATGAACAACTCGAGGACAACCCCGTGTGGTGGTGGTGTGCACGCTACACCCAAGAGTGATTTCCCTTTTAATTTTAAGTGTGCCACAAGGAAACCATCGCTGCATTGTGACGTTTCAAGGCAGCATCAATTTATTACAGTTCTATATACATATTTTTAAAGGCAACATTCCCCCCCCCCCTTTTCTTGCCCCATCTAGAACAGAAGTAAACAACAAACGTCATTATGTGCCATTGTTTAGTGATCTTAGTTGTTTTGTTTTCTGAAGTGCACGGGATCTTCTTTGGGGGATCTTGGTGCGATAGTTGTGTAATTATCTACTTTTTGGGGTCTTGTTTAATTAGGTATCTGGTGTGTTGGGGTCTTGTTTAATTAGGTGTCTGGTGTGTTGGGGTCTTGTTTAATTAGATGTCTGGTGTTTTGGGGTCTTGTTTAATTAGTTATCTGGTGTTTTGGGGTCTTCTTTAATTAGGTGTCTGGTGTTTTGGGGTCTTGTTTAATTAGGTGTCTGGTGTGTTGGGGTCTTGTTTAATTAGGTGTC
Organism: Bulinus truncatus; assembly: GCA_021962125.1. NCBI lineage: Eukaryota > Metazoa > Mollusca > Gastropoda > Planorbidae > Bulinus > Bulinus truncatus. The sequence goes on along the minus strand of JAGDYQ010000063.1, from coordinate 4,689,903 downwards.
TGGTATTTTTGGGGTCTTATTTAGGGTTCCTATTTATTGTTGTGGTTGTTTTTTTTTTGTATCAAACAATATGCCAAGTCTATTTTTCATCATCATCATCATCATCATCCGTGGCACTACAGCTCATGAAGAGCTTTGGCCTGCTCCACTACTGCCTTCCATTCGGGTCTGTCCCTGGCTTTCCTCCGCCATGCCCGTACTCCCAGCTTTTGTAGGTCCGCCTCTACTGTTTCGAGCCATCTCTGTCTTGGCCTGCCTCTAGGTCTCTTCCCTCTTGGGTTCTTATTTAGGGTTCCTATTTATTGTTGTGGTTGTTTTTTTTTGTATCAAACAATATGCCAAGTCTATTTTTAGGACAAGCGAAACGAGATTTCATGATTTATATAGGTCGGCCACACTGATACCACCGTACTGCCTCCATGTAGGGACACACTGGTACCACCGTACTGCCTCCATGTAGGGACACACTGGTACCACCGTTTTACCTCTATGAACATTTTTTAAGCCCTAGAAATGAAATAGGGTTCACTACGAAACCTGTGTAGTGGGGCGGATGATCGAGGGGTGTAGATCAGAGGTGTGCGGATCTTGAAATTTAGCGTCCGCGTCCGTCCGCGGATTTCTATCAATGATCCGCGTCCGCAGAATCTTACAACATTGGTCCGCAGTCAGTCCGCGCGTCCGCATTGCTGAAATTTAGCTGTTTAAATGGCTTGAAATTTTTTATGGTAACGCTAAAGAAGATCCGCGTCAGTCCGCGAGTCCGCAACTTAACCATACGAAGCGTCCGCTGTCAGTCCGCGGATTCGGAAAAGTCTGCGGATCTGCGTCCGCAAGCGGACGCGTCCGCTGTCCGCTCATCTCTGGTGTAGATATTCGACTGTTAACCTGAGTCTTGTGTTCGATCCACGTTGAGAACCATGGGGAATTTTGTCCATGTGAAATATTATGATGCAAAGTCGTCTCACAAGTCCACCTAGTTTTTAAATGGGTACCTGACTTAAGTTGGGGGGGGGTGGGGGGTAAAGGCGGCTGGGGCGTTGTGCTAACCACACAATCCCTTCATATGCCGAGGTTATAGAAAGAGTTGACCTCTGCGCTTTATATGCCTCGATGGCCCGTAAGGTCTCAGGGGACTTTACTACAAAACCTGTGTCACCAGTTGTTCAGTTCACAGTGTACATGCCATTCGCCTATCAATTTTTTTTTCCCTTTTTTAAAACACACGCACGCACGCACACACACACACACACACACACACACATTGGTTTCAACCTATACCCCGATGGGGCTAAAAAAAAAATTATCAGCTATACCACGAGTCCACGACGATGGAATAAAATGTCATTTTCATAAGACGGATTTAGCATTTACTTGATATAATTAAAGCAGGCCAGGTAAACAATTAGTGGAACAGAAAATGTAAAAGCGATGTTGAACTATTTAAACTTAAAACAACAAGATGGCTCGTCTTATGTGCGCGCGCAGCAGTCCTGTCAGTGACAAGACTCAAGGCCACAGTAGTCTGTCTTCATCTGTCAGACTCGAGGCCACGGTAGTCTGTCTTCATCTGTCACACAGACTCAAGGCCAAGGTAGTCTGTCTTCATCTGTCACACAGACTCAAGGCCGCGGTAGTCTGTCTTCATCTGTCACACAGACTCAAGGCCACGGTAGTATGTCTTCATCTGTCACACAGACTCAAGGCCACGGTAGTCTGTCTTCATCTGTTACACAGACTCAAGGCCACGGTAGTCTGTCTTCATCTGTTACACAGACTCAAGGCCAGGGTAGTCTGTCTTCACCTGTCACACAGACTCAAGGCCACGGTAGTCTGTCTTCATCTGTTACACAGACTCAAGGCCAGGGTAGTCTGTCTTCATCTGTCACATCTGTCTGTCTATTTTTGTATATATTTAAAAATTCAAAAAAAAAAACTGCTGCACTAGCTTTATATAACAACCCCCCACCCTTCCCCGCCTCTACCCCGGGGGGGGGGGGGAGGGGGAAGGAGAAAATATCAGTAAAAGAAGAGGCAACCAACGCCTGAGACCAATTAACTATGTCTGTGTGTGAGTGTACGAGAGAATGAGAGAAGGCATATGAGTGTGGTATGCATGCGTGCGTGTGTGTGTAGGAGAAGGAGGGTAGTGTTGGGGAGGGGACAGGGGCGCAGAACCAGAAAAAGAATAGCCCCCACCCCCTCCTTCCTGAAGTAGGTCAAAAAATATTATGTTTTTTTTTCTTCAAAGAAACAAAAATACAACATAAAAAAAAAAAAAAATTGTAAAAAGACAAAATTATGGTCTGGCGTAGTTTGTCACAGAACCTCCATAACATGTCACACGTCGACTCCCTGTATTCTGTCACACCACCCTCTCATTTCATGTTCTGTCACATTGTTGTTACCTTGACATTTCAACCCTGCTGGCAATTCACTGTACACACACACATACATAGTTATTTATAAAGTCTCATGTTATTTTTTATTGTTTACTTTTATATCAACTCTGCCATTGGCTAGCTCGATACGCAACGCGCTGTGTTGAAGTAGATATTTTTTTAAGACATTTTGAGGGTGTGGTCGTCTGAAATAGAAGAACGGGGGTGGGGAGAAGTGAGGGGCGGGGGGCATCAGTGAATGGCAGAGATACGACGGGCCCACCGTCTGTATGGAGCATAGTGGAATATTACAACACGTCACTTCCTACCCCCACAACACGTCACTCCCTACCCCTTAGAACTCTATGTGATCCTTCAATCAACCAATCAATCAATATGTGAGATCAAAAGACGGACAAACTGACAGACTTAGAGACAGACAGAAAGATAGATAAACAGACAGATAGAAACACAGCTAAAGAGACAAATAAGCAAGCAGACACAGAGGGCAGATAAGACAGACAAAAATAGATAATTGACATAAAGATTTAGATAGACAGACTGACAGATTATATAGATTAGATGATAGATAGATAGATAGATAGATAGATAGATAGATAGATAGATAGATAGATAGATAGATAGATAGATAGATAGATAGATAGATAGATAGATAGATAGATAGATACTAAAACAGCTCATGTCTTTAAATGTGCCAATTCTCTCCCATCATGCATATGCGATCGCTCACGTCTGATCACGCCTTTGGCAGACGACATCCCCAACTCGGTAACAAATGGCAATTATCTCGCTTGCTTTCTTCCTTTTTATATTTATTTTGAAAAAAAAAAAAATTAATGACCGTTAAAAGTTGTTCTATTTTCATAATTCTCCGGCAGACGACATTAACTGTCATTTTTGTGCGCGCCTGTGCGCCAGTTTGTATGCGCGTGTGTCTGTGTTTTGCTAAGTCTGTCGTCTGCTGAACTATTAATATTGATTTTTTTCTTTCCTCAGTCTCAGGTTTTCTGATTTTTTTTTAGGTCATATTAACAACCTTAGTTCCGGTAGTAAAGGCAAGGGAAATTGTTTAAAGTTTAATGGCAGCTTGAAAAAATAACAGGGAAAAAATCCACGAAACCCATGAGCAAGCAAATGTTGTCGCTTGAAGAGACAATGGAGAAAAAAAAAGCAAAAAATTATATTAATTATATAGGCCAGCTTATAGAGGCAATTTATTTCATCTTGTAGGTTTTAATTTATAGATACTCCAAGAAACCCGGGGTGGGGTGGGGAATATGCCAATGAAGATTATAGCCCGTGGGGGGGGGGAGGGGGAGTACCTTAGAAAAATGTACATGTTTTGTCGTGGGCAAAGATAACTGAGGGGGTCGGGGATGGGGCGCTATAGATAAACGGTGTTAGGCGCCTCAATATGCTAATTTTGAATCCTTATCACTCTGTGGGGGGGGGGGGGGGGAAGTGGTTTTGATTTTGAAAGAGTCAAGCCGGCATTCATTTTGAGGGCCACTGTTCTATTTTATTTTAAAAGTGCGAACTATCTTTTTTTTTTCACGGCCATCATTCTCTCTCTTTATTTCTCTCTCTCTTTCTCTTTCTTTCACACACACACACAGACACACACACACACATAGTTTGACAAGCGCAGAACGTATATCATTTGCAGTGCATGTTCTTTTTGTTGATGTATATCACCATAACATGTAGATGCATTTTTTAGAGAGAAAGGGGGTCGGGGTGGGTATAGGAGGGGGAGGGGCAGGAGAGGGAGGGGCAGGAGGGGGAGGGCAGGAGGGGGAGGGGCAGGAGGGGGAGGCTTGTAGAATGTTAAATGGGGTTGACAGACATTAATTAATAGACTTGTAAGGGCAGATTTTTAAGTGATGGAGAATATATGAAAAGGCGAAAATGTTTGAAGGACAGAATGAAAGATTGAAAATGCTAGGATAAACTAGAATGCATAGAAATAAAAAGATATAAAGTGAGACAGACAGTCAGACAGACGGGCGGGCGGACAGAGAGACAGACAGTTAGTCAGACAGACACTTAGTCAGACACAGACAGATAATTAGACACAGGTAGACATAGATAAATAGACATATATATATACACAGACAAACAGACAGACAGACAGACAGACAGATAGATAGATAGATAGATAGATATAGACATATATATAAACAGACAGACAGACAGACAGACAGACAGATAGATAGATAGATAGACAGACAGACAGACAGACAGACAGACAGACAGACAGACAGACAGACAGACAGACAGACAGACAGACAGACAGACAGACAGACAGACAGACAGACAGACAGACAGACAGACAGATAGATAGATAGATAGATAGATAGATAGATAGATAGATAGATAGATAGATAGATAGATAGATAGATAGATAGATAGATAGATAGATAGATAGATAGATAGATAGATAGATAGATAGATAGATTAGATAGTTAGATCCACTACTTCCCAGAATTCACCATATCCACCGCCCCACTCCGCTCCCAGCGTTGATAGTTTTATGAATGAAATCAGCTGGCAAGTGACCGTGGGAAAAAAAACAAAATCTATACAGCCCTGTCTTCTTTACAGCCCCTGTCTTCATTCACGCTGAACCCCCCCCCCCTACCTTCCCCATTACTCTCCCTCTACCAACCTCTCATATTCAAACTATTCTAGAATGGGCTCTCCACTTCACAGGTGTGTTACAGGTCAGACCTTTGGTGGGGGCATCTTTACACTCATCGGGGGGGGGGGCGTAATGAAAGGGCGTTGTCTTTAAACGGACGGACAAATAATGGCGTGTAAAACTGGGGTCCGGGGGGGGGGGTGTTGTGGGGTTACAAACATTGTTGGGCAGTTGAGGGGGGGGGAGAATGTGCATGAGACGGTTTGAAGTGAAGATAGAGCAACGTGTGTACAGAACGGACAGACAGGCAACGGATAGACAGAAAACTGAAGGAGGAGACATTGAAAGAATTGAGAATATATAACTGAGAAAACTATCACAGAGAAACAGTGGCAGAGGTTACAAAAAGAGATGACTTTAACAGAGAAAGCAATGACACAGAGAAAGCAATGACACAGAGAAAACAATAACAGAGAAAACAATAACAAAGAGAAAACAATAACACAGAGAAAGCAATAGCACAGAGAAGGCAATGACACAGAGAAAGCAATAACACAGAGAAAGAAAGCAATAACACAGAGAAAGCAATGACACAGAGAAAACAATAACACAGAGAAAGCAATGACACAGAGAAAGAAAGCAATAACACAGAGAAAGCAATAACACAGAGAAAGCAATAACACAGAGAAAGCAATGACACAGAGAAAGCAATGACACAGAGAAAGTAAGCAATAACACAGAGAAAGCAATGACACAGAGAAAGCAATGACACAGAGAAAGTAAGCAATAACACAGAGAAAGCAATAACACAGAGAAAGCAATGACACAGAGAAAGCAATGACACAGAGAAAACAATAACACAGAGAAAGCAATAACACAGAGAAAGCAATGACTATAACAGAGAAAACAATAACAGAGGAAACAATAACAGATATAACTATAACAAATAAAACAATAACAAGGGAAACAGTGGCAGAAATAACAATAACCTTTTTTTGGGCCCCCCTAAACATCAATGTTAAAATTTTTACCGAAAAATCTCAAAAGGCTTAAAAACGGTTATGCTTACGGGACTTCAACAATTTAAACCAAATCAGCCAATCAAAAACTGCGTAGGCGGGGGTCAGGGGAAATAAAACGGGGATAGGGGGTGTGTGAAAAGGGAGGGAGAGAGGGGATATAGCAGGTCGTTTCGAGACCATCCAACCAAAATTTACGACTGGTAGTGTTGAGTTTAAAGATACCCTAGCTACACGAAAATAGGTTGTAATAATTCATTAATATACATTCACCCCCCCACCCACACACACACAAAAACACACTCTTTTTTTTTCTCTCGCGTTAAGTGCCGACACATAAAATCTTGAGGACCGCTACCTTCTAACCAGATCAACGCCTACGAGATTTTCACACCTTTCAGTGCGAGAGCTCAAGGGGAAAATAATGGCTCGATGCGACACCGTAGACTTCTTGGATTGGATCAGTTGTGCTCACCGAAGGAACTGACGACAACAACAACGACGACGACGAGTGGTATGAGCCCATTGACCGTTTGGGAGGAGGGGGGGGAACTCTTTGAGAAGAAGTAGGGGGAGGAACCGTAACTCTCGGCAGATTTACACACCGGCAATGGGGTTACCTTCCCTTGGGTCTTATTGTGAGAACGGGTAAAGAAAGGGGTGGAGGATAGGGGGGGATAATTCAAGAAGCCGTTTTGGTGACTTGACTTGAAGAGTAGCCGTACCTGTCATTGAGAGAACAATGAGTGGAAGGGAGGGGGGGGGGTGTAAGAATTGGAGGGTCGAGTCCGAAGAGAAGGTGAGGCAATATTCCGGAGAAAGGAAGGGCCGATACCTGAGAGGTGTGGGAGAAACCCAGTGACCAGACCCTTGAAATGGACAAATGTTCGCAAATCTTTCAACCGTAAACTATGAACTTTTCAAGAAAAGAACCCCTCCCCAACCATATTCTCTCATCATTCTATAGGGGAAACAAAATTTTATAAATGAATTAACCTAAAAGGAAAATAAAATTACATATTCAACAAAGTCTTTTTTGAAAGAATGGGGAAAGTGAAAAATTCTGCTCACTGTTCAACCATACAGATACAAGATCTGTATACATGGCCACAGCAGTGAGGAACAAACAAGAACACTTGTCGGGAGGGGGGGGGGGCTTGAGCCTTGGGGAGGGGTGGGCGAGACTATGTAGCCCCGTAGCTTTCGAAGTTTAATTTATTTGATATGATGCAATGAAACCGGGCCCTTTTGAAGCGGGGAGGGGGTGGTGGGGGTGAATGAGGCAGCGGCGTAATGAGTAAATAGCACCACCGTGGGGCGGACCCAATTTGTCCCCGGGGGGGGGAGCGAGAGTTTCTGGCTGACGTGTACAGGCGAGTATTAATGTATGTACACAAGGTATGCATGTATGTACACAAGGTATTCGTGTATGTACACAAGGTATCAATGTATGTACACAAGGTATTCATGTATTTACACAAGGTATCCATGTATTTACACAAGGTATCAATGTATGTACACAAGGTATTCATGTATGTACACAGACTATTAATGTATGTACATAAGGTATCAATGTATGTATACAAGGTATCAATGTATGTACACAAGGTATTCATGTATGTACATAAGGTAACCATGTATTTACAGATGTGTTCATGTATTTACAGATGTGTCCATGTATTTACAGATGTGTCCATGTATTTACAGATGTATTCGTGTATGTACACAAGGTATCAATGTATGTACACAAGGTATTCATGTATTTACACAAGGTATCCATGTATTTACACAAGGTATCAATGTATGTACACAAGGTATTCATGTATGTACACAAGGTATTCGTGTATGTACACAAGGTATTCGTGTATGTACACAAGGTATTTGTGTATGTACACACGGTATCCATGTATTTACACAAGGTATTCATGTATGTACACAAGGTATCAATGTATGTACACAAGGTATTCATGTATGTACACAGGGTATTAATGTATGTACATAAGGTATCAATGTATGTATACAAGGTATCAATGTATGTACACAAGGTATTCATGTATGTACATAAGGTAACCATGTATTTACAGATGTGTTCATGTATTTACAGATGTGTCCATGTATTTACAGATGTGTCCATGTATTTACAGATGTGTCCATGTATTTACAGATGTGTCCATGTATTTACAGATGTATCCATGTATTTACAGGTGTGTCCATGTATTTACAGGTGTGTCCATGTATGTAGATAATGTATTCAATGTACGCATATGTATGTACACATGATGCATGTGAGGAGGTTTACATAAACAAGAGTATTATGTACACAGGTTTAAATACATATTCGCATGGTGATATTGCAGTCTACTTCATTGTGTAAGAATATTCAATTTCTTAGATTATATTCCCCCCCCCCCAAACCTGTGTCATGTTTCTCTTAAATACTCTCATCGCCCCTATCTCTCCATTGTCCAGTTCGCCATTTTGTGCCAGATTGCGTTTCTTTATTTTTCCCAACTTCGCTCTTTTTAATTTTTTTTTTGATGCCATTCGCTAGTGACAACAAATCATGCGTGGCACACAATGATACATTATTTCGAGTTTTAATAGTCAAAGAAAACAATGAGTGTGCTACTTTCTGCTATTTTTTTTTCTTTATCAAAAGTGGCGCTACTTTGGTCCAAAATGTTCTAGCTACACTGCTGCTCTTCCCCCCCCCCCCCCCCCAACGTTCATCCACAGACTCTTCCTACAGCAGGTGTGTTTTGTTTTACTCTACGGTGTATATTGTAAAAGAGGCAAAGGGAAGATTTAAATAAAAAACAAAAAAAAAAACCCAGACATGAATGATGTGAAAAAACCCAGGGGCATGGTTAACGATGAAGATTGTGAGTGGAGGATTTGGTTCATGTCCCTTATGGTCTTGCAAAAGGAAAAAAAAAACAACCCAGCCTTGTGTTTATAAACACAATCACCTATCTTTAAAAAAAAAAAATGAAATCCACAGCCCCGTCGTGAGAAGTTAACAGTGCCCGCCCCTTCTCCACCCCCCCTCCCCCACCCACCCTGCCTTTTGGTGGAGTGGGACTATCATCAGTGGTAGGCACGGTTGGGTATAAGAGGGGTGGGGGGGTGGTAGGGGGGGAGATATCGGGTAGTTATAAAGGAGGGGGAAGGGCGCGGAGGGTGTACCGTTGAGTGATGAGTATTAGATTTGAGATTCAGACAGGTGTTTCGGAGGGTTGGGGGGGGGGGAGAATTCGTCGTCAAAGTAGAGACAACGAGACTGTAGAATATTTCAACAGTTGGTCCTAAAATAGACAACAGGCAGCAGAGCGAACCAATGGCCATGGTCACGAGACCCGGGGGGACATTGAATAGAAAACAATGACGTTATTGTTAACTAACTGCTCCATTACTATTAATAGATCATACATCGTACTTTAAAAAATTATCAGAATCATTGTTGGCCTCAAATTTCTAAGAAAATTGAAGTTTAATTAAGCAAGCAGATATCAGATCAATCGCATTTCCGGTTTTTTTTATTATAAAAAAAACAAAACTTAAGTGCCTCAATTTTTTTAATGATTTGGGAACAAAAAATAACAACAAACTACTAGAGACTAGACTATTTATGTCACACACACATATACCATATGTAATGAATTAGACTATTTATGTCACACACACATATATACCATATGTAGTAATCATATTTGGCTGTAATAAACATATTTGGCCTAGAAATTTAGCTAGCATAATTAACTGGCCAATTAAGGATGTAGATTTTTGGGCAGACGATAATAAGACGACTTGAGAGACAACGACAGATATTCTTAAAGGGAAGGAAGCTATTCATATCATCATTCACTCTACTATATTATGCATTAAAAAAGTAAGAATATTATTCATATATAATGAATTAGACTCTTTATGCCACACACATATATACCATATACAGTCGATTCCGCTTAATTGGAACACATCGGGACCGAGGCTTTTTGTCCCGATTAAGCGGCTGTCCCAATTAAATATACAAATTTTCTATTGGCTTCTTGGTTTGGTTTCTTTTGAGATTTGTCCCATATAAGCGGTTGTCCCAATTAAGCGGTGTCCCAATTAAGCGGAATCCGCTGTATATTTTGCTTGATGTGTTTAGCTGGTACCTGACTTAAACTTGAAGAAGCAACCAACGGCTGAGTGTTGTGCTAACCATATCATTCCAATATTTGCTGTGATTACAGAATCGCAGTGGGAGTAGGACGGACGGCCGAGTGGTGGAGATACTCGACTGTCGAACTGAGAATCCTGGGTTCAATCCTCGATGAGAAGGTGAAATTTCAGGTGTAAAGTCGTTCCACGTCCACCCAGCTTTAAATGGGTACCCGAACTTAAGAAGTTGGGGGGGGGGGGGAGTAAAGGCGGCTGGGCGTTGTATTAAGCTAAGCACACAATTCCCTAAATTTGCCAAGGTTATAATAACAGATGAATTCTACAATTCTTCTGCCCCGATGGCCCGTTAGAGTAAACGGAACTTTACTACAACTTACTATGTTAATGGGGGGTGGACCGGAAGTGTAAATGCAGTAAGGCTGCATGCAATAAGAAGGAAGCGGTAAGATATTAACGAAGTGAGATAAAGCCTGAACAATAAATCGTATGTGTGTGTGTGAAGACAAATATTTACAGAGACTTTTCAACGGCGTAAAAAGATTGGAAAGAAATGTCAAATGTAAACAAAAAAAAAATACTAAATAATCACGAGAATTATTAAAAACTAGCAGCGGCGTTTCTCTAGACTAGGAGACAATCCGCGTGACACTTTAAAGCAGGTTGGTGTTATTCGCGCCAAATTTTCTACTTTTTTAATTTACTCATAAAGACTTGACAAAAGATGCGTTAGCAGTGTGTTCAAATTTTTTAAAATAAATCCCGTTAGTTAATTCGGTGAAATCGGTCATGATCTCCCTTTGTGAAGATCTTGAATCCAGTTTAAAAAAAAAAAAAACATATTCATCAACTGTTACTATTAATAGCCATTTACTGAAACGGGAAGTAAATATTGACTTGTGTAAATCCCTTGATTTCCAAAATATTTAAAAAAAAGAGCATGTTATGCAGTGTCTAAATATATATGCAGTCGATTCCGCTTAATTGGGACACATCGGGACCGAGGCTTTTTGTCCCAATTAAGCGACTGTCCCAATTAAACATACAAATTTACTATTGGCTTCTTGGTTTGGTTTCTCTGAGCTTTGTCCCAAATAAGCGGCTGTCCCAATTAAGCGGTGTCCCAATTAAGCGGAATCCACTGTATATATATATATATATATATATATATATATATATATATATATATATATATATATATATATATAATACTGATTGATTCTTAAAGATTGTGAGTATTTAATAAGGTATTTGAATACTATTAATATAAGATCAGTGCCCTTGAGCGAGTAGACACTCCGTTTGAAGAATCCACGTATTTACGTCTGCGTCAGTGTCCGTCTGGCTACGGCCGCCTTGGCCTATTTAGTCTAGAAGGCCGTGGCCTAGATCAGTATTATTGTCAAACTCATTAGCCCAATGTAGTACAATAACAGGGGGCGGCTACGCATTGACATCAAGGGGCCGCATTTCGGTTATTTATTTATTATAAAATACTTCAAAGAGGCCGCATCATAAACATTAGACATTTAAAAAAAAAAACAACTGAAAATGAGACGAAATGATAAAAAAAAAATTTGCTTTCAGGAAACTGGGGTAATGGGGGGACGAAAATAAACAGTTTCTATGATTTAGGCAGACAGACAGACATTTTGATTAACAACGGGACAAATAAAAAAAATAAAGAGACAGACATTAAAAAAAAAGGTGTCCCAAGGTCTTTCTTTTTTAACATTCACGAAGACATTTGTTGGTGCAAACACACAGGACTATAAATATTAACAGAATATGAAATATAATAAAAACAGATATTAACATAATATGACATATCTATAAATACGTACTTAACCGAGAATGTCACGTGACGATGCGCACTTTAATTTATGTCTGCAGCTAATTTGCATATATATATATATTTTTTTTTTTTTTGTTTTTCTGAAAAAAAAATTAGTCTTGGGGCTAACCGCGACTTTTGTGCACTTGCCTGAATAAAACAGGGATATGTTATTTCTGTGTGTATATATATGTATGTATGTATTACTAATGTTCTTTATATGGCTGTATTACTATATCAAAAAGAAAGTTTATTACAACGTTGTTGTTTTTTTTGTTTCTCTTAACAGTTTTAAAAAAAAATGGGTTAATTAATGAGCCAGATTATATGATAGGAAAGGAAGGATTGGGGGGGGGGGGGGGTTTAATGGGATAAACGGATTTAAACAAATGAAAGAAATACTTCAAGGTGGTACAGAGATCGCTGTCTTTTACATGCATTAAAAATATAAAAAAAATTGAAATATAATGAGTTTGTCATGCAGGGAATATCATTATCTCACCTTACCCCCCCCCCACTACCCACCCACCACCCCGGGGCCCACAAACACCAAAACACGAAAATAGTTTTCATTAAACTTAACAGATTTATTAGAATAATTAAAATAAACCCCGATGTACAATGTACATATTTAAAATATACGAACAAGAATATATTTAGGGTCGTTTCTGGGGGGGGGGGGCGCCCAAGAGCAGGGCCGTAGATGACCATGTGAGAGTTATATATTTTTTACGCTCGTCTCCCCAATCTGAAAAGTGCCAAAACATCAAACAGCGCTGTCTCAGGGCACCATGTGTGTGGGTGTGTGTTTGTGTGTGGGTGTGTGTGAAAGTGTGTGTGTGAGTGTGTGTGTGTGTGGGTGTGTGTTTGAGTGTGTGTGAGAGTGTGTGGGTGAGTGTGAGTGTGTGTGTGGGTGGGTGTTTGAGTGTGTGTGTGTGTGGGTGTGTGAGTGTGTGTGAGTGTGGGTGTGTGTGAGTGTGTGTGAGTGTCTGAGAGTGTGTGAGTGTGTGTGAGTGTGTGTGTGGGTGTGTGTGTGAGTGTGTGTGTGTGGGTGGGTGTTTGAGTGTGTGTGTGTGTGGGTGTGTGAGTGTGTGTGAGTGTGGGTGTGTGTGAGTGTGTGTGAGTGTCTGAGAGTGTGTGAGTGTGTGTGGGTGTGTGTGAGTGTGTGTGGGTGTGTGAGAGTGTGTGTGTGAGAGTGTGTGGGTGTGTGTGAGTGTGTGTGAGTGTGGGTGTGTGTGAGTGTGTGTGTGTGTGAGTGTGTGTGTGTGAGTGTGTGGGTGTGTGTGTGTGTCTGTGGGTTGGTTGTTTTTTTTTGGCTTAAAAGTTGAAATGTAAAAATTTGATAATTTGATAAATAAATGATTACAAACACATATGCGCTCACACACACACAGACATACACACTGACATGGGTGCACGGCGTGCGACGTCATTGGAGTGCACAACACACAAGGACCACCCATGAGCTGCGCATCAAATCAAAAGTGTGTTTGCTGATTGGTTGTTGTTGTTGTTGTTGTTGTTGCTGGTTTTTTTTCGGACGTTGAATACGCACGCACGCACGCACACATGAATGCACTTGACTAATTGCTGTAATACTGTGACTGGACATTAGTCAGTGGGGGACGTGGTAGGAGGGGGTGGGGTGAATAGGGTGGAGCTGGACGTTGTGTTGAATCCAGGCGTCTCCTTCATGTCAGGGACTGCCACCTACTGCGTGACCAATGGACGCCGTGACGGTGTCACGTCCAGTCCACCTCCGTGTGTGTGTGTGTGTCTGTCTATATCTGTTGTCTATGTGTGTGTCTGTCTTTATCTGTTGTTTGTGTGTGTGTGAGTACTAGACAGAATCACAGACTTTCCATTTCTCATACTCTCTCTCTCTCTCTCCCTCCCTCCCCCTCCCTCCCTCTTCCTCCCTCTCTCTCTCTCTCTCTCTCTCTCTCATAAAGTTAAACTGAACAAAAGTTCAACCAATAACTACTGAAGATCCTATTTACAAATGAGCCAAAAACATTTTTTGATAATACAAAGTCCAGTAATGCCGAGACGCTAACAGGTTTAGGGCTATTCTTCAAAATGAATAAGGCCTGGAGACTCTAAAACATTGACTCACATAATCAGAGGCGTCTATATCCACCCCACCCCACACCCCCACCCAACGCCACTGTATAAGCAATACATTTAACCGCTCCTAGTCAGTGGCGTAGCGGGCTTAACTCGCGCCCGGGGCACAATAACATTTTAGCGCCCTCCTCCCCCCCATTCGAAAACCATATAATATTATCTGTAAAATATACCATTAGGCGCCCCTTTGTGAGTAGCGCCCGGGGCATGATACCCCCTTGCCCCCCCCCCCCTACGCCACTGCTCCTAGTTGAATGATGGCAAAATTAAAAAAAAAAGACTGTATATAAATGACTCACATAAGACAGCCGTGTCGGCCTGGCTGAGAAAAAGACTTGTTTCGCTTTGGACATGTTCTGATTGCTGTTGAAACTCGGTACAGGCTCGCCAAAGAAGTCAATGTTCTCGAAATAGTAATCAGGGTGATAAAGTGCTTCAAGTTCCATAATCCTGGAGAGAAAAAAATAAAATAAAGGGGATAAATTCACGAAGAATTATCGTTACTTTGAGAGCATGTTATTTGATGAAAGATAAAAAAAAACTAAAAAATATTAAACACAAAGATAAAACACAATAGGGCTGCTAGACGGAATCCAGTGCGATTTGATTATTACACGGGCTCTCAACCCTATTAAATTTTTTTTTTAGAACCCTCGAGTGAGGGCAGCTCCCTATGAGCGAACCGTTATGGAAAACAAATGTTTTGCTGTATTATAAAGAGCAGCATCTCGGCAGATCTGTCCGTCTAGCTGAGCAGGGCTGCCAAATACTTTCTTGTAGAACTATCCAGAAAATGTGTGTAAAATATCTATATTATACCAAATGTATAGCCATTAATAAAAAAAAAATGGTAACTCTACGCTTCATCTGCCCAGAAGGCCCGTTAGGGCTAAGAAGAGGAACGAAATTTACTTTTTTTTTTTTAATGGTAAAATAAATAAACCAGAGAGCGTTTTATTACATCGAGATTTCTCCAGAAATATCTAGATTTGGATGCCAAATTTCCCGCATTGGCAGGTTGGAACTCCGGGTGAAATGTCTCAGAGCAAGGGTTCACGTCCCAGCGGTGCTAGTCTCCATCGTTGCCATGGAAATCAAATAGTGAGATCATAAACTTCTGGACATAAAGTCTTAGCCCTATGCAAGCACGGACTAGTGTGGGTGGACATAGACTTATTCGGCCACTGACATATGTGGACATTGGCCAGTATGTGCACTGGCCAACGGACAAAGTGATATTTTTTTAAGGCCATCATACTAAAGGCTAACATGGGCGCAGACCACTAAGACATATGTAATGCCGGGCTGACTATTACAGACTAAGCTAAAGTAAGTCAGTTATATGAGAAACGCAGTCCGTGGTGCCTCCATGGCCATTGCACCTTCCGTACGGCGAGGATGGAGAGATGGTACCACGAAGACTGTCCCTTAAATGGTTTATGGGATAAATGATGATAATACTGATAAACATATACTTCAAACAAACCCATTCAGCCAGGACGTTAAAGAGAGAGTGAGAAAGAGAGAGAGAGTGAGAGAGAGAGAGAGAAACAGTCGCGTATAGACATAAGTTAGTTCAAATCCCAAGTCTGCAGACTTGTTTTGAAGCACTTTGCTAACGCAATATTAGAAATAACGTTACAAAATGATTGTACATTGTAATAAAGGACACTATTGTCGTAAAATTACAAAAAACATTACAAACTGATTGTTATATAGGAAACTATTGTCACAAAATTATACGGAACATTACTTTCGTAATATTATTACAGAACATTTTCATATTTTAGAGGGAAAAAAAACTAAACTGTCAAAATGTTCCACTGAGATTATTGTCATAATAGCGAAATTATACAGGAAATTCTTCTTCTTCCTTTGGCTCTACATCCCATTCAGGGCCCTGGTCTGCCATACTACTCTTCTCCACTTTTCCCAATCCATGGTCTTCTTCCTCCACTCTCTCACTCCAATGCCTTTAAGGTCTTTCTCCACTTCCTCCAACCATCTGCTTCTTGGTCTGCCTTTAGGCCTTTTCTCATTGGGTGTTGCCTTTTATATATATATATATATATATATATACAGTCGATTCCGCTTAATCGGGACACATCGGGACCGAGGCTTTTTGTCCCAATTAAGCGGCTGTCCCAATTAAACATACAAATTTACTATTGACTTCTTGGTTTGGTTTCTTTGAGATCTGTCCCAAAATAAGCGGCTGTCCCAATTAAGCGGTGTCCCAATTAAGCGGAATCCACTGTATATATATATATATTGTTTTGGACGTATGTTGTTTTCCATTCTTTCTATGTGCCCTGCCTATCACTGTCGCTAAATTATTCCAAAAAAAATTATTCTCGTTATTATGAATAATTCGTTGGACACGACATTTTGATGTATAAACTTTAACAATTAGACAGACCCATGCCACTTTTTTCTGTGTTCATAAATAATTTCTTACAAGTTCTAAGCCTAGACACTGAACAAAACTTGTTTGGTTTTTTAACGGGTGAAGATGTGCGTACGAAGATGTGTTTACGTCATGGTTAAATAATGAACATTTTATACGTATTAAAACTTGCATTTATCAAGTGGCCGAATTTAACTACGTTCTGTAACAAACTTAAGGCTACTGAAGCAGTGGAGATTTAAATTAATATTATATTGTTTTTTGTAAGGTTATATAATATGTGTTATGTTATCATACACCTGCC
Organism: Bulinus truncatus; assembly: GCA_021962125.1. NCBI lineage: Eukaryota > Metazoa > Mollusca > Gastropoda > Planorbidae > Bulinus > Bulinus truncatus. The sequence goes on along the minus strand of JAGDYQ010000063.1, from coordinate 4,673,005 downwards.
CATGTTAAACTGAATATTTTTTCTTGTTTTGGAGTTGGGAGAGGGGTGGGGGGTGGATTTATTATTATTATTTTAACTTACAGTACGTGCCGAAATGGTGACTGTATTTGAATTGCGTGTAGCAGAGTAGGGGAGTGTACCGTGGGTTGTGTAGGGAGGGTATTGTGGGTTGTGTGCACTCATAGGGGCGCCGAACTAGGAAGGCGCAAAAATCACACGTCTTTAGACACATTTATGACCACAGGAAAGACACATTTATATCAATCACTGGTCGTGGTTATATGACACAGGAGGAGGGGGGGGGTAGACACATTAGTATAAATCACAGGCTGTGGCAACACATTATATTACAGGTGAGCGGACACATTTGTGACACAGGAGGGGAGGGAGTGAATTACACCTGCTCGCAGGCGCCCTCAGTGTGCCGCCAATTAAGAAATTGAAAAGCAAATAGCATAAGCATTACATATCAAACATACGACTGTACAATACATATTAATCAGACGACTGTGCGGTAGTGTTGTTTTAGTCCCAGGTCATATTTTAGTTTCAGTTTTTATTTCGTTTTTTCTGTAATAATTTTAGTTTTCGTCTAGTTTTAGTCTTGCTGCTAATTTTAGTTTAAGTTTTAGTTCTCGTTGACGAAAAGGCAACATTTTCGTCGACGAAAGTTTTAGTTTTAGTTTTCGTCAACGAAAACAACACTACTGTGCGGTACATATTAAACAGGCGACAATACATTGCATAATAAACGAAGTTTAAACTTTCACTGCCAACTCCAAAACCTTCACAAAATGTTCCAACGAAAATGAACTCAGAATGTTCCGCTCCGATGTGTTCAATCGAGATGTTTTCTAGTTCCATCGGTTTTATTTGTGTGTGTGTGTGTGTGTGTGTGTGTGTGTGTGTGTTGTTGGTTTTTTTGTACATGCGTGTGTATTTATGTGATGCAAAAAAATCATACATATACACACACACAACACACACACACACAACACACACTGTGTGCAAACCACTGTGATCTAGTTATGGCTAAACTTTATGCACACATACCGCTCCCAAAATAATAAAAAAAACAAAATAAAAAGGAACGTACACCCCCCCCCCCCCCAGGCTCGATTTATTTCATGCACTAGAACATTTGTTGCACGATAACAGGTGCTTTAAGGATTTGGGGGGAGGGGGTGCAACTGACCTCAGCTTGCCTGGGTGTAACGGTTATATTTTTTTTTCTTTTCGCTTAACGTCATAGGAACACCTGGTCAGTACACCACCACCACCACCACCACCCCACCCCGTCTCTACGTTGCGAAACAGGTCAAGCTCTCAAGACATCCTGACTTTTAGTGGCAAGGACCGTTTGATGGGGGGGGGGGGGAGGGGGGTCTTAGATACAAGACTGTGTTGTATAAATATATACACTGTCCACGTATTTCATAACTTGTGTACATACAATGCATCTACCATGTTAACCCCCCCCCTCCATCAGTGATGATATTTACTACAGCTGCAAATATAGAAATACCCTTCTCTGCAATGGTCATTAAATACCAGCAGACGACAATGTGTTAAATATATTTTCGAAATCGTTTTATCATAGCGATTACGGGGGGGGGGGATAATTAAAAAATCTGCAGGGTTATTTCTAGACGGGGGAGGGGAGAATTACATGAACAAGGCAACTGATAGGGTGTGTCCATATTTCATCTGTAGCAACAGACAAATATTTCAAACATAAAACTTCATGCGTATTAGATTCGTAGTGTGTATAGGTCAGTCGTCTTTAAGTATAATTATCAATCTAGCAGTATGTCCTTATTTCATCTGTCAGTATGTCCTTATTTCATCTGTCAGTATGTCCTTATTTCATCTGTCAGTATGTCCTTATTTCATCTGTCAGTATGTCCTTATTTCATCTGTCAGTATGTCCTTATTTCATCTGTCAGTATGTCCATCCATAAGTATATTTCATCGATCAACATGTCCATCTAACAGTATGTCCATCTAACAGTATGTCCGTCTATTTGAATGTCCATCTATCAGAATATCCATCTAACAATATGTCCACCTAACAGTATGTCCATCTATCAGAATATCCATCTAACAGTATGTCCATCTATCAGAATATCCATCTAACAATATGTCCACCTAACAGTATGTCCATCTATCAGAATATCCATCTAACAGTATGTCCATCTATCAGAATATCCATCTAACAATATGTCCACCTAACAGTATGTCCTGACAAATATCCATCTAACAGTATGTCCATCTATCAGAATATCCATCTAACAATATGTCCACCTAACGGTATGTCCTGACAAATATCCATCTAACAGTATGTCCATCTATCAGAATATCCATCTAACAATATGTCCACCTAACAGTATGTCCTGACAAATATCCATCTAACAGTATGTCCATCTATCAGAATATCCATCTAACAATATGTCCACCTAACAGTATGTCCTGACAAATATCCATCTAACAGTATGTCCATCTATCAGAATATCCATCTAACAGTATGTCCATCTTTACAGTATGTCCATCTAACAGTATGTCCATCTAACAGTATGTCCATCTAACAGTATGTCCATCTTTACAGTCTTCATCAAAAAACACAATTCTAACAAATGGTAAATTACTCACCAAAAAAAAAAGCGAGTCCACGAAATGGAAGAGAAGATCCTGTCTAATTGAAACACTCCACAGTTCCGGTGATATATTTATCCAGAAATGTATCTCCTCACAGACTACACACAGACTACAACACTACACCGATGTTTTCAAATAGTTTGTGAATGAATTTATATCAATTTATATATATATATATATATATATATATATATATATATATATATATATATATATATATATATCAATATATTTATAATCTCACTACATCAGATTTTGTTGATCACAAGAAAGAGTTGTTTTTGCTTTTCAGTTTTAGTTACCTTTTTTTTTTTAGTATTTCTTCTTGTTTTCAGAATATGAAAATAAAATATAAAGAATAAAAAAACTGTGAATTAGGTCAAGTCCGGCGGTTTGAATGAAGTCAACCAACGCCTGACACTGGCAGACGATGGGAACACGATCGTCTGATGGAAGGAAGCCGAAGCTCAACAGGCAGATGCCTAACTCTTCTCTCGTGGGAGAGAGAGAGAGGGGCGGGGAACAACAGCAGCGACACACACAACACACACACACAGAGGCACATTCGCGCGCGCACACCGTTATGATGAATGCACACACACACACACATACACACACTCACTAACACCTAAAAAAAAACGTATAAGAGAAGGGAGCGATGAAGGAGAACAGAAGGGGGGAAAAAAATAACAGAAGAGAAAGGGGAGGGTGGATGGAGAGGGGGGGGAAGAGGTTTTGGAGACTGCAGTGTAAGTGGTGGCTGAGACAGAGAGCATGGATAAGGGAGGATGGGGGATAGGGGGGGGGGTGGTTAAAGGACTACGACGTATTCTTCCCCCACCCCCCACCCCGCCTCCTCCTCACCTTCTCTTTCAAGTACTAAGGTAAAAAAAAATAAAATTGAGGGCATATCAAGCTAAAGGTTATGGATGCAAAACATAGATGTGAGAGGTGGGGTGCGGGGGGTGGGTAGGGACTGCTTACTAGAGAAGAGTAAAAACTGTTTGAGGAAGTAGACGATGACACGGCAATAAACATTGTTATTATTTCTATAATCATAGGTGGGAAGTCAGATTCAGACATTAGGATAGATAGATGGATAGATATAAATAGATAGATAGATAGATACAGACAGGTAGTCAGATTCAGATAGATAGATAGATAGATAGATAGGTAGATATAGAGACAGACAAATAGACAGACAGGGCGATAGATAAATAGATAGGTACAGACATATATACAGACAGATAGATAGATAGATAGTATTTTGTTGTTGTTTACCATAAATGAGCGTGTTTAAAACAACAAAGTAAGATGGTATACCACCATAATCTGACTCAAAGCACACACACACACACACACTCACACACACATATATACAAATATAGGAACAGTGAATCCAATGCTATATTGTTTTCTAGTGCAGTTTTATCTTTTAACAATGGTCTTAGCTTTATATCAAAACACACTCACACACACTCACACACACTCTCAACCACACACAAATACGCGCACATACACACACACACACACACACACCACACACACACACACACACACACAAAGTTTTGATGGAGAGGGATTTTAAAAAAAAAAACTGCACATTAGTCTGGGGATGGGGGGGGGACAAGATATGAATGAAAACGGATGGTGCAGTTCTGAAGCAGCAGTCTAGTCTAGCAACACAGGCTTTTTTTTTTACTGTGTCCCAAGTCGTGAATTTCAGAAGGTATCTATGCTACACCGTGGGCTGGAAATGTCATCGAATTTAGGTTATAAACAATAAACCAACGTCGGTGCTGAATTTAAATAATGTTGATCTCTATAGTGAATTAGCAACATTCTTATTTTTTAAATGTGATTTTAAACAACAGGGTAAAAAGTTCTTTTTACAAAAAAGTTACACAGGCAGCGCATTTTTTAATTTTATAATACAGTGGATTCCTCTTAATTGGGACACCGCTTAGTTGGGACAGCCGCTTATTTGGGACAAATCTCAAAGAAACCAAACCAAGATAAAAAGCCTCGGTCCCGATGTGTCCCAATTAAGCGGAATCCACTGTATTCATTGTCTACAAATATTTTTTATTCCTTTGTTCATATTAATATTGTGTAGCACTATACTCCGTTTTTTATTGTAAAAAAAAGTAAAGTTCCCTTAGCCCTAACGGCAGATGAAGTGTAGAATTAATCTGTTTCTATAACCTCGGCATATGAAGGGATTGTGTGGTTAGCATAATGCCCAGCCACCTTTACTTTCCCAACTTAAAGTCAGGTACCCATTTTTTATGGTGTTATACTGAATAAAATGTTTTATTTATTAATGACAATTATTTCATGTCATGTTTTGTTCATCTTTCATTGTAAAATAAACAACGACAAAAAAAAATGACAAAATCACGTGTGTTATCATTTTTTAAAAAGTTGACAACTTGATTCAGAATGACCATGTAGCAATATTGCGAGTCTGCTGAAATATATTTGCATGTTGCAGAAGAGTGTAGGGAGAAAAAATATATATATATACCTGTGATAAACTCAGCTTGACCAAAAAAAAAACTTCAGATAAAAAGAAAACACGGAAGACAGAGAAGGAGAGAGAGAGAGAGAAAGAGAGAGAGAGAGAGAGCAGTTATGTCAAAATTTAGCTCTGCGATTGGTTGCCTCTTGGGTCAGAGGTCAACAGGGCGGAACCTTGAAATAGTGCATAAGGGCAGTGTCAGCTACCGCATCTCTCTCTCTCTCTCTCTGTCTCGACTCCCCCTCCCCCCCCCCCACACTCTCCTGTCCTTACATCGCATCACCACTGCATCTAACCACCCCCTCCCCCTTACATTCTATCTGTACTCACCTCTGTCTCTCTCTCTCTCTTGTAGTGTCATCGTTGGAACAGAAACACAGTTGTAAGGTAGTGGAGACTGCTGGTCTGCAATAAACGTAACAACACCAACAAACACACACACACACACACACACAAACTGTGTATGAAAGTAAGGATGGAGGGGAGGGGTGGGGGTTACAGAAAAAAGAGGGTGGGTGTCCGGGAGTAAGAGAGTTGGGGGGGGGGGGAGTGTGAGGAGAAGAAGATATCTTTCCGTGCTGCAGTGTCAGCTGTATGTGTCCCAACAGCCATTTTTTTTAAACCTTCTACATCCCGCACCCCCTCCCCCAAACTATTATATCAGTGTGATATGTGACTATTATATCAGTGTGATATGTGACTATTACATCAGTGTGATATGTGACTATTATATCAGTGTGATATGTGACTATTACATCAGTGTGATATGTGACTATTATATTAGTGTGATATGTGACTATTACATCAGTGTGATATGTGACTATTATATCAGTGTGATATGTGACTATTACATCAGTGTGATATGTGACTATTATATCAGTGTGATATATGACTATTATATCACTGTGATATGTGACTATTATATCACTGTGATATGTGACTATTATATCAGTGTGATATGTGACTATTATATCAGTGTGATATGTGACTATTATATCAGTGTGATATGTGACTATTATATCAGTGTGATATGTGACTATTATATCAGTGTGATATGTGACTATTATATCAGTGTGATATGTGACTATTATATCAGTGTGATATGTGACTATTATATCAGTGTGATATGTGACTATTATATCAGTGTGATGTGTGACTATTATATCAGTGTGATATGTGACTATTTCGTCAGGGTGAATTGGACTCCAAAAAAAAAAACCTATCAAAGCTTTACCTTTTTTTCGAAAACCATATTTAAAAAATGAAATTTCTAGTGGTCACTAAGTCTGGGGGGCCCCATATATTCGTGGGCCCTTCGCACAATAGCCAGCTACGGCCCTGCTTGAGCCCCTGACAATCTCCACCGTCTGGCGACCCCACAGTCAATTACACACACACTCACACACACATACACACACACTCACACACACATATATACATACACATACATACACACACATACACATACATACACACACACACCTATAGCTAGGTTGTAATAGATTATTTTTCCCGACGGGGGGGCCTATTAGGGGTCCAGCATCATAAGGATAGTTTAAACCTGCCGGCCAAAGCAATTTGTTTTTGTGTAACTGTCATTTTATTAAACGATCATGAAATTGTATTTTCGTGCTATTCTTCCAGTCCATCATTTATTAAAGTAATTTTAAAAAATAAACTGTGTCACTGTTTAATATCTCCGACATTTGTTCAGAGCTACCGACGAAGACATCTCTTGGACCCGGTGGCTTTGCATGTAAAAAGTAAAAAAATACGAAGAGATCTCTTGGACCCGGTGGCTTTCCATGTAAAAAGTAAAAAAATACGAAGACATCTCTTGGACCCGGTGGCTTTCCATGTAAAAAGTAAAAAAATACGAAGACATCTCTTGGACTCGGTGGCTTTGCATACAACAAGTAAAAAAGTACATGTTTCCGAAATTATTTTATGCATAATTACAATAATTAGTTTTTTGTTTAAATTTATAAAATCATTTGTGCAATTAATGAACGACAATTTAAAAAAAATTATCCATGAAATATTAATAATTTAAAAAAAAAATTATGTTATCAAGCACACCATGTATACAATTAATAAATTGTTGTTTTTATGAATTTAAATGCGAATAGAAAGTGTACTGGTGTTAATTTTTTTTTAATATATTTTATGATATAAAGTAAATTTCCCATAGGCCTCAAAAGGGACATCGTAGCAAATGCCAGGAACACATTTAAACCCGTGCTCGATTAAAGAAAAAACCAGTGCCGGGGTTGAAAAAAAATATTCTGCAGAGCCGGGGATAAATTTATATGGTTTCATCCCCGGCGGTAATGAAATTAGCTAAAGCAGAGCCGGGGATGACAGTTCTCAGTGCCGGGGGATATACCCGGCATCCCCGGCGGTAAATCGAACCATGGATTAAAGCTCGGTGGACTTGGCAACTCTAGATCCAATTTCACTAGGAATAATTCCCTTTGATCTCACCGAGGATTGGACCCATGACTCTTAAGGTCGACAGCCAAGCGCTCTCTACACCACTCGGCCATCCGTACAACCATTTAAGATATAATATAACCTTAGTGTAATACTAAGACTAGCGTGGGTGGGGCTAAATCTGTAAACGGAGCCACAACTGGGGGGGGGTGGTGAGACGTTCATTAAAATACTACTGTAATACAGAGGCGTTCCTAGGGTGGGGGAGGAGGGTGAGGGGTCCAAATTTGAAAAATCCCCCCCCCAGCATGAAGGGGACGGGGGGGGGCTCTAAATATTTTGTTTACATTTAATATTAAGTACATTATCTCATATCATGATGTCCAATATTAAAATACAGGGGCCCCCAAAGAGGCCAAGCCAGCCCCACCCCCGGGGCCCCCAAATCCTTAGGTTTGGCTATAGTACCCATACTTTTGCATCAAATGGGTATTTGGGGGAGGGGAGGGGCTACATTAAAATAGAACGTTCAAAACAATACACACATGCATGCATACATTTGTATACATATATTGAACTCTGGTAGGATTTGATCCGTTTCTTAGCGAACGTTTTCAATAGATAGGAATCAAAAATTCATGTTTTTTTTTTAAAAATCCATGTGTTCTTGGACCGCCCTTTCCTTTCTGTCTAATAAAATAGCTCAAGGTCCATGGTTCGAAAAGTCTGGCCAAGCCCCTGGTCTACACTACTCCTCACAATATATATATATATATATATATTCGATAGACTGCTTGAAGAGTGAAGACCCAAAAAGCATTGCGTTTTATAAAAGCATAAAACAAAAGATCACATAGTTAAAGAAAGTTTTAGATATAAAACGGAAAAAACTGAATGAAACGAAATAAGTTTGAGTATAAAAAAAATATGAATTTAAAAAGCTGAAGTGTAGAAAAAAAACGGAAAGATATATGAGTTTTTTATTATTATTATTATTAAATATGTCTTAGAACTAGGGCTGTACCGGATTGTAATTTTTAGATCCTGCAGGAATCGGAACCGGAATCGGATTTAATATTTGAATCCTGCCGGAATCGGAACAGGAACCGGATTTTACCAAATTAAATAGTAACTCTTCCGAACGAAGTAGTGAGTTCTCGCCTAACATAAAAAAGATATAAGAATGAAAAATAGAATAAAAATGTTAAGTTCTAGATAGCAACAAACAGTATTAACCATTTAGATCTTGAAGACTGTGACTAAAACCCCTTCCCCAATCTTGAGTTAAGAGAGATAACTCTGTCAAAATAACAGGTTCTTTGTTTTAAAAAATTATTTTGATAAAGCTGTACATAATTTAACTTGATTTATATTACAATCAAACAAAGAAATGGGTAACATATCTTTGAAAGTATAATAAACATGTTTATCAATAAATGAATTCCGAAAAAAAAATATACTGTGGCACCACCCGATAGTTCATTTTTCTTTAGTTTTCCATAGTGGCGTCACCAAACCTTGTTCTTTCATTCATACTTTCCTTTAAATCATTATCTGACTATTTCCCATAAAACGCAAATTAAAATGCATTTCAAATCTAAATCAATATCACTTTGATGTTCAATTAAAAATGTATCTTCAAGTTATTTATCTAAATATGCGAGGAATTTCATCCAAATCGTGACAAAATCCTCTAAATTAAAAAAATTGCAGAAAAATAAATTATTGACCTATTTTTAAACTGTAAACAAAAAATAATAGATCGTTGTCTGCCCTTTAAAGAAGTTTAACTTTTGTAGCTTAATATAGTTTAAAGAACACACGGAATCAAAAGTAGCGGAAGATAAGGTGTCGTATTACTACTAAAACACGATTCCAATCTTCCTTTTTAATATATTTTTACTTACATAAAGAACTAAAAGCGATCGACGTTATTGTAGTTTTAAAAAAGCAAAGAAAATTATTGTTTTAATTTAATTGTATAGCGCTAAATATTTCAAAATTATGTTGCGCTAAAAAATTTCTTACAAATTTCAAACAACAAAGAAATCCGTCTTAAATTCGGCACATTTTAACCGGAGTCGGAATCGGATTCCGGTACAGTCCTACTTAGAACATTAATAGACATAACGGATAAAATGTATTAAGTTTATAAATAAATAAATAACATTTGATAAAAATAAATCTTAACGAGTTATCAGAAAAGACCAAGATAAGACAGACAAAATATGATTAGCATACATTTGAAAAAAAAAAAATTGCCTGATTAAAGAAAACAAGGCAAATGATGAAATGAAAGAAAAGGGCGGGGGGGGGGGGAGGGGGTGGAAAATTGTGGCAAAAAGCAAATCATATAAAGAAGAAGTTTTTTGAAAAAAGATCAACTTACATGTGTGTAGTGGATGAATTAAATGACGGAGAGAAGAGAAAAATAAATAACACAACACACAAACGTGATGTGATGTCAGAAAGGTAAGAAAAAATAAACAAACAGGAAGAAATAAAAAGAAGAAAAAAAAAAACCCAGAAAGAAGTCAAATGTTTTAAAAACAACTTTTTTTCAATATCTATTTAAAACAAAAATTTTGCTTTAAAAAAAATCACAACATAAAACATTTCAGTTATGAATGACGTACCGTGGGAAAATCTTTCAAAGGTAAAGAATGTTTCCTCTCCACACGTTGTGTTGATCTTTCAAGGTAGACTAAACCCAGCTTGAGTCGATAGAATAAACCCAACGAGTCGGTAGAATAAACCCAGCTTGAGTCGGTAGAATAAACCCAAACGAGTCGGTAGAATAAACCCAGCTTGAGTCGGTAGAATAAACCCAAACTTGAATCGGTAGAATAAACCCAACTTGAGTCGGTAATATAAACCCAACTTGAGTCGGTAGAATAAACCCAACTTGAAATGCAATTCAAAAAAAGAAACAAACCTGAGTTTAAAAAGTAGGAAAGTGAAAGTCACAGGATGTGCTTCGACAGCCATTTTGTGTTCGCGATAAAGTGTGTGTGCTCCAGTGACGTCATTCGACCAATTATAGAAACAAATTGAGTATAACGTATTATATAGAGGGGGGGGGGGCACGGGCAACTATAATGAATTTCTGCCTCGACCCCTCCCCCAAATGATGTATCTTTGCCTAGGGGCCCAAAAAACGGCCTTGTCTGTATTGCAGAGAATGTGTCTTTGTGAGTGATTACGTCTGGCTGCATCAGACTGCATGTGAGTCTGGCTGTATCAGACAATATGTGAGTCTGGCTGTATCAGACTTTATGTGAGTCTGGCTGTATCAGACAATATGTGAGTCTGACTGTATCAGACAATATGTATTTATGGCTGTATCAGACTGTATGTGTGTATGGCTGTATCAGACAATATATATTTATGGCTGTATCAGACAATATATATTTATCGCTGTATCAGACAATATATATTTATGGCTGTATCAGACAATATATGTGTCTGGCTGTATCAAACAATATATATTTATGGCTGTATCAGACAATATATATTTATGGCTGTATCAGACTGTATAAATGAATGTGTAGGCGTGTGAATCTGTATTACTACGTTTGTGTGGGCGTACATATGAGTGACTAACAACATTTGTTTTTGTTTTTTTTAAATTTTTGTTTGTTGTTCCGACTGTTATGTAGGGCAGGAGAGGAAAACAAAAAACAACAAAAAAATAAACATAAATATGATATGAATGTGCAGAAGTTCTAAAAATGTCCCTCCTCTCCTACCGTTAACGTAACCTTCAACCTCCCTGCTCGCATCTTTACACCCACCACCCCACCCCCTCCCAGTCATTTTTGCACCTTCCCCTCCCCCCCCCCCACACACAAACCTTCTTATTCTCCATTCCTTCTATCCAAAACAGTCCCCCCATGTGCATGTTTCCAGGTGGAACCAATGAAATGGGGGAGAGCATGAAATGTCAGCTTGAACGGTGTCCGAGATATAATTAACCGCATAATTAGAAACATTATGGGAAAGGGGAGGACCTTGAGTGACCTTGGCCAGGTAAAAAAAAATACTTTATGTGTGTTTGTGTAGTGCGGCTGGGTCACCGTACCTGCTATTTGACTGTAGCGGCCTCAAACAGGTAAAGTGTTGTCGGTTGGACAAACTCATTCTATCTATCTATCTATCTATCTATCTATCTATCTATCTATCTATCTATCTATCTATCTATCTATCTATCTATCTATCTATCTATCTATCTATCTATCTATCTATCTATCTATCTATCTATCTATCTATCTATCTATCTATCCATCCATCCATCCATCCATCCATCCATCCCATCCATCCATCCATCCATCCATCCATCCATCCATCCATCCATCTATCTATCTATCTATCTATCTATCTATCTATCTATCTATCTATCTATCTATCTATCTATCTATCTATCTATCTATCTATCTATCTATCTATCTGGCTACACACCTACCTATCTGTATTTATCTGTCTACCGACCTATCTATCTACATAGCTACATATCTATATATCTATTTATCTAACTACCTGGTGTTTTTGAACCAAGATCCTTTTTTGTTTAATTTTTATGAGGTGTGTGTGTGGGGGGGGTGGAAGTAAGACATAAAGTTCTATGGATATTTCGGGGGGGGGGGTGGAGGGGGGAGGAGGGAGGAGTGGGTCATAAGCTAAAACTCCTATCAGGGCCCCCTTAGCATTAAATTCAACAGGAATTAATACTGGAATTGGTTTTTTGTGCTTACGAAAGACCGTGACCTCTCCAGTGCCGTTTTTTGGGGTCCTCGGGAGCCCTAGGCAGAGACGTCAAAGATACGTTAGGGGCCCTTTTGTAAAAATATCAGACGGGGGTCCCTCGTAGGGCCGTATTTATCAGAAATAAATAAGAACAGCTCTGAAACTTACACTGTGTTTTATACACAAAATGAAAGCATCAATTGGTGACCGTTGAACACACAAGAATTACTGCAACGTTGTTACACTTTGAACTCAAATACGTATGTGTCACATATTTACTTAATATGAATATAAGCAAATTAATATCCCGAAAGTGTGTCTGTAGCTCTGTCCGTCAGTTTATGTGTGTGTGTGTATGCATGCATTTTCGAAAGCATGTGTATCTTTGTATATATGTATGTGCGTATGTGTTCATACGTGTATTTGTGTGCATTTGTACGTGTGTATTTATGAGTTTGTCTGTGTATGTGTGTGCATGTATGTATGATGGATTGTGTGTATTTGCGTACGCATTAGCGTATGTGTGCATGCGTGCATTTGCACTCGTTTGTAGGTTTGTATAAATGTATTTGTGTGTGCATGCGTGCATTTGCACTCGTTTGTAGGTTTGTATAAATGTATTTGTGTGTGCATACGTGCATTTGCACTTGTTTGTAGGTTTGTATAAATGTATTTGTGTGTGCATGCGTGTATTCGTGCATGCGTGTATTCGTGCATGCGTGTTTTCGTGCATGCGTGTATTCATGCATGTGTAAATAGTGTAGCCTATGTGTTTTTTGTGTACACATGTAATACAGGTTTTCATTTCAATTTAGTCTGAATGACGTAACAAGGGAGGAGAACACGGGTCAGATAACTCCCATTTGTCTTTTATTCAAATGAAGCTAATTCCAAAATGATTTAATTGTTTTGGCTCCGGGGGCCACGCAATTAATGGACGGCCTGTAAAAAGGATGTAAGGTTTTTCAGTTAAAGCTTGAAAAACATGCCATAATTTAGCTTTTTTAAAAATCTCTCTCTTTCATGAAAGTGCATAAACATCTCCTTCGCAATGAAATATTTTATTTTAAGTTTTATTCAAATTTGGAAACCATTCTTCTCGGCCCAGACATACATATTAAGTGGGTGCTAGGGAACAAGTACTAGGCGGGTGACAGGTGTTCGGATGGCGTAGAGAGGGGGCGAGAGGGGAGCGCTGGAGATTTTAAAATGTGGATGGAATGGCCAAACAATTTATTTAAAAAAAAAATTGAGCAGGTTGAAGAAAACAGGAAGTTGTTAAACTCATTCACAGAGTGATAAACACAGAACTCTTCATTTAAAAAAAAAACACACACACACAAAAAAAAAGAAAAACAACGAGAATTATTTTTTTTTACTTTGTTTGAGTGATCGATATAACTAAAATCAGTGCTCACGAGTTTCTGTTGTGTGCGGGGGGGGGGGGGGCTGTGTCTATAACACCCTGCTACTTGTAATGCGCCCAGTGATGGAGCGACAGGATAATCAACGCTAGTCACACGTTATTAGGTTAGGCTTGTCGGCTCGAGGCTACGAGGGGAAAGCTACGTTTTATTAACGTAGGCAACATTCCATTACCGTAAGCGCCTTTCTAATACCGTAGGCACCATTCTATTACCGTAAGCGCCATTCCATTATCGTAATCCCCCCATTCTATTACTACTTTGTTACCGTAAGCGCCATTGATGAGTTACGATGCATTGATTAGTAGTTTATCAAGCGTCGAATTATGGTCATTGTTTATTAGTCTAACACGGTGGTTCTAAATTTATTGCGCATGGTGACTCATTTGGGCTCACAGGCGAGTGTCGACTCAACACTGTTCACTGCTAAGGGGACACCTGTCGATCTTGTAAGCCCATTGAAAACCTAATTTTTTAATCTGCTGTTATTATAATATATATATATATATATATATATATATATATATATATATATATATATATATATTTCTAGTGGATCTTGATTCTCGTTGGTTGTTTACTACCTTTAAAATGAAATGCTATGGGCAAGCTTCACATTCTCGCAGGCTTACACACCAAGAAGTGATGTGTGCAGAGGCGGATTGAACCGGGGACCCCATCTTTTTAGGGGCCCCGCAGAGCCCATCTTAATACTTTTTATTTATGTATCTCTTTTATTTTAGGGGGGCCCACATTTTTTTCTGCGCTGGGGCCTCAAATATGCTCGGTCCGCCACTGGCTATGTGAGAACCTGTCAGAGGGGCCCAGGGTTAGAGTGGCTTAGCATTTGAGTGGGGGAGGACGGGGGGCTCTTTATAGTGTCCCGCTGTGCGGCTGTCCATGACTCCATGCGCGGCCACCAATGTACTTGTACTAAGACTATGTTACAGTATCCCGACTTCAGTGAACGCAGGCTAACCAAATCCCCAAATTTACACCTGGACTTGCTCTCCTTTCAAAGTTCTAAAGTGCACTATGTCTAGACATTATTCAGTTTAGGGTGATCTGAATGTTTTCATGGACTTTCTCTTATTATTAATTTTTTTTTTTTATAATGTGTAAAATTCGCGTGTTGATATCTAGGTCAACTTGTGTTCCTTCTAAAATAAAACTGGGTCAATATTTATGATTTCCGGTTCACTTTACTTGGGTTGACCTGATTCCAATTTTATTTTATTGCATGAAAAAGAAAGGGAAAAAAAAACGCTGCAGACTAAAGTCTGTAACTAAAAAAAAAGTGGGGCCCACGTACCTCAGTGGCGCCGAGCCAACACGCGGGCCCCAGGGCAAGACATCATTGTGGGCCCCTTAATAAACAATATATATTACAGATGCATTACAGATGCGGGCCCCCTGGAAACGACCCCCCCTGCCCCCCCTCTTCTCGGCGTGCCTGCCCGTACCCTAAGGGGTTCGGGGGGGGGGAGTTTATGCAGGGGTTACGCAGAGAAATATAATTTTCGTTTTAAAAGTTAAAAAAACCAATCAAGAATTTGAAGAGGGGTCGCCAGTTTGCTGATTGGTTCACCACCAAACCACGTGACCGAGTATTAGAGCATTAGAGAGGTCAGCACATTCCGTTATGACGATATGTCCATTTGTTTGCGAACTTACGTGTGACTGGGGGTACCCGGGGACATACTTTTCGCATTCTTTGAGGGTACAGGGACGAGAGAATAAACGAGAATCGCTGCACTAGACGACGACACAAGTTTATTTAACTATAATTTCTATGCTTTGTTTTAAAAAATAATTTTTTTTAATAGTACAACCACAACAACAAAAAAAAAAAGCCAATTTACTCATAAGGGGCTGTCCATTATTTATGTCAACAAATTTTTTGGCGATTTTTTACCCTCCCCCCCTCCCCCTTGTCAACAACTTGCCAAACTTCCAGAGACCCCCCCCCTATACAATTACGTCAACATTTGATTACCCCCCCCCCCAAAAAAAAGGTGGCTTCCAAAATGTTTATGTTGCAAAATTAGTAGGAATATAGTAAGTTTAATTAAAATACTGAATGTTAAGCGAGTGTGTATAACACAGGACTACAAACGATGCTTAATTTTCCTTTATTAAGTAATATATTAAATTTTAAAAAAATGTAACATTGTTGACGTCAACTTTTCTTGACCTCCCCCCCCCTCCCCATTGTCAACAATTTTCTGCCCCCCCCCGCTCCCCCCTGTTTTGTTGACGTAATTAATGGACAGCCCCTAATCATGAAAGTTTCAATGGCTCGAGTTGATTTCTTGTGGATATATTTACTGTGCATATGTCGTGATAATTGGCCAAGGAAAACAATAAAAATGGCGTGAAAAAAAGAAAAAATAACTATTTTATTTTATTGAAATACAGCACCGATAGATTGATCTTAACATTTTCAGCACCAAATTCCCATTGTTCGTCACTGATCTATATAACAGCTCAATCCTTCATATTTTTACCACATGTAACATTTGTTTTAAAATAGGAAATTCCCTGTTCTTTAATTATTTTTTTTACAAAAAAAAGCCTTTAACTTCGCTGAATGCACGGCTGCTGCAGATGTTGGTGACGTCAACGGACCAGCGTCATGACATGCTCACTTTTAAGAAAAAACTTATGCATGGTAGTAAAGTAATATTCTGGATGTGAACTTTTATTAAAACTTACCGTTGGTTTATCTACCCACCAGCTGTAAAAAAGTGATAACCGTCTGTAGAGTGTAGAAGTACCTGCCAGCTATAGATGTAACTAACCATCTGTATATGTGTTTACCAGCTGTAGATGGTATTATGGTATGCAAAATATCCATGCTATGCATATTACCCATGGTGTTCATGTTATCCATGTAATCCATATTAATCCTGTAGAACACAATAGCCCTGATATCAAGCCTGAAGCGATGCACGTGACACCTCTGCATCATTCAGGGGGGGGGGGGGTTACAAGATCCGTACATGGAATTCCAGTGACCCCCCCCCCGAAGGCAACAATTTTCGAAGTTATAAAAAAAGATATGACACTTTTTTCTCTCTTTACACCTGATCATAACAATGTTATCAATTTTAGAAATCACTCGTCAAAAAAAACACCAATAATTACGACATATGTGCAGAGTTTTGTGCAAGAGGCTATCGTAGTCTATTTACACAGGCGATGATTGTATATCGGTGGACCTCTGTGCGCATAGGTTGAGTGAATCAATGTTTGAGCGTTGTCGGATTGGGGGGGGGGGGGGGGTGGGTGGGCATTTTCCAACTTTTTTATAAGGGACCTAATTCTGACAAGGTGTTGTTGTCTGTGCAGAGTTATTGTCCATTGACAACTTAATATATCGTCGCATATGCCCCCCCCCCACATTTGGCTAGGGCCATTGAATGCCCTTGGCCGAGCCCCCCCCCCCTTTAAAACACAAGTTCGACTCTGCCTTTAGGACTAAATACGCCGCCATTTTTTTTCTTGCGCGGAACAGAGTAAAATTTGAGAAAAAAATACATATCGTATGTTTCCGGAAACTGTGATGATTAATGGCTGGTACTAGCTAATACAGAGCAATGAGCATTGCATTTTGGTTGTCTTCATGCAGGATGACATCAATAATTGTCCGGACACCGCTTTTTGAATGTTACAAGTAAATCTGGTGGCAAGGGTGAAAACAGATCAGATTCATCAATGTCTTGTTATCTCACTTCGCATGCATGACAATAGCAGCCATATACCAGGACTGTCACAAAAGGAAATGAGAGGCGATGGGGAGGGGTGAGGGTCTCTTATGGGTGGGGGGAAGGGGTGGGGGGTAGTGGAGACGTTAACCATTTTGATAAAGTGACTCGGCATTCTGTGAAAAGTAAAAGTTCAGTATAAACATTTTCTGAGCAATCTTGCTACTCAGTAGTGGGACGGATGGCCGAGTGGTGTAGATACTGGGCTGTCGACCTGGGAGTCCTGGGTTCGATCCTTGGTGAGAACCATGGGAATTTTTCCAGGTGAAATTTTGTTTCAAAGTCGTCCCACAAGTCCACCCAGCTTTAAATGCGTACCTGACTTAAGTTGGGGGAAGTAAAGGCGGTTGGGCGTTGTGCTAACCACACAATCCCTTCATATGCCGAGATTATAGAAACAGATGAATTCTACACGACATCTCCCCCGATGGCCCATTTCGGCTAAGGGAACTTTACATTTTTTTTGCCACTCAGTAGATGTTAAGTAATAATAGGAACCCAATATATGCAATGAGCGGCTTTGAAGCCATTCTTGTCTGGGGCACCCCAACCTAGCATTCCCCCCCTCCACACATACATACAAAAATACCTTTGTCTATGGATCGTAACGGGGCGTTAGAGGCGGCCCAAAAAAAAATAACGCCCCCACTTCTGTGTCACAAAAATAATAAATTTGTTGAAATGCCGCCCCTAGCTGATGACAAAGTCATGCTCCCCTTATGTAGCGCCACTGTACTGGCCAACAAATGTGCCCAAGACACTTACAAACAAAAGTAATAAAGGCTTTTTGCATGAATGTATGCAGACAAAATGTCTCGCGTGGATGTAAACAGACAAAATATCTTGCGTGAATGTAGGCAGACAAAACGTCTCGCATGGACGTAAGCAGACCAAATGTCTTGCATGGATGTAGGCAGACAAAATGTCTTGTAATTATTAGTGACAACGTTGCAATACGTAGAACCGTCGCCCTCCACCAGAACCCTTAACAGGGCCCTCTAGATTTTTGAGAACCCGACGTTTATCAAAATCTGCTTCAAACTGACCTGGAAACCACCAATGGATCACGGCCGCACTTTTGATTGTCTGAGGCCCGGTCAGGGCTGGAAGTGTCGGGCGGTGGCCGTGAGATAGAATGAGGGGGGGGGGTCTAAAAAAAGACTTGAAAAAAAAATGATTGAGATATTATAACTATTGAAAACTATTCGGTAAATACAGGGCCGGATAAGGCCCTAAGCTATTTGAGATATGGGGCCATTTATAAGTCCAGATATTTTATGTCAGTGCCAAATATTTAAGTATATATGACAATTGCTCACTCGGACAATGTTTTGGGGCCCCCCAAGAGAGTGTGGGGGGGCCTTAAGCTTTAGCTTGTGTAGCTTATGTGTAAATCCTACCACCGGCGGCGGAACGAAATATTTTAAGGGGGGGGCAAGACAAAATTCAAGAGAGGGGGGGCGCCGCCCCCCCCCCCTTGAAAATTTAAGGAGGTGCAAGACAAAATATGACCGAAAGACAAATTTTACCCCCTTAATTCTATAATAGAATATAGTAATTCTGTAGCAAGTATTTAATCGATATTATTAAAAAATAATATATTAAAAAAGATAAAAATGAACATTGAGCACTTCTGTCGTCAACTGATTCGTTATGTCAGTTTGTTTACAAATTTAATAGTGAAATTAGATCAGAAAATTACTGATAGCTAGCATGAATGATGATGAATATGAAACCGGAAACGGGAAACTCAATAAACAAAAAGTTATTTATGAAAAGATAACAAATAATCGTATTTTCTTTAAAAATTACATTTGCCGTCATTCGGTAGATGGCAGTACTTCTCTATACTTATGAGCCACCCCCCAGGCCAAATCATCAATACATAATTTACGTTATAAAGTTACAAAAAAGTCTGTCAAACTGTCTTTTTTCAATATGTGAGGCCCCCCCCCCCCCAGCATTTTTTGCTGGTTGCGCCACTGGGTACACGTACACAAAATTACTCGGGGAATGTTCTTAAACAGGTTTCGTTCTTTCTCAATGGGTACTTTAATTGTAATTAATTATTTTGGATATCAAAGACATGAAAATTGGCAAACTTTTACCCCGATTTCAGGTTTTACGAGCTTCTCTCCAACATAGCTAACTTACTATAAATATGATCGGTACGGGGAACCAAATATCACATTACTTACTACATTATTACATTCCATTCCTTCATCCATAGGAATTGTCATCTTTTGATACAGTCATGCCTAAAAGAGAGAGAGAGGGAGAGAGGGAGGGAAGGAGGGAGGGAGGGAGAGAGAGAGGGGAAGGGAGGGAGGGAGAGAGAGAGGGGAAGGGAGGGAGGGAGAGAGAGAGGGAGGGGAGAGAGAGGGAGGAGAGAGAGGGAGGGAAAGAGGGAGGGAGAGAGAGAGGAACTGCCAAAAATGTTGTGTATCACATTGCTTTAAGATAAATGTACCCTTTTATTGCAATTTGCATGCAAATAAACCCTTTTTTACGCGTCTTATTTTTAAATCTTAATTAAACGTCAAATTACGCTTCTTAAATAAACAGAAAACATTATTTTAAACCCGGGCAAAGCCGGGTACTTGCAACTAATTTTAAAATATGCCACAACAACTCTCAATAATGTGATTACTGTAAAATGTCAATTAATTATAATTTCTTTCAATTATTAAATTTAAGAAATAAATCAAATGAATTATGAAAATGAAGTTAAAAAAGTTAAATTTTAAGGGGGGCAGACTGGCAGACTGCCCCCCCCCTGCTCCACCGCCAGTGAATCCTACACTGGGTAAATAAGAAGCCGCGTGCATGTGTTGACATTGTTGCCATAGACGCACAGACTCATTATTATTATTATTATTCTCATTTCATTGGCTCTTACGGCCTGTCACTCTCACCAACAACTTTACCCTTAACAGAAGGGACGCTACTCTGTGATATTATGTCATCGACTTTGTGAAATGATTATCTCCCTTCGTTTAACAAACAACATATATAAATATATATGTTACCGGCAAAGTGTGAAATGCCGGCATTCTATACAATGCCTAGGCATTGTATAGAATGCCTGGTGGTTTTAGGCAAAGTATAACATTTTTAAATTGTGCATACTTTTCCTAGGCATTCTATACAATGCCTAGGCATTGTATAGAATGACTAGTGTCGTTTAGGGAAAGAATCAGAAAAGAACAACAAAAGCGTATAATGATAAAAACGTATTTTAATATGGAATGAATGCAAAATAAAGCATATGATGTTCATACCGGAAAAAAACTACGACATCATAGCTGAGATTGAAGTATTTGCTTCACCAGGTAAGACTGGATTCACACTTAGAATTGTACTGTACTTAATTTTCTTCTTTCACACAAAACACTTCGTATTTTGGTATTTTGATCTGTCATGTTCATATTTCACGAATTAGTGAATAATTGATAAATAATAAAAAGATGTTGTTTCTGGTGAAAACAAGCAGAACACAACTGAAATGAGCTACTTGTTGCAGCAGGGAAGATTAGAATGACATTTTGAATTGCATTTAATTTTCTTTTTCACACAAAGATACCTCATAGTTTGGCATTTTGTCTTGCATATACATATGACGAATCCTTGGCCGCTTCCTGTAGACTGAGAAGTAGCAGCAGATCGGAGAGCTATTTCAAGGTCAGGAACGTCTTCCGCGTTTATTAAATCTTTTGGACATACGGTGAATTCAGATCTGGCATATAGTTGCTTCAAGATTCCATGTGCAGTTCCAAGGCGGTAAAAGCCATCTCCTGTCATGCTCATAACAACTTCCAACAGATTTCGTGAGTCTCTCCGCCCTTTTTCAACATCGGGAATCGGAACTGGCACAGTGGTTCCCAAAGGCGCAGGAGGAAATTTTTTGTCCGAATCCGAAGTAAGAGCATTGGTTTTTACTTTAGATAATTCATCGTGTCAACATGGCGTGATTTATTTCATACTTTGCCTGAAAAATTCAGGCATTCTATACATTGCCTAGGCATTCTATAGAATGCCGGATTTCACACTTTGCCGGTAACATATACATCTCGGCGGACGACTAAATAAATTAGTATTTTTAAATTAGTATTTTTACATAATTTATAAAGTGGGGGGGGGGGGGGGGGGGTGTAAGGAGGCGTAGCGAGCTTAACTCGCGCCCGGGGCACAATACCTTTTTAACGCTCCCCCCCCCCCCAAATTCGAAAACCATTTAATATTATGTGTAAAATATACCCTTTGGCGCCCCTTTGTGAGTAGCGCCCGGGTCATGATGCCCCCTCGCCCACTCCTCGCTACGCCACTGGATGTTTGAAAGCATATCTGTTGATGTATCCATTTGTTCCCCCAACGACCATTCTGGGGTATCGCACAGAGGCGTACCTAGGGTGGGTAGAGGGAGGGGTCCAAATTCGAAAGTCCCCTGGGCCCCAGCTTGAGGGGGGGGCCCAAATTTTTTTAACATTAAATACTAAGTACATTATCTGATGTCATGGTGTCGAATGTCAAAATGCAGGGCCCAAAAGGAGCCACGCCTCCCGAGCCCCCTAATCCCTAGGTTCGGCACTGGCATTTCCTCCCCCTCCCACCCACACACACTGTATTGATGGCATAGTAATTTACTAAGTTATTTATAGATTTATATATTTATATCAACAGATGACGCTCTTAGTTTGCAGCACAGAACAAATAAAAACAGGTAAAAAGTCCATTTTTATTATAGGGGTTCAACAAAGAGCGATTCATTTTATATGATAATAAGGGGGGGGGGCGCACGCATAGAGATAAGAAATTCGAAGGATCAATCTTAAATTCCTAGGTAGTTAAAAGCAAGACAGGTGCCGTCCCAACCGGTAGTAGATAAAGAGCCGCGCGGGGCGTTTCGCACCCTCCTCCCTACCCCTGCACTGCATGCAGGCCCCCACCCAAACCAAAGAAAAGAGGCATTTCATCGCGCAGCCAGATTATGTCTTGTTAATCAGGCCCTGAATGGAACAAAACTTAAGGACATCTTTTAAATTTAATTATGTTCTTTTCGTTTCAAATTCGTCTACACCTTATAGAAGGTTTTTGATATTTCATACCGTCAATAGTAATCGAGAACAGTACAATTAGCATAAATAAAGGATAAATAAAGAATTGCTTCCGGTGGAAGAAAATACCATTGAATTAGAAAAACTAAGTATTGTCGCTTTATTCAACCTTTAGATTAGAGAATTTGTATTAACTATAGACTAAACAGTGTTTTGCATTTGGGACTTCGGATTAATAAGTTGCCGTTATGACTAACCCAGCGGCCGAGCCACAGCCTGTTGAAGATGTGCATGGGGATGGACGATGGATGAGTCTCGTAAGAAATCATTATTTGCATCGCTCACTGCAAATGTTACTGTTGTCTTAAATTATGCAGATCTTACAGAATTATTGCAGAGTGTACTGCTTTACAAACATGAAGTAACAAAAAAATTTAAGCATATCTTCAATCTTAAAGGAAATAATGATTGGGGTGCATTAACTTAATTTTAATATTATTCTTGAAATATTTCTGTATAATTTTGAATATGAATAACGAAGTGGCTACGCTTACGTCAAGCGCCATTCTATTATTTCTCATTTTTTTCGGGTACCGGCAATTATATTAGGGTTAGGGATAGGGTTAGGGTTAGGGACAGTATTAGGGTGTGGAAAAATATCTATTGACGTAATCCGAAAAAAAAAATACGAATTACGTCAAGCGCCATTCTATTGTTTCTCATTTTTTTTGGGTACCGGCAATTATATTAGGGTTAGCATTAGGTTTAGGGTTAGGATAGGGTTAGGGTTAGGGATAAGGTTAGGGTTAGGGACAGTGTTAGGGTGTGGAAAAATATCTATTGATGTAATCCGAAAAAAAAAAATACGAATTACGTCAGCCTGTCCCTATGAATAATATATCATAATATGATCTTGAATAATGTGATCTAGACGTAGCATTATTCCAAAAAGTAGACACTAAAAATGGTGTTTCACTAATTTACAACAATTATTAAACATTCCTAAACTGGCTAAAGTTTTAATAATATTTAATGTAGTTTCGTGATCTATTTTTATTTGAGATTATCATGATTATGGAAGAGTATGTTAATTTTAAATGGATAGCTCCTTGCATGCTTGGCTATTTATATACAGACAATTCATCTGTAGTTCAGTCAGTCCCAAAGCGTGAAAATTCTACAGCAGGGGCCATGCCATTAGCATTGCAGGAAAAAATGTTACTAAGTAGAGCAAACAAGCAGAGGGGGGGGGGGCAGACAAAGCGCAGGGGCCCCCTACACGCTACGGGCCTGAATTCAGTCCAAATTTCCTTCACTCTCTGTCAGTGTATATTTAATCTTAAAAAAGTCAATTGGGACTTTCTTTTTAAAAGAAATACCAATTTTTTTAATAGACAAAATATCTATGTCTTTTCAACATTGAAATTTTGATTTTATTTCTTTCAAACTTAACATTCATTTCATTAAAGTTTACAGATGCAGCATGAATACTAAATCTAACATTTCATAAAGAACTGGTCTCAGAAAACTATTTTTGTTAGCCAAATATTATAAAATTTGGAGAAACAAATATTCCCACTGACCTAAAGCTCATAATTTTTTTTAAAGTAAATACTGTAAATATGGTTTGGAGTCATTTCCTTTCAAATAAATGTTTAAACACTGATAAACTACGTTACATTCTCAATTTATCTTGCAAAATATTAGTATGCTTTCACTATAATTTGTTAGTCGCACAAAACAATAACTTATATTGATTTTAAAAAAATCAATTTACTGTTTTAAACAAAATTCTTAATGTTTTTCATTATACATGCATTATTTGTTTAGTTTCATAACTATTTTAAAATTTTTCTACCCTCAGCACAATTCATTTCTTCATGATGCTAAAGAGAAAGAACCTGATGTAGTTCTTATAGGAGACTCTTTGATAGCTCAGATGACCCAGTCGAGGGTAAGGTATTCTGTTTCTGTCTGTTATAATTTGACCGCAGAATTATTTTTCATCAAATTTAGAATATTATCATTTTAGATAATCTCATAATGCTACTCTTTAGCAAAATTAAAATTTTGATATTTTTTTTAGAATCACCTTATTTAAGTTGTGTTGTATAGTAGCTTATTATGGTTGCCATTGATTACTCTCACACGTTTGACAGCTCTGGGAGCAAATGTTTGAACCTCTACACTGCCTGAACTTTGGCATCGGTGGTGACCGGACACAGCACATACTCTGGAGAATCGACAATGGGGAGTTAGACCAGATAGAGCCTAAAGTAGGACACATTTCTTTATTATCTGTTTCGTTGTTATTTTTACTTCTTAATATTTTATGATTACCTGTAATTTTTTAATACTAATATAAAAAGTCTTGTTATTTTATTATCAGCTGTTTAGTTTGCTTATTTTTTCTTCTTACGAAAAAGTTCTTGTTAAATTAAAGTCAATTAAATCAAATAATGAAGGTTAATTATTTTACTTGTGCAGGTCATCGTTTTGTTAGCCGGAACCAACAACTTTGATGACTCCGCAGAGAATGTGGCTGAGGGCATTTTGGCCATAGTCAAGGCCATTCGTGAAAAACAGCCATCTTCTCATCTGATTGTTCTGGTAAGGATTTAGCAGTTACTTTGGTTATTTTTTTTTAAAATGTATTGAAAAAAAAAAAGATAGTTAAAAAATTTTTAGTGGGGCTTTTTTTTTTTTTAAATCATTTCCTCATGAATATTGTAATATACTTTTTAAAATCAGGGGCTAGATCTTTTGGCCATTAGGGAGGTTAATGGGGGAAGTGAAATATGATGTTGGTTAAATAATTATATATGGAGAAAAAAAACAGCTTAAAAGCATCAATTTTTTGTGTGGCCAAAACTAGAATGAAAAGTTTGTGCGCAGCAGCTGGGATAAAAAAAAATTGTCAATCCCTGTTTTAAGAGCATAAATATTAAAAAAAAATGTATATAGTTAATAAGATAACCTTTTCTTTTGTGATGTTTGAAATACCCCATCTGCATACTTTTTAATGGGTTTAAATAATCTTATGCTTTTTGTGGTGCGTTCAGTGGCGCAACCGGGGGG
This sequence comes from Bulinus truncatus, assembly GCA_021962125.1. NCBI lineage: Eukaryota > Metazoa > Mollusca > Gastropoda > Planorbidae > Bulinus > Bulinus truncatus. The sequence goes on along the minus strand of JAGDYQ010000063.1, from coordinate 4,647,330 downwards.
GGGCATTGGGGGCATTTGCCCCCTCCGAAATAAAAAAAAAAATTAAAAGATTAGACCAAAATTTGTTTAAAATGAGATACAAATATATAAATAATGTGATTTTTTAATACGAGTGATTTTTTTTTGCCCCCCCCCCCCTCCCTGAAAGTTTGGTCTAGTTGCGCACCTGGGTGCGTTCATGAACATTGCACACTAGACCGTGGTGAAAGAAAGCATGTTACAGAAATAACGGTCTCTTGAGAGGCGTATAGAATCAAGTGATGGACACATCATTTTTACAGGGTCGTTAATAATCTTGTTTTAAACTGTTTAAAATTTCAAATATTCCATTGCAAATTGTAGGGCCTGTTACCAAGAGGAGAGAAACCTAATCATCTCAGAGACAAACACTGTGAAATCAACAAACGGCTGGCAGATGAGCTGAGAGGGGCGGCCATGACAAGTTTTCTCAAGATCGATGACAAAGAGTTCATGTCCAGCGAAGGTGTCATCAGACGCAGCGTCATGTATGACTTTCTCCACCTGACCTCAGACATCGGCTACCAGAAACTGTGTGAGCCACTGTTAGAGGAAATACAAAATCTTCTGGGTGTGTTTATAAAAGTGGAGGGCACGTCCCTAGAAACCGCATCTTTGGCTGGCGATCTGGACCATTCTCCTAGCAACTAATGTCTATTTTATTTTTTTTTTTTTAAATACAAGACGTGTTTTATTTTTTAAGAATTTAAATTCTTTGCTTTATGCCATGTTATAGCCTTATTTGCTAAGAAAAAGAAGGGGGAAAAAAACGTGGTAAACTCGTATTATAACTTAACTGGTAATATTGGTTTTTTTTTGTTTTTTTTTTGCAACATTGAAACTGTTGATTAGGAAAATCATTTTAGCCAAAAAATTTTTTTGAGAGATGTTTGGATATAAAAGTTATGTAACAAATAAAACTACCAAATTTAAAAATAAAATAGAGAGCCTTTGAACCTGAAATAAGTTTACTGAAGTGCATATGTTTTTAAAAATCCTCGCTTATACTTGTTAGATGATTAATGTGATAAATTTTTTAATTTTTTTTTTTAATTATTGATATAAAAAAGCTCTTGCTCTGTTTTATGCGCCAAACATAGTTGGAGTCAGATATTAGAAGTGTTGAACTTTTTTCCAAAAGCTTTCTGTGTTGTCCGATCTTTGCCTTTTCAATGTGTCACATCAGGATGACAAACGCAATGCCCACATAGATTAGTGCTGTGGCTCATTCGTTACTCTTGTACATTAATTTAAAAAAAATATTACTCGCCAACACTGCATTACCTGCGTACCATGCTTGGGTTAAACGGGATATTTTTTTTGGCGGGCAATTTTTTTTTTCATAACTATTTTTAAATTTTGCTCTTAATTAAAAAAAAAATCTGTTAATGCATAAGGCGTCATTTAAAAAAAACAAACTTACTTAAAAAACATTATTTTAATTCACGTAGTGATTGCCAGTCTATTTATTTTTTTCAAATAATGTCACATCAGTTAGAATTGTTGATTACTGTTTGAGCTCACGCCGCAGTCGATGGCCATTCCTTGCTCGTATAATTTGCACCAAATTATTTACTGTGCACTTTTATTCCTTTTTTTTTTTTCTTGTTTTACTTTCGACCCCCATGGATTGATGTTAGTGCAATTTATTCTCTTCGATTTGTGTATATAGGTTTGGGAGATGTCCACGGTAACTTTCTGCGAGTGTGGGTGGAATTCACTTAACCGAATGTTCGATTCAGTCCCTTATAAAATGAATATATATAGTGTCATATATCATCAATAAGCCAGATATTATTTGAATGTTGTTACGCATATTCCCTTTTAATAAAAATGTGATTATAAAATTATAGCATAACGTTTAGACACATTTTTTTTTTTATAAACATGTATTACTTGCCATCAAGATTGGTGAGAAGGGCTTTTTGTAATTTCATTATCGCTTTCTTAAATTTAAGTTCATCGGCCCCATTGTAGAATTAATAATTTATTTTTTTTAATCATCATCTAGAAATACAAATTATATAAAATTATATATATTTCTTTTAACTCTGCGTTCCATTTACAAAAAAAAAATTTTTTGACAAAATTTGTTTAATCCAAATCGTTTTTTTTATTTTTTAAACTCTGTATTATGGTGGTCAAAAATGTACATAAAATCGTCTCTCTTGAAGCATCAAATAGACAATATAGATTTCTGATTTGAATAACACATTTTGAGGGATTATAATATTTCATTTTTGTATTCATTTTGTTATGTTTTCTAAATTTATAACCTTACAAAGTTAGTACAACAATAATATCTTGTATCACCTAAGTACATCTAGAACAGGATCCGCCACGCATTTTATTCAGTATAAATTACTGTACCAAAAAAAAGTCCCCTATAAAAAAAAATATATATAGTGTCATATATCATCAATAAGCCAGATATTATTTGAATGTTGTTACGCATATTCCTTTTTATTAAAATGTGATTATAAAATTATAGACGAGTGAAAAAAACAAAACAAAAACACAATTTAACAGGAGCCACACTTAACTCTTTGAAAAGCCACGACTGACTTATCCAGAAAAATAACTGAGAATTATACTCGTCAAGAAAAAAAGTTCTTAAACGTGTGGTAACTGTTGTAATCCGTTCAGGCTATATTTCTTTCATGTGTCCAAAAGTACTTATGTAAATTTAAAGTTTTGTTTTCTAGTCTTCATCCCCCCAAACTGCATTTGTCCTGTCTTTTTTTTTTCCCATAATGTTTATTCTTTGGTTGACATTCCTCGCTTCCTGAATGTTTCAGTCACATCAACAACACATGCACATAATGAAAGTATCATACTCTTTCAGTACGACAGTATGTCTCTCGATGTAAGCTTCCGTTTGATAAACTACAACGTATTCTCAGCATTTATTCATTGAAAACTTGGTGGAGAGCTCAATATATAATGATAATTATAAATTTTATATGAAGAAGATGAAACTTATAAACTTTTCTTTTAGAAAAAAACATGCTTCGTTTTGTCCCTTATTCTGTGGTTGAAATTTTGTTGAATATAATTTCACCCGATTTAAAAATAAAAAAAAAAGAAAATTAAGGGTAATACAAAATTGTGACAAATTTAAATTGAATTAATATTCCATCAGTCTCCTTTCCATTAAATCACTGCGTTTGTCAACAATATTCCATCAGTCTCCTTTCCATTAAATCACCACTGCGTTTGTCAACAATATTTTATTATTAGGAGAAAAGTCTCAGCTGCCAGATTTTTTTTTTCAAACAGTATTTAAAAATAATTTAGTGTAGCCTTTCCTTCCTTTTTTTTTCCATTTCAATCTCTTCCATCGGTCTAGTGAAATTTATTTTTATTCACTCGGGGAATATAAACGGGATAGTAAATTAAATTTTTAAAAAAGTAATGTCAGACAACGTTCTCTAAAATGTGAAGTTTCCTTTATTGATCTTTTTTTTTTTTTAATTTTAATTATTTGGGGTTTGGTGTTAACCCCCCCTCTCCCCCCCCCCCCCCCCCAGCCCAAAGTTTGATAGAAAATACTGGACTTGGTAAGCGGCTGGGTTAGCGGCTGGTGTTGAAATCTTTGTAACCCTAGAGTTACAAATATGTGACAGAGTGTTCTTTTTATATTGCAACCGTGGCTATGGTGGTGGATGTTTCAACGACACCACAACCACACATCTGTCATTAGCTGCAGTGGGATCACAAGAGGTAAGTTTCTCACGCGGACCTAGCTTGAGCGGGTCTGATTTGTGTTTCACCTTTTGAATTTTTTTGTCAATTTCAATCGATTGTCTAGGTGAATTTTTTTTTGTAACACTCTAAGCATTTAATACACGTTTTTTTTTTCTCCTGTCAAAAAAATTCAATAAAATTGTGAATAATTTTTTTTTTTATATATAATGTGTATTATTGAATGTCCATGTTGGTACTCCAGATGTTTCAGAGGCCAGATAATTGTCAGATCTTTTAAAGTAAAATATTCTTATTGGTTGAATGATTTAATATATTATCATTATTATTTTTTTTTTTATATTTGTCAGAGTTTCAAATAGTTACTTGCATTTGTGATTTTCTTCATACAATATCTATGAAATGTGCTAATTATTTTTAAAACATACATATAAATTGAATCCTTAATTTGTGAAAAACAATTTTTTTTTTTTCATGATACCAGCCTGAAGAGAAGATTGCCAATATTTTCTCTCAACATGTTCAGATTTTATTTCTTTGCTGCAGTTCATTGTTAAAGCTTGTCAGTACTCAGTACTGCTATACTCATCGTCAGTACTGCTATACTCATCCACTACGGTACTAACGTAATTGCTACCGTAACTTATCACAGCGTTACCAACATACATTTTATCAATGTACCCTTGACTATGTTAGTATCGAAGTACTTCTGTTTTTATTATTTACTGCGTGTGTGCAAAGGTGCAATAAAACACTATTAGTTGTTATGAATACGTTGATTGGAATTTTTTTTTTGTTTCATTAAAATTTAATCTAAATGTTCTGGTTCATAGGATTTGTCTACTTTTTTTTATCTTTTACTTATTGATGTGAAGAAAAAATTCTACTTCTAGAAACTTTATAAAAGATATGACATGTATGAAAATAGTTTAAATTCTGGTAGGGAATGTACTTAAGTGTAGTGTTATACATGTATCAGACTAATAGTGATAATAACTATACTAACTGTCATAGATGTCAGTGAGTGTGATTTTAAAAATTAGTAAATAATTGTGACCTATTAACACATAAATAGACTAACTGTTAAGTCTAATTTTCAAAATTAAATATTTTTGACTTCAAAACATGTATGTAGAAAAAACAAAATTCAATATTTAACGTACTACCATGTCCCTAGTTTTTTTGTTTTTTCTTTTCTAGGCTGTCAATTCCTTTATACAGGATCGGGCAATTACACTTGTTATTGTCTAATAATTTTTTTACGATCTCCAATTATCTTCTGTGCCCCCGAGTCAGAGTAATGGCAAGTTGGTCACTGTCCCCTACCCCCCCCCCCCAGTCTGGTCTGGATACAATCAGAGACAGGTCAAGGTACTCACAAACACAGGGATTGGAGAGTTATTATTACATATATATTTATTGATACACAATTACGTGATTACACATTTCTATACGTTATATATACATTGTCTTCAACAGGGGTAATATAACAACAACCACCAAATAGATAATGAAAGAATCAAATAAGAGTCACTAAACATTGGTAGTAAACTTATGTATTGATATACATTGTCTTCAACAGGGGTAATATAAAAAGAACAACCAAATAGATAATGAAAGAATCAAATAAGAGTCACTAAACATTGGTAGTAAATTTATGTACTTTCATTTTAGTCCATATCTTATATCCAGAGCCGATTAAAATGTTTTTTTTTGGGGGGGGGCACTAATTTAGGGGCTCTTTGGGGGGGGGGGCAATACTGTCATTTACAAATATTGGGCTCCCTAATAATCTTTGAAAACTCGGGGGGGGGGGCATCAGCAAGACCCAATTATTGAATCATTACAAACATTGGGCACTGAAAAATACTCAGATGGCCAAGCCTGGAGGCCCTATTGCTAAGGGGGAGCGCTAGGCAGCAGCCTATTTTCCTACCTTGAAGAACGGCTCTCATAGTATCCAATAAATTGGTATCTGTGTAAGCAAAACTATTTTTAGTAAGTAAATAAAGCTTCCCCCCCCCCCCAGCATTAAAGGGGCCATTGAGGCAGATGAAGTGTAGAATTCATCTGTTTCTTTAACCATGGCATATATAGGGATTGTGTGGTTAGCACAACGCCCAGCCGCCTTTTACTTCCCCTACTTAAAGAAAGGTACCCATTTTAAGCCGGGTGGACCTAAGGGACTTAATCCAACATTCATCAGGACCCGGAAATGCTCCCTTGGTTCTCACGGAGGATCGAACTCGGGACTCTCTTTAGACTGTTCTTATGGAGCGGATAAAAGTCAGGCCCGCTAACAGGTGGGGCCATGTGAGTACTCGCCAGGGGCCATGTGAGTACTCGCCTGGGGCCATGTGAGTACTCGCCAGGGGCCATGCGAGTATTCATCAGGGGCCATGTGAGTACTTGCCAGGGGCCATATGAGTACTCGCCAGGGGCCATGTGAGTATTCATCAGGGGCCATGTGAGTACTCGCCTGGGGCCATGTGAGTACTCGCCTGGGGCCATGTGAGTACTCGCCTGGGGCCATGTGAGTACTCGCCTGGGGCCATGTGAGTACTCGCCAGGGGCCATGTGAGTATTCATCAGGGGCCATGTGAGTACTTGCCAGGGGCCATGTGAGTACTCGTCAGGGGCCATATGAGTATTCATCAGGGGCCATGTGAGTACTTGCCAGGGGCCATGTGAGTACTCGCCTGGGGCCATGTGAGTACTCGCCAGGGGCCATGTGAGTACTCGCCTGGGGCCATGTGAGTACTCGCCAGGAGCCATGTGAGTACTCGTCAGGGGCCATATGAGTATTCATCAGGGGCCATGTGAGTACTTGCCAGGGGCCATATGAGTACTCGCCAGGGGCCATATGAGTATTCATCAGGGGCCATATGAGTACTCGCCAGGGGCCATGTGAGTACTCGCCAGGGGCCATGTGAGTACTTGCCAGGGGCCATGTGAGTACTCGTCAGGGGCCATATGAGTATTCATCAGGGGCCATATGAGTACTCGCCAGGGGCCATGTGAGTATTCATCAGGGGCCATGTGAGTACTCGCCAGGGGCCATGTGAGTACTTGCCAGGGGCCATGTGAGTACTCGCCAGGGGCCATGGCCTTAAATGAGTTAACGGTTGTGGTAGCCATAGATGGATGTGATAAAACTCAATAGTTAAAAATAAAAACATTAAGTACTCCATAAAAAAAACTGTTAACACTGGATGTGGAGAAAATGTTCCACATCTTACAGTCACAGAGGAACATGTTCCACATCTTACAGACACAGAGGAACATGTTCCACATCTTACAGTCACAGAGGAACATGTTCCATATCTTACAGACACAGAGGAACATGTCCCACATCTTACAGTCACAGAGGAACATGTTCCACATCTTACAGACACAAAGGAACATGTTCCACATCTTACAGACACAGAGGAACATGTTCCACATCTTACAGACACAGAGGAACATGCTGCTATTTGACTAAACTCATGTAACATGAGATTTTTAAAAAATGCTCTTATAAAATATTAAGTACGAAGTAAAGCTAAACATGTTCAGTTATCTTTCATACAAGAGTGCTCAACACTGCTGTAAATACAGACAGGGGCGTAAATAACTTAAATGAAACCTGGGATAGACTCTGAAAAAAAATATGACATAATATTCCCACAAGTATTGGAGTACCACTAAAGTACCATCAATGCCAACCCCGGGGTTGGAGCAAGTAAGCATCACCCACATCTAGTTACTACAATGAATACATGGCATGCAAAATATGAACAATTAATTCATGTCTTATTTTTAAAAAAAATCTCTTACAAGTATGGTTAATATGTAATGGTTAATATGTAATGGTTAATATGTAATGGTTAATATGTAATGGTTAATATGTAATGGTCAATATGTAATGGTTAATATGTAATGTTTAATATGTAATGGTCAATATGTAATGGTTAATATGTAATGCATGAAAGAAAAAAAAAGTTTGATTGCACTAACACTATTAATGTACTTTTGACTAGAGTAAAATTATTGGCATATCTCACTTTTTGTCAGATCTATGGTCTTCTGTTTATGCATAAACTATTCTCACTTTTTTAATTTGATTTATTTCTCAGCTAAAAAGATGATCATCCATTTCATTTAGCAATGAAATGTATGTGCTTGTCTATTAGAAAGCAACTTTCTGTTGTTCATAAATATTCATAAGTAAAACTCACAATGTGTAAGTCAAGAGAAATAATCTTGTTAGAGAAATGCAGGCTCTCAATGTGGCAAAGATGAAATCAGTTTACACTTTAGAGAGTAGATTATTTATGTCAGTTTACACTTTAGAGAGTAGATTATTTATGTCAGTTTAGACTTTAGAGAGAAGATTATTTATGTCAGTTTAGACTTTAGAGAGTAGATTATTTATGTCAGTTTAGACTTTAGAGAGTAGATTATTTATGTCTTTAAAAACTTCTTGGTGAAATGCCAAGAATACTTATGATGCAGTTTAACATTCTAAGTTATGTAATATCATTATAATAAGTAATCTCTAAACCTCACAAGAATGTTGCCAGTGTAGAGAGTATTTCATTTCATGCACCTCAAATATTTCACATGAACTTCCATTTCTTGATAATCTTCTCTAGACCTTGTTCTCTCTGATGAACTCTTTTTCTTCCATGGTCACATCTCCCCGGTCCAAGTGTGCAGAAAACAGTGGCATTCTACTGGTGTCTGCCTTGCCAGAGGATTCAATGGCCAAGTGATTCTCTTGTGAGGATAATTCAATGTTGGTTTCAGCCGGAACATGCCAGTTTGCACTGTCATCAAAGAGCCTTTCTCCTGAAGGCTGACCAAAAAAATGACACAGTTTCAGAAGTAATCCTAAAAGAGGAACAAGTATAAAAGTCAATAAATGAACTAACCTATTAAAATAAGTGGAAGTGACAGATTATTTTGTGTGAAATAGTTGTGTGGTGATAGAGCTAAAAGGCTTGGTCCAAATGTCTGGGGTTCAATACCCACTGACCTAGGGGCCATTTTCTCAGTTAACCTAGAGGCGTGTAGATAAAGCAGGTCATAGCAGTCAATTTTTATCTCTTGCTACCTTGATAACCACAGATGATGGATTAGTAATTAAGTGACCTTTCACCCATTGAACTATATTTTGGAATTTACCCCACAACCCTATTTTAACAAATTACATTTTAATTTAAAGTTTCTTGGAGACAGACAATTATAGCCAACTAAGTCTAACCTGCTCACACAACGTATAGTTTAAATTGATACAGCACTTGTCTTTAATTTACACTTCAACAATACCTCGATTAATAATTTGATTAGTACCTTGATAAACACTTAACTTAATATCTTGCTGGATAATTTAAAAAAAAAATAATTGTATCTCAATATTTAACCCATGGCTGCCTCCACCTTATCTCGAACCCGTGACAATCTTCATCAACTGGTACCACTCTGGTTGCACACCACATTCGATTTCTGAATCATTTTATCACAGAATACTGAACCCAGCTTGTCTCCTCAGCACATGGGGCCCAGACCTATATTTGGGGGCACCCCATTGCATCTGCCATGCTTTACCTAGTATCTAACTTTAAATCTAAATATTTGACTTTATTTTTACCATACTTAGTATCTGTCTAAACTGAAAAAATTTAAAAAGCGTTCTTAATCATTTCACTTCTAAATATAGCAGCCAATGAACAATGAGCGTTGTGAAAAGATAAGATTTGAATATCAATGCTTGCATTTTGATCCTTAACTGACAATGAAAACATCATAAAGCAGCCAATCATTTACCTACAAGCAGCCCTCCAAATAACGCAAATCCAAGAGTTACACCAAGGGCGAGAAGCTGGTATAAAGCTTGCTTCTTGGCTGATCTCCCTTGACCGGCTGTGATGTCACCGTAATTCCTTAGCCGTATCCATTCTGGACTAGAGACCGGTGGTGCCATGGCAGGGAACTGTCTGTACAATCTGTTTGGTTGTCAATATGGTGTCAGCTGATAATACTAACAGCATTAGCAATAAGTAGCAATATTAAAAATATATTAATAATGGCCAGTCATAAACATGACAGACAAAAACGAATTTCACATCTCTCACGTAAAGCCATAGGTTTCCTCGTCCGCCATGGCTGCAGCTATAGCACCAGCCACGCCAGCCATGATAGCTGGCATGCCATGAAGATTGTTTACCCCGCACGTATCGTGGATCTTCAACCTTGACCTCAAGAAAGGCTTTGGGAGGAAAGAGATACGTAAAGATTGTTTCAGTCAAAAATACGGAAATCTACGAAACAAATATTTTTTCTGCATTATTCACTTTACTGAACAAAAAATAATAATCCCCATTTTTTTATTTTTTAAATTCCGGTGTACAATTAAAAAGTTGATGTTAGTCAGTAAATAGCAGAGATGTACCAAGTAGCACGTTGACCATACACATACTAGTACACGTACTCTCACGTACACAAGTTGCAAGTATGAATACAAGTACACAAGTAAACGGATATTCGTAGTATTACTAGTTATCAAAGGCCCGGTACCCGGACCGGCGAGTAGGCACACAGTTGGAGTTGAAAATGGTGATATATATATTTTAGCGCGTTAACAATCAGTCTATATACTTGCAGTGGCCCCAAGGACATGAACAGATTACTGTAGCCAAAATACATTTGAGAATAGGGACACCTAATAATACATCAAATAAATTTCATATGTTAAAGAGTTCCACATAAAGAAAATAATCCTCACTATGGGTAAACATAAACAAAAACTCTTAAAATCATATTCCTTCATAATATTTTAATGGACTCCTTTCCAAACAGTTATTCATTTAATGTTTTATGATGTTCAACATGGCGTATTTAAAAAAAAAGAGAGATGTGAGTGAGTGCTTGTGTTAAGCGAAACGCTACATGTTTAGCAGGTGGTTTATTTACTGTTATACACATTGTAGCATAGTACAATTAACTAAGAAAAATTGCCAATCCGGCAGTGCAGAACCTAGGGATTTAGGGGCCCGGCGGGCTTGGCCACTTTGGGGGTTGCCCCTGCCCTTTGACATGAGATAATTTTTTGACGCTTCTCAAGCTTGGTCACAAGAAGAAAGAATCGTTGTGTAGCTTTTAGCTGACCTTCAATTTAAAACATAGTATTCCATCAATGCAGTTGAGGCCGCAGACGCAGAAAATATCAGGACTCTAAAAACAGGAAATATCAAAGCTTTAAACATTATAGTTCTGTGAAGCCAGTGCCGAACCTAGGGATTTGGGTTTTGTCCTGTTCGGGGGCCCTGCATGTTGACATGTGATAATGTACGTACTATTTAATGTAAAAATAGATTTTCTGGGGCCCCCCGTTAATCTGCGATAATACTTAAATCTCATCCCAAGAGAATAATCCTCATTATGGGCTCAGAAGCTTAACAAAAAGAACCCCCGACTATTAAACGTTGAATCTAACATCCAACTATAGCCTACATAATTTGCGCACACAAAACCTTATCATTGATAAATCTTAATTCATTCATAATATTTTAATGGTTTCCTTTCCAAACAGTTCTTCATGTTATGTTTTATGATGTTCAACATAACTTATTTAAAAAAAAGAGAGACGTGAGTGAGTGCCTGTAATTTAAGCAAAACGCTACATGTTTAGCAGGTGGTTTACTTACTGTTATACACATTGTAGTATAGCATAACATATCGTACTGAGAATATACTAAGATAATACTGCCAACCCGGCAGTGTCGAACCTATGGTTATTGTGCCCTGTGGGCCTGGCCTCTTTAGAGGCCTCTGCATTTTGACATTCGACACCATGACATGAGATAATGAAATTAATATTTAATGTAAACAATATTTTGGGGCAACCCTCAAGCTGGGGCCCGGAAAGATATAATCGTTGTGTAGCTTCAATTAAATAAATATTCCATCAATCCAGTTAAGGCCGCAGAGGCAGAAAAGATTAGGCCTCTTAAAAAAGAAAGACATATCAAAGCTTTCAACATTATAGTTCTGTGAAGCCAATGCCGTACCAAGGGATTTTAGGCATCTTCGGAAGCCACTACATTTTGACATGAGATAATGTACTTAATATTTAGTTTATAAAATATTTTGGGGGTCCTCCTCAAACTGGGCCCCCTCCATACACCCTCTGTTTGAAGCCCCCATCATAAATGGGTTAGTTTGCATTGTAAACGTTGTGTACGGCGCTACTCAAACTCAACCCTTATTCAATTCATTCATCCGGCAGTGCAGAACCTATGGATTTAGGGGCCCGGTGGGCTTGGCCTCTTTGGGGGCTGCCCCTGCATTTTGACATGAGATAATTTTTTGACGCTTCTCAAGCTTGGTCCAGAGAAGAAAGAATCGTTGTGTAGCTTTTAGCTGACCTTCGATTAAAAACATAGTATATCATCAATGCAGTTGAGGCCGCAGACGCAGAAAACATTAGGCCTCTTAAAAAAGAAAGACATATCAAAGCTTTCAATATTATAGTTCTGTGAAGCCAATGCCGAACCAAGGGTTTTTAGGCATCTTCGGGAGCCACTACATTTTGACATGAGATAATGTACTTAATATTTAGTTTAAAAAATATTTTGGGGGCCCTCCTCAAACTGGGCCCCTCCATACACCCTCTGTGTGAAGCCCCCATCATAAATGGGTTAGTTTGCATTGTAAACATTGTGTACGGCGTTACTCAATCTCAACCCTTATTCAATTCATTCATGTGACGTAATAGTCAAAAAATGAAAAAAAAAGTGACGTTTTAGGATAGTAATAAAGGGAAATAATTGTACATTAGAAATAGACATATTTTAGAAATAATAACAATTTAAACAATATAAATATTACATTATATTGAGGTATCCATAATTTTGGTTTAAAATTTAAATTGTGGAACATAACACAGAGTATTAATTGAACGATTTTTGTAAATATTTCTTTTATGATCGCTTCTCATTTAATAACAAATAAAACACCATAAATTTA